>CM038214.1:173717265-173793590 GCA_021442155.1 Cymbidium sinense
GATAGGCCAATATTAACCTAAACATGTTTTGTAGGGGATTATGCTTAATGGATGCTTAAAAATAAATGTGAATGCTCTTTTTGCAAGTTGCTTATATCCTTAAGCATAATCCAAGTTAGGATAGGTGGGCTTAGTTACCCATGTGTAGGGTGCTAAGTCCAAATTATAAATACAACTGCTTGGGATTATATGTATATTTAGCTAACCTCTACTTTATAGGTATAGTTTGATTTACTTTTCCCACAGGTGGGCTTATTTTTATTTAGAGTCGAAAAGATTTCAATAAGAATAAAATCAAGAGCATCAAAAGAAGATAATATATAAGTAGAATTAGCTTTCTTCATTAATTTTATTTTTGGTGGAGGCACATGATAAAAAGCAAGTAAGCAGAGTAAGGGATTTAGTGTCCTTATTCGCAGATACAATGCTCTTGGCAAGAAGAGGAGCTAATAGAAAAGGTAGTAGCTCCAATAGTGGAGGGACTACTAGACTCAGACGGTGGATGCACTACTGGACTATCCTAAAATAAAAACCTAAAACCTAAACCTAAAAATAAAAAATAAAACCTAAACTTAAAAATAAAATAAAAATAAAACTAAACAAAAAATTAACCTAAACCTAAACCAAAACCTAAAAAATAGACAAAAATAAATAAATCTAAAATCATAAAATAAATTGAATAAAAACAAAAAAAAAATTAAAAATAATAAATAAAATAAATAAACTTAAACCTACCAGTTCACTTAAATTTTAAAAAAAAAAAATAATAAAAAAACCCTAAACCCTAAACCCTAAACCCGAAAACCCTAAACACTAAACACTAAACCCTAAACCCTAAACCCTAAACCCTAAACCCTAAACCCTAAAACCCTAAACCATAAACCATAAACCTAAAACCTAAAACCTAAACCCTAAACCCTAAATAAAACCTAAACCATAAACTAAAACCCTAAACCAAAACCATAAACCTTAAAAAAAACCAAAAAAACTAACCTAAACTAAATAAACCTAAAAATAAAATAAATAAATAAAAACCAAAACCTAATTCAAATAAAATAAAAACTAAAACTAAAACCTAAACCTAAACTTAAATATAAAAAAAATGAAAAATTAAACTAAAATAAAATAAAATAACCCAAAATAAATAAACTAAACTAAATAAAAATAAAAATAAACCTAAATAAAATAAACTAAAATAAATTAAATAAACCTAAAATAAAATAAACATAATTTTAAAAACCCTAAAAAAAACCTAAACCCTAAACTAAACCCTAAAACCTAAATAAAACCTAAACCTAAACTAAACCTTAAAACCTAAACCTAAACCTAAACCTAACCCTAAATGTAAAAATAAAATAAAAAAAAATAAAAACTAAACTAAAATAAAATAAATAAAAACCTAAACTAAACTAAAACATAAAATAAACCTATGAAAAAATCTAAATAAAATAAAAACTAAACTTAAAATAAAAATAAAATAAAATAAAAACTAAATAAAAACCTAACCCTAAAAAATAAACCTAAAAATAAATAAAAAAATAAAACCTAAACCCTAAACTAAAATAAAAAACCTAAACCTAAAATAAACAAAAACAAATAAATCTAAACCTAAACTAAAATAAATAAAACCTAAACCTAAACCTAAAATAAAGTAAACCTAAACTTGAAACTAAATAAAATAAAATAAACTAAAAATAAACCTAAACCTTAACTAAAAAATAAAACTTAAAAATAAACCTAAAATAAAAACCTAAAACCTAAACTTAAAAAAATAAAATAAAAATCTAAACCTAAACCTAAAAACTAAAAATAAAACATAAACCTAAAAAAAAATTAAAATAAAACTAAACTAAAAAATAAACCTAAACCTAAATCTAAAAAATAAACTAAAATAAATAAACCTCAAATAAATAAAGTAAACTAAGTAAAAAATAAAAGTAAACTTAAATAAACATAAAAAAGAAAATAAACTAAATTAAATAATAAAACTAAATAAACCTAAAACTACCACTACACTTAATTTTAAAAAAAATAAAATTAATAAAAAAAAATAAAAAACTCCTAAATTATAAACCCTAAATCCTAAACCCTAAAAACTAAACCCTAAACCCTAAACCCTAAACCCTAAAACTCTAAATCCTAAACCCTAAAGCCTAAACCCTAAACCCTAAACCCTAAACCCTAAAACCTACAACCCTAAACCCAAACCCTAAACCCCAAACCCTAAACCCTAAACCCTAAATCCTAAGCACTAAAAATCAAAAAACCTAAACCTAAATAAAATAAAATAATAAAAAAACCTTAACCTAAATCAAATTAAAAAATAAAATAAAATAAAAACCTAAACTAAAACCTAAACCTAAACCTAAATATAAATAAAATAAATAAACCCAAAATAAATAAACTAAACTAAATAGAAATAAAAATAAACCAAAATAAAATAAAAAATAAAAAAACTAAAATAAACTAAATAAACCTAAATGAATGAGTTTACTTAATTTAAAAAATACAAAGAAAAACCCTAAACCATAAACCTTAAAACCCTAAACTTGAAACCCTAAACCCTAAACCCTAAATCCTAAACTCTAAACCCTAAAACCCTAATCCATAAACCCCAAACTCTAAACCCTAAATCTTACAACCCTAAACCCCAAACCCTAAACCCTAAACCATAAACCCTAAAAATAAAAACCTAAAGCTAAACTAAATAAAACCTAAAAATAAAATAAATATAAAACCTAAACCTAAATAAAATAACAACATAAATAAAATAAAACCTAAACTAAAAGAAAATAAAATAAAAATAAAAACTATACTAAAATAAAACATATAAAAACCTAAACTAAACTAAAAAATATATAATAAACCTAAGAAAAAACTTAAATAAAATAAAAACTAAACGTAAAATAGAAATAAAATAAACCAAAAATAAAATAAAATAAAAACTAAATAAAAACCTAACCTTAAAAAATAAACCTAAAAATAAAACCTAAAATTAAATAAAAAATAAACCTAAACCTAAACTAAAATAAAAAACCTAAACCTAAAATAAATAACTAAAATAAATCTAAACCTAAACTAAAATTAACAAAACTAAAATAAATAAAACCTAAACCTAAACTTAAAATAAACTAAACCTAAAACTAAAACTAAATAAAATACAATAAATTAAAAATAAACCTAAACCTAAACTTAAAAATAATACCTAAAAATAAACCTAAAAAAATAAAAATAAAACCTAAACCTAACCTAAAAAAATATATATAATAAAACCTAAAAAAATCCTAAAAAACCTCAACCTAAAAAAAAAATTAAAAATAAAACTAAACTAAAAAAATAAGCATAAACCTAAAACTAAACATAAACTAAAATAAAACCTAAACTAAACTAAATAAATAAAATAAAATAAACAAAAATAAATAAAAAAATAAACTAAATAAAAACCTAAACCTACTAGTTTACTTAATTTAAAAAATAAAATATTATAATAAAATTAAAATAAATAAAAAAACCCTAAACCCTAAACCTACAACCCTAAACCCTAAACCCTCAACCCTAAAACCCTAAACCCTAATCCCAAAATCCTAAACCTTGAACACTAAAACTTTAAACCCTAAACCCTGAACCCTAAACCTTAAACCCTAAGCCCTAAAACCTACAACCCTAAACCCTAAACCCTAAACCTTAAACCCTAAACCTTAAACCCTAAACCCTTAACCCTAAAAACCTAAAAACCTAAAAACCTAAACTAAATAAAACCTAAAAATAAAATAAATAAACCTAAACCTAAATCAAATAAAAAATAAAATAAAAATCTAAACTAAAGCCTAAACCTAAACCTAATAAAAACTAAACTAAAATAAAATAAATAAAAACCTAAACTAAATGAAAAAATAAAATAAACCTAAAAAAAAAAACCTAAGTAAAATAAAACTAAACCTAAAATAAAAATAAAATATACCTAAATAAAATAAAAAACTAAATAAAAAAACCTAAACCTAAAAAATAAACCTAAAAATAAATAAAAAGAAAACCTAAACCCTAAACTAAAAAAAAACCTAAACCTAATATAAAAATAATATAAACCTAAACCTAAACTAAAATAAATAAAACCTAAACCTAAACCTAAAATAAACCTAAACCTAACCCTAAACCTAAACCAAAATAAAATAAAATAAACTAAAAATAAAATTATACCTAAACTAAAAAAATAAACCAAAAAATAAACCTATAATAAAACCTAAAACCTAAACCTATAAAATAAAATAAATACCTAAACCTAAAAATAATAACCAATAATAATTAATAATAACTAACTAATAACTAATAACCAATAATAAATATAATAATAAGTAACTAATAACCAATAATAATAAAACCAATACTTAACTAAACTAATAATAATAATAAAACTAATATTAATAATAAACCAACTAACTAATAACAAATAACCAATAATAATTAATAATAACTAACTAATAACCAATAATAATAATAATAATATTAATATTAACCAATAATAACCAATAACCAATAACCAAACTAATACTAACCAAAACTAATAATAATAATAAAACCAATAATAATAACCAACTAATACCAAATAAATAACCAATAAAACCAATAACCAAACAAATAACCAACTAATAACCAACAAATAAAACTAATAATAACCAATAAATAACCAATAATAACCAATAATACCAACAAACCAATAATAATAATAACTAATAATAACTAAAACTAATAACCAAATAACCAAAACTAATAACTAATAAAACTAATAAATAACCAAATAAATAATAATAACTAACCAAATAACTAATAACCAATAAAAGTAACTAATAACCAATAAATAACTAACAATAATAATAATAATAACCAATAACCAATAACCAATAAAACTTAAAACCAATAAAACAATAATAACTAAAACTAATAACCACAAGTAACCAATAAATAACTAATAATAATAACAAAAAATAAAATTAAATAACTAATAACTAACTAATAACTAATAAATATTAATAATAATAACTAATAATAACTAATAACTAAATAACTAATAATAACTAATAATAACTAACTAATAACTAATAATAACTAATAATAACTAACCTATAACTAAACTAATAACCACAACTAATATTAATAAATTATACTAATAATAACTAATAACCAATAACTAATAATAACCACAATAATAATACCAACAACTAAAACTAATAACAAATAATAATAACTAATAATAATAATAACTAATAGCTAATAACTATTAACTAATAAATAAACTAATAACTAAAATAAACTAATAACTAATAATAACTAATAATAACTAACTAATAATAATAACTAAACTAAAACCTAAATTAACTAATAAACCAACTAAACTAATAATAATATAACCAACTAATAATAATAACTAATAAAAAACTAATAGACTAAATAACTAATAACTAATAATAACTAACTAATAAAACCTAAACTAATAATAATAAACTCATAACTAACTAACTAATAATAACTAACCAAACCTAATAACAATAAATAACCTAATAACTACAATAATAACTAATAACTACTAACTAACTAACTAATAATAAAAAAACTAACTAATAATAATAATAACTAAAACCTAAACAAAACCTTTTTTTTTCGCCACGTCCCCCTTTCGACAATCTGGCGATTCAAGAACCCATTTTTCTTCATCTTCTCTTGTGGCTTCCCTGAGGATTTTCACTGGTAAGGTTTTTGATCTTCGGCCTTTGGTCGATTTCCTCGGCATTTGGCATGGCTAAAATGATGCCCGCTGTTCCTAGGTTGATGATTTCTTGGGTAAATCTAAGTTTTCTTCTTCTAAATCCTTTAAAGATGCCTTATCGGGTAAGGATGCTTCAACCTCCCTAAATTTTGGTTAATCTTGTTCATACAACTTTATAGGTGGCTATAATGTGTTCTAATTTGGATATTGAGAAACTCGTTGAGCCTTATGCCTTTACTCTGATTGGTAAATTTTCTTTTCCCTGACCTAATATGGAAGATATTCAATTTTTCTTTCATGATTTAAAGCTCTCTGGTGTGTTTTCAATTGGTTTGTTGGATGGTCATCATGTCCTCATAAAGTTATCTAATGATCTTGATTATAGCCAAATTTTCTTTCGTTGATCTTATTATGACAAAAATTATCAAATGTGTATCCTTAAATGGACTCCATTTTTTGACATTCAAGAAGAATCTCCTATAGTGCCTGTTTGGATTGGTTTGCCTAATCTTCAGATACATTTTGTTAATCTTCAATTTCTTCATGCGGTTGGGTCTATTTTTGGTAGGCCTTTACAAATCGATCAAGCAACTATGGCTATGTCTCACCCTTCAGTTGCTCGTATCCTTGTTGAAATTGATGTTACTAAGAAGAATTCTAATGAGATTTGGATAGGGTCAAAAAGTATGAATATTTTTAACCGGTTGAATTTGAAAACTTTCCTGTTTTATGCAATCACTACAAACCCATGGACATGTCTTTTCGGATTGTTTCATTGCTCATCCTCAACTTAGGAAAAAATTTGTTAAAAATCCTAAGTTGATTGATCAATCTGGAGATCATTTAACCGATAAAAATAAAATTTCTATTTTGATCAAAAAGATAAATATGTTGTTGATGGTATACTGAATCTATCTAATGTTTTAACTATTGAGAATGCTTGTGAAAATATTTCAGAAAATGATGATGTTGCTTTGAATGGTAATCAGATTTTGGCTGCTATTATTCCTGTGCTTTTTGGAATTGTTCAAGATGATGTTATTCCAGTTTTGATTTCCTCTCCTAAAGATTG
Source organism: Cymbidium sinense (assembly GCA_021442155.1). Lineage (NCBI taxonomy): Eukaryota > Viridiplantae > Streptophyta > Magnoliopsida > Asparagales > Orchidaceae > Cymbidium > Cymbidium sinense. The sequence goes on from CM038214.1 coordinate 173,724,099, forward strand.
TTGTGATATAGATCCTAGAAATTTTAAAGATAATGTCTTTCTTTCTGACTTTCAAGAACCTCTTAAAGAAAAGGATGTTTTAAATTATTTTAATATGGAAGTTGTTGATGGTTTTGATAAGGTGGATGTGGTGCAACTAGGATCTTGTTTGCTTAACAAATCTGTTAATGCTCCTTCTTTAACTACTATTTTTGATGGTGTTTTGCTTATGGTTTCTTCCTAATTAATGGATAAAAATATTTTAGCACCTTTTTAGTTGGAATCTCCTACCAAATTTGCTGTTATTAAGAGTTCTAATCATCCTTTTGATGATGAATCTTTTGGAAATGAAACGGTTTTCAAACTATTTTTGTGAAAAGAAAAATAGTTCAAAAATTTTCCTCCTAAAGTTTCTAGATCGAATCTTCTTCATCTTCTTTACCCAATAAGAATTAATGTTTAATTTTCTTTTGGAATATTAGGGCATTGGTACTCTTGTTGTTAGGAATAGGATTAGGAACCTTTGTAGGGTTTATAATGTCAATTTCTTGGTTATCCTTGAACCTCTTATCTTTCTACTAAAATTATGCATGCAACTAGAATGATCGGTTTCTCCAATTATTATTTTAACAATAACAATAAGATTTGGTTATTTTGGAATAATTCTCTTTCTATTAATGTCATTAATGATTTTCATCAAGTTGTTAATGTGGATATTTCTTTTGGTGATTATCATGCTTTTGGCTCTTTTGTTTATGCTGCTTGTAATAAGATTGAAAGGAGAATTCTTTGGGATCAATTATCTACTTTTGCTTCTACTATTAATAATTCTTGGATTGTTGGTGGGGATTTCAATACAGTCTTTTCTATGGATGAAAGGAAAGGGGGTTCTTCTCCGAATTTACATTCTATGGAAGATTTCTCGAATATGATCTTGGACTGTAATTTGCATGATGTTCATTCTATTGGCTCTTAGTTTACTTGGAATAATCATAGACTTTGGCAACATTTGGATCGTTCCTTATTTAATAGTTTTTGGTTAAACTTGGCCTTTAACTTCCATTGAACATCTTAGTAGAACTCTCTCAGGTCATGTTCCTCTTTTGATTTCCATTAAAGATGCTATTCATAATAATAATGTCACTAAAAATATTCATTTTTAAAATATGTGGTCACAAGATAGCAATTCTCTTGATGCTATTGCTTCTAATTGGCATGCTCCCCTTACTTCAGATGATTCTGCTTTTGGTATGAAGAGATTTTGGCTTAAACTCAAAAGGCTTATGCACCATATTAATTGGTGGAATAGAAACTTTCAAAAATCTTTTAATAATATCAAGAACATGGAATAATAGGTGAAAGATTTGGAAGAACTTGTTATTAATGATTCTTTTTTTTGCTCTAACCTTGTTGAAGCTAAAGATAACCTCACTAAGTATCAGAATATGGAGGAGACTTACTAGAGACAAAAGGCTACTTCTAAACATCTTTTTGAGGGGGAAGGAAACACAAAATATTTTCTTGCTTTGGTTATGAAAAGGAGAGTTCTTGGGAGGATTCATAAATTCAAGAATTTTGATGGTTCTTGGATTACCAAAAAGAGGATATTTTCTCTTCTGCTATTAACTTTTTAAAGATCTTTTAAATAAAAATTATCAACTTGATCAGTTATCTAACTCCTCTATCATTCCTTCTCTTATGTATCTTGAGGATAATGATTACTTGGTTGCTCCTCCTTCGAATGAGGAAATGTTTAATATTCTTAATGGTATGAATGCTATTTTTATTGCAGGGTCGGATAGCTACTCTACTTTATTCTTTCAAAAAGCATGGTTTATTATAAAATCGATCTTGTTAATCCTATGAAGAATTTCTTTCTTGGGAATTCTATTCATAAATACTTTACTTCCACTAATATTATTCTTATTCCCAAGAAAAATAATCCTAATTTCTAGAATGATTTTAGACCTATTAGTCTTTGTATTTTTTTAATAAACTGATTTCTAAAATTCTGACTAGTAGGCTTGGTAAATTTCTTCCTAAGATTATTTTTCCTAAAAAAATTGGCTTTGTGAAAGGTAGGACCATCTTTGGCAACATCTTTCTTGCATGAGAACTAATTCATGACTTAAAAGTGAAAACTAGAGGTGGCAATTTACTTTTTAAGCTTGATATTACCAAAGCTTATGATAACATTTCTTGCGATTTACTTAAGAGCATTCTTTCTTTATTTGGTTTCTCTACAAAATTTATCTCTTTGGTTAATAATATCATTGGCAATGTTTGGTTCTCTTTAGTTATTAATGGTGAAAACTTTGGCTTCTTTAAGTCCTCCCAAGGTATTAGACAAGGTGACCCTCTTTCTCCGTCACTTTTTATTATTGCTATTGAATATTTGTCTCGTTGGCTTAATTTTTTTTGGTTGAGAAGAATTCTAGCATGTTTTTCAAGAATCTTGGTGGTTTGGCTATATCCCACTTAAGTTTTGCTAATGACTTCATTATATTTTGTAATGGCTCATTACAATATGTTAAAAATTGAAGGTTTTTTTGAATAATTTTGAAAAGGAAAGTGGCCTCTTGATCGACTTAAAAGCTATTTTATCTCCTCTATTTCTATTTTTTCTCATAGAATAAATAAAATAAAGGATATTACTGGATTTTCTCATCAATGTCTTCCTATCAAGTATTTAGATTCTCCTTTATACTGTGGTCCTAAGAGGAATCACATTTTTGATGAGGTTATCCAAAATATTCATAATAAGATTTCTACCCTTGAATTTCATTTTTTTATCTTTTGGTGGTAGATTAATTGGTATTAAAAGTATTCTTTACTCTTCCTTTTATTTGTTGCTTAATATTGTTCCTACTTCTTTTATTATTACTCAGATTGAAAGGCTTTTTTAATAAATTTTTTTGGGGCTCTAGACCTTTGGCCAAAAGGCTTCATTGAGCTTCTTGGTCTAACATGTGTGGTACTTTATTTGAAGGTGGTCCTGGCTGCAGGTCCTTGTTGGATTTCACCAATGTTTTTTCTTATAAACTTTGGTGGAATTTTAGAAAGAATGTTAGTCTTTGGGCAAACTTTATGAATTATAAATACTACAAAGGTAAGCATCCTTTAACTTGTATCTATAAACATGGTGATTCTATTATTTGGAAGCCTTTGTGTTAAATGGCAAGCAACCTCTCATTTTCTAGGGTATCAATAGTGGTTCCTCTTTCTTTTGGAAAGATAATTGGATGGGGATTCTCTATTGACTCTATGCTTAATACTCATTCTAGTACTTCTTTAAAAGTTAATCACTTTATTTTAAATGGTGATTGAAGTCTTTTTGTATGACTTGTTTCTTGTTTCCATTTGTAATAAAATCATCAAGATTCCTGTTGATGGTATCACTTCTGATCATGTTCTTTACAAAATTTTTAGTAATGGTGATTTTTCATTTAAAGATACCTAGAACCATATTAGAGATAATAAACCCTCTTCTCTTATCTTTTTTAAGATTTGGAATAACATTATTCCTACCTCTTATTGTATTCTTGTATGGAGAATTTTAAGGAGTTTTATTGTTTGATTCTTTACTTTTGGATAAAGGATTTTATCTTCATTCTAAATGCTTGTGTTGTTTTCATATTGAGAATGTTAGTCATGTATTTGTTAATGGTGCTATTGCCTCTAAAATTTGGAATTGGTATGAGGACTTATTCAACCTTAGTTCTTTTAATGGACATTTTAACTTAATGCAGCTCCTTAACTCTTACATTCTTAATACTGTCTAAGGGCATATCAAAATTGTTGCAGTTCTTACTTTGATTTGGTTTATTTGTCTTGATATAAGTGATGCTAAACACCGTAATGTGCTTATGAATCATAAGAGGATTATTGCTAGGACCAAAGACAAAAAATTTTTTACATAAGGTCGCTTCTTAATGTTACTAATTTTAGAGGAAGTTTGTTGCTTCCAAATTAGGTATTAAGTTTCTTTTTGGGACTTGCCTCCTTCTTATAAAATCATTACTAGATTAATCCTCTTAATTGTTGTATTAAAATTAATATTGATGGCTCTGCACTTACAAGTCTACGTGGTGGTATTTTCGAATAATCTTGGGAGTATTATCTAGGATTTTTCTACTCCTCTCTATTACTGCTATTATGGTTGAATTGATGGTTGTTTATCATGCTCTTAAGCTTTGTTTGGATGAGAATTTTCTTTCCATTTGGTTGGAATCGATCGAGATGGTTGTTACTATGATCAACTCTAATCACAAGGGTAATGCTGAACTTTTCTATTTACTTAGAATATTAAAGCTATTATTTCTAAGCTTTCTTTTAAGATGACTCATATTTTGAGAGAAGGTAATGCTTGTACTAATTTTTTAGATGGCTTGGGGGTAATCTCCTTAATTTTACCTTATTTTCCAATGATAATATTCCTAAGAAGTTAAGAGACCTTTCTAACTTAGATAAAGCTAGTTTTCCATATGTTAGATTTACTTAGCTGCCTGTCCTCTTTTTGTGGTTGCTTCTCCTATTTGATTAGCTATTTCTGCTCTAAGCTGGCTCTACTACTTGGTCGGGTACTCTTCTGAGGTTTGTTGGTAGTGATAGCTAGAATGTTTTCTTCTTTTTTTTGGTTGGTAGCCTTTTTTGTGATTGTAACCCTTCTTTTGAAGTTTGGTTGCTCACAAATTTTGTTACCCCTTTTCTATAATTAAGCTGAGCCTCTCTCTTTCTTCTCCTTTCTTCTTCTACTTTTCATTCTTGCTCATTCTTGCTCTTTTGTTGATTCTGTTTGTTGGTTTCCTCATTTTTCTGTTTCTTCTTTCAGTGTGTCTGGCTATGGATGGATTTTGCATCTCTCTTCTCCTTGTTTCCTTTGTGGTCTTTGTTGGTTCTCTTTGTTTTGCTTGTTAGTTTAGGTTTTTTTTTCCTTTTCTTGCTTCGATTGTATTAGTTTGGGAATTTTCTCTCTAGGTTGATCAGAGCTCTTTGAGTAGTCTTGAGTTTTATCCTCTAACCATCTTGTAATCCTTTCTTTGTGGCAATAAAATTCTCCTCATGGTTTTATTAAAAAAAACTCTAAACCCTAAACCCTAAAAACACTAAAACCCTAAACCCTTAAAAAAACCCTAAACCGTAAACCCTAAACCCTAAACCCTAAGAACTTAAAATCCTAAACCTAAACTAAATAAAAATGTTTAAATAAAATAAATAAATAAATGTAAACCTAAATCAAATAAAAAATAAAATAAAATAAAAACTTGAACTAAAACCTAAAGCTAAACCTAAACCTAAAATTAAAAGTAAATAAAATAAAAAATAAAAACTAAAATAAATAAAAACCTAAACTAAACTAAAAAAATAAAAAAAAATAAACTAAGAATAAACCTAAACCTCAACTAAAAAAATAAAACCTAAAATTAAACCTAAAATAAAAACCTAAAATCTAAACCTAAAAAATATAAAATAAAACCTAAACCTAAACCTACACCTAAAATAAAAAATAAAACTAGAACCTAAGAAATTAAATAAAAATAAAACTAATTGAAAAAATATGCATAAAGCTAAACCTAAACCTAAAAAAATAAACTAAAATAAAACCTAAACTAAAATAAATAAACACAAAATAAATAAACTAAACTAGATAAAAAAAAAAAATAAACCTAAATAAAAATAAAAAATATAATAAACTAAAATAGATAAATAATAAACTAATTAAAAATAAAACTACTAGTTTACTTAATTAAAAAAACCCTAAACCCTAAACATAAACCCTAAACCCTAAATCCTAATCCCTAAACCCTAAAACTAACCTAAAACCCTAAACCCTAAAAGATAAACCCTAAATCCGAAACCCTAAACCTTAAAACCCTAACCTCTAAAACCTAAACTCACCATCAACCCTAAACCCTAACCCCTAAATCCTAAACCTTAAACGCATTAACTCCTAAACCTAAACTTAAACTTAAACCCTAAACCCTAAATACTAAACCCCAAACTAACAAACCTAAAATCTAAACCTTAAAGTTTAAACCCTAAACTTAAATCCTAAGCTAACCCTAAACTAACTAAAACCTAAACTCTAAAGCCTAAACACTAAACTCTAAACCCTAAACCCTAAACCCTAAACCCTAACCCTAAGCCCTAAACCCTAAAACCTAAACCCTAAAACCCTAAACCTTAAACCATAAACTATAAACTATAAACCCAAACTAAGCCCTAAAACCTAAAATCATAAACCTAAACTAAAAACCTAATAATAATTAAATAAAAACCTAAACCTAAATAAATTAAAATAAAATGTAAACTAAAACTAAACCTAAACCAAAAAAATAAAATAAAATAAAAATAAAAGTAAACTAAAAATAAATAAATAAAACCTAAATTAAACCACTAAAATAAACCTAAGAATAAACTTAACTAAAATAAAAACAAAATATAAAATAAAAATATAATAAATCTAAAATAAATAAAAACCTAAACCTATAAAAGAAACCTAAAAAACCTAAAAAATAAAAATTAAAACTTAACCATAAACTAAAAAAGAACCTAAACCTAAAATAAAAATAAAATAAATAGAATAAAATAAACCTAAACCTAAACTAAAATAAATATAACCTAAACCTAAACCTAAACCTAAACTAAATAAAATAAAATAAATCTAAAAATAAACCTAAACCTAAACTAAAAAATAAAACCTAAAAATAAACCTAAAATAAAAACTTAAAACCTAAAACTAAAAATAAAATAAAAACTTAACCCTAAACCTAAAAATAAAAGAAAACTTAAACCTGAAAAATAAAATAAAAATAAAACTTAACTAAAAAAAATTGAAACCTAAAAAATAAACTAAAATAAAAAACTAAACTAAAATATATAAACCTAAAATAAATAAACTAAACTAAATGTAAAAAAAATAAACTTAAATAAAAATAAAAAAATATGATAAACTCAAATAAATAATAAATAAACTAAATAAACCTAAACCTACCGGTTTACTTAATTTAAAAAAAAAATCCTAAACCCTAAATCCTAAACCCTAAACCCTAAACCTTAAACCATAAAAATATCAACTAAACCCTAAATCATAAACCTACAACCCTAAACCCTAAACCCTAAACCCTAAACCCTAAAACCCAAAACCCTAAACCCAAAACACTAAACCTTAAACCCTAATTACTAAACCCTAAAACCCTAAACCCTAAACCCCCCAAAAATCTAAAACCCTAAACCTTAAACCCCAAACCCTAAACCTAAACACTAAACTAACCCTAAACACTAAACTAACCCTTAACCATATACCCTAAACTAACCTAAAATTTTAAGAATAAGAAAAACCTTGATAGAAGGAACATCATCATCAACTAGGCTCAGTCTAAATCTTGTGGTGGAGGTGAAGGCCGAAAGGATTATCAAGTGGTGGTGGAGAATCTAGATATGGTGGATATGAAGGTGGTGAGGTGGTGGTTATGGAGGTGGGAGAAATGATGGAGGTTACATTGGTGGTGTCAAGGTAAACGGGATATGATGGAGATATACTGAGAGGGGGTTGGTTCAATGGGAACAAACCAAGAATAATGATCCGATCTACTACTTATGAACTGTCTTTAATAGATGGTTCTACTTATCAGGTATTTTGATTTGCTCTATTGGTGCTCATTTTATCTATGTCATCACTTATCTCTTAGAAAACTTGGGGTGCAACTTGGTTGATGAAATCGAAAAGAAGAAATGTTGAATCTGAATTTATTCTCTATTAAAAAAATATTAAACCCTAAACTAAAACTTAAAACCTAAATCCTAAACCCTAAACCCTAAATCCCAAACCCTAAACCATAAACTAACCCTAAATCCTAAACCCTAAATTGTTAAAAACCTAAACCTGAACTAAATAAAACCTAAAACAAAATAAATAAAATCACCTAAACCAAAATAAAATACAAAAATAAAATAAAATAAAAACATAAACTAAAACCTAAACTTAAACCTAAACCTAAACCTAAACTTAAAAAGAAAATAAAACATAAAATAAAACAAAATTAAAATAAAATAAATAAAAATTTAAATTAAACTAAAAAAATAAAAAAAACCTAAATAAAATAAAAACTAAACCTCAAATAACAATAAAATATCATAAAATAAAAAAAAATAAAAACTAAATAAAAACATAGACCTAAAAAAGAAAACCTAAAAATAAACAAAAATAAATAAAGCCAGAACCATAAACCAAAAAAAAAGTAAACCTAAAAAGAAAAGAAAATAAATAAAATAAAAGAAACCAAAACCTAAACTAAAATAAACTTATTAAAAAACCTAAACCTAAATCTAAAATAAACTAAACCTAAACCTAAACCTAATCTAAATAAAATAAAATAAACTAAAAACCTAATCCTAAACTAAAATAAAACCTAAAAATAAAAATAAAATAAAACCAAACCTTAACCTAGAAAAGTAAAATAAAATCTAAACCTAAATAAAATATAAAATAAAAAATAAAAGAAACTAAAATAAACCTAAACCTAAACCTAAATAATAAAAATAAAACCTAAACTAAAATAAACCTAAATCCTAAACCCTAAATCCAAAACCCTAAACCCTAAACCTTAAACCCTAAAACTAACCCTAAACCCCAAACCCTAAACCTACAACCCTAAACCTAAACCCTAAAACCCTAAACCCTAAACCCTAAACCCTAAAATCATAAACCCTAAACCCTAAACCCTAAACCCTAAACCATAAAACCCTAATCATGAAACCCAAAACCCTAAAGCCTACATCCCTAAACCTTAAACCCCAAACCCTAAACCCTAAACTAACCCTAAACTAACCCTAAACTCTAAGAATGAGTAGAACCTTGACAGCAAGAACATCACCATCAATTAGGCTCAGTCTAGATCTGGCGGTGGAGGTAGAGGCGGAGGTGGAGGTTATCATAGTGGTGGTGGGGGATCTGGAGGTGCCGGATATGGAGGTAGTGGTGAGTTAGTGGTTGTGGAGGTGGAGGAGTGATGGACATTACAGCCATGGTAGTGGCGAAGGTAGAAATCAAGGAAATTATGGAGGATCCTGCTACTTGTGAGGATTGGGTGGTTCAAATGGGAGCAGAGAAAAATAGTTGATCGATATTCGCTTATGGAAGTGTTCACAAGAGAGATGGTTTTACTTATCTAGGGTTTTGATTTGCCCATGGTGCTCATTTTTTATCTATGTTATCGCTTGTATCTTAAAAAACTTAGGGTGTTACTTGGTTGATGATATCAAAAATAAGAAATGTTGAATCTGAATTTGTTCTCTGTTAAAAAAACCTTAAACCCTAAACCTTAAGATAAAAATTAAACCCTAAACCTAAAACCTAAAACCTAAACCATAAACCATAAATCCTAAACTCTATAAACCCTAAACCCTAAACCCTAAACCATAAACCCTAAAACATAAAACACTAACCCTTAAACCCTAAACCCTAAAACCTATAACTTATAACCCTAAACCTTAAACCCCAAACCCTAAACCCTAAAGTGTAAACCCTAAACCCTAAACCCTAAACCTTAAGCTAACTCTAAACCCTAAACCATAAATTAACCCTAAATCTTAAACCCTAAACTAACCATAAATCCTAACCCTAAACCTTAAACTCTTGACCTTGAATAAAGATGTCATTAGGAGTAGATCTAAAGAATCACCTAATCTTTACCTAGTTAAAGCTAAAGAAAATGTAATAGAGACTTTCCCTTTACTATTAGAGATTTGAATAAAACCTACACTAAATCATATTATAATATCATATATTTTAGTATAATGTAGCATCATTTATTTGAGCATGTAGTGATGTGTTTTTGGATGTTATGTAATGTTTTAAAATGTTTTAATATATTATGGTATTGCACCATATAGTCTATATTAATATAAATCATAAAAATGTTTATTTAATAAATTAGATGATGAATTTTGTTAAATTTGAAGTTGGAATTAGGTTGTAGTACCAAAGGTGTCCTAACTTGTAGTCTAAAAGTAAGATTTTATGTACAAAATAAATATTATATGTTGTAAATAGTATAAAATATATCATATATATTGTTCTACACATTTAAAATTCTAGTATTTTAAAATCATGCAAATAACCAACGCTAGCATTATTTATAAAAAATTTTATTTAGACTTTAAAATGGTGGAATTTGGCCAAATTCATAATAGGTAGAGGATGGCATCATAATATATTACTTTCATTTAAAATATGTAAGTGATACAACTAAAATATATAATTATTTATTATTTAGACTATTATTATGATTTTTTATCTTAAGCAATCCCTTGTGATGTGATGCAATATAATAAAATATAATATGTTATAGTGTATTATAATATAGGATGCCATAACAAATAACTTCATGCATTATAAAATATTATGTATTACTACTTATTATTTAACATATTTTAGTTTGTTATATATGATGTAATAGAGTTTGTAATGGTATAATTCATTAAAATACTAATTTATAATATAAGATGATGGATTTGGCCAAATTTAAGGTCTTTAAACACCATTATGGTATGTCATTTCATCAAAAGAATGGAATTTTGCATCCAAAATAAATGTTCATTTTTCAACCAAATTTTATAATTTTTTGCTTAAAGTAATTCATTTTAAGGTGTAATGTAAGATAATATATTATATGAAAGCATATTAAAATATAATGTTCATAATATAACCATATATATATGAATGGGGTGTTACTAAATGTTATTGTAAATATGTTTTACTTTGTTATAATGGATTGGGTCAAAACTCACAAAATGTTAATTTGAAGGTTGAGATGGAAGAATTTGGCCAAATTCATAACACACACCAAGAAGCAACACCAAAATTATGCTATTTTGTACCATTTCAAATAGAAAAATAATAAATATCCAAAATGAACATTATTCATATTTTGAAAAGTTTTTATTTGTTCCTTTTAAGTGATTCTAATGAGGTGTAATGTTAGACAATAAATTATATAATAGGAAATTATAATATAACATCATATATTATAATATAATATAGTGTGTTAATTCACTATAATATGTTTAGCATGATATTGTAGTTAGTTTGAGCTTTCAACATCACAAATCATAAAATGTTGATTAAATGTTGAGATGATGTAATTTAAAATGAATACATTGTTAGGCTTTCAAGTATTAAAGGTGTGCATAAGAGAAGAAATAAGATTTGATGAGATTTCCATGTCAAGGACATGGAAGATCCACTAGGGAACACATGCATATGACATGTGAGGGTCTATGTTAAGATTAGAAGAAAAAATTGATAAGATTTGAATGCTGATTATATGATTTGTGGAAAGAAGATCTATAACAAGAATCTATAATCCACCAAGGATTAAGATAATACTTTAATTTGTTTATTTTAATTGATGTGGAGGCATATCTAAAGATGGGCTTGAGTTACTATTGGGTATATGAACCTTTCACTAGAAACAAGTTTGGGCTATCCCTAATAGGATTTGAGTTTGATTTTATAGATGTGTGGATGTATACGCTGGGGATAAGAGTTTGGTTGGATTTCTTTGATTTGGACTCTATTGGGAGAGTTAGTTTAATTTGGCTCCACTAGAGCAGTTGGTTTTGAATTTGATTTGTTTGCTTGCTTTTTTTATATATAATTATTAAAAAACCTTAAACCTTAAACTAACCTAAACCCTAAACCCCCTACAACCCTTAACCATAAACCCTACAACCATAAACTCTAAACCCTACACCCTAAACCCTAAACCATCAAAACACTAAACCCTAAAGCCTAAACACTAAACCCTAAACCCTAAACCCTAAACCCTAAATCCTAAACCCTAAACTTATTTTCACTTTTTTAGCTTGAGCTGGGTTTTTTTTTTGATCTCTTGCTTTTGGGTTGACCTGGTGTTTGGTTCCTATCTTTTCAGCCTAGGTTGGCTTGGTTTTTTTAGCATGGTTGCTTCTATCTTTTCTACCTTGTTACTCTGGTTGCTGGTGAATGAAATGGTTTCTGCTCTAGCTTTATTCTGTTTTCTATGCTGGTTGGTTTATTGGCTCTCCTATTGAACTCGAATTAATTTTTGCTGGTTTTTCATGGTTGGATGGGTGGCCTTCCTAGTGGGAACTATTATTGGTTGTTCCCTTTTTGGGCATTCTTTTGCAGAATTTCCTGGTTGCTTTTTTTGGGGTTGCCTTCTAGTTCCTTATTGTTTGTTATTGGATCCTTATTTTGCCTTGGTTTGGTATTTGATTATTCTCCTAGGATTAGCATTTGCTGGGTGCATTGTTTGCAGCACATTTTATGTTATTATTATGCTTTTTGTCAGCTTAGTATTTATTGTTGGGGAAGTTTGGTTTTTCGGCTAGTCCTGGCTAGCTGCTATTATTGCCTTTCTATGGTGGTTGTGCATCTTTTGGACCTCATGTTGTGTGGTGCTTTGTTGGTTTTTTTGCTTTTCCTAGGCTACTAGGGATGCTTCTTTTGTTGGTTACTTATGATGGGCTATTCTCTGGTGGCTGCCTAATGGCTACTTTACTAAGCTAGTTTGGATGGAGGACTTTTAGTTGTCCTTGGAATCTTGGTTGGTTAATTTTTTACTTTTTTGTTAGCTATTTCTCTATTAATTTACCATGTGTCTAGTGCTTGCTGATGGCTAGTTCTAGTTTTTCCTAGTATTTGGATAATGGCTATTGTTGGTGTTCTGATTTTGTTATAGCCTCTCTCTAGATTATTGTGATTAGTCTGCTGTGGTTTTTGTTTGGTGGTTTGCTTGCTAGCTAGTTGCTAGCTAGTTGCTCTTTATTTAACGGTGTAGGATCTAGAACTCTATGGACTATTGGCCATGGATGTTTGCTTGTATCAAATATGCTGGCTATGATGGCTTTGATGCTACTCACCTCTTCTCTTTGGTTGGTAGCATTACATATGATTGTAACCCTTCTTTATGAAGTTTGGATTCTCATATGTTTGTTGCCCTTTGAGATGATCCTAACTGAGCCTGAGCCTACTATTTCTCAGCTCTCTCCTCTCTTTATATTTATCCTTTTAGCTATGACTTTGCCTTTTAAGTGTTTTGTAGATTTTTTTATAGGTTGGAACTTTACTGGAATGGTCATTACTCCAACCCAAGTGTTGTTCTTGTAATCTTTTATCTTGCTTTCTCAAGGAATCATGAACTTCTACTCATCCTTTTATTTTCGTGGATTTGTTTTAGTCTTACTTTATGTATTTTTCTCTTATTCTATTTGTTGTATTTGCTCTTTTGTTTTCTTTACTTTTTATAATGTACTTAGATAGGGGTTTAGGTTTTTAGGTTTCTTGTTGCTCTGAGAGCAGTAGAATTTTAGAGCTTTAGCCCTTTAAGGACATTATATCTTTTCCATTTATGATAATAAAATTCTAACTTTCCCTAAAAAAGAAATCCTAAACCATAAACAACCCTAAACCCTAAAACCTAAACCTAAATCCAAAACCCTAAACCCTAAACCCTAAACCCTAAACCCCAAACCCCAAACCCTAAACTCTAAAGCCTAAACTAACCCTAAACCCTAAAGCTAAAAGCCTAAACCAAAATAAAATAATAAAATAAATAATAAAAAACTAAAACTTAAACCTAAACTTAAACTTAAAAAAAAAAAATAAACTAAAATAAAATAAATATGAACCAAAACTAAACTTAAAAATAAAAAACATTAATAAACTAAAAACTAAACCTAAAATTAAAATAAAATAAACCTAAAATAAAATAAAATAAAAACTAAATAAAAAGTGAACCTAAAAGATAAAGCCAAAACCTAAAAATAAAAACCTAAACCTAAACCATAGACCCTAGAAAAAATAGCCATAACCTTAAACCCTAAACCCTAAAACCCTAAACCCTTAACCATAAACCCTAAACCCTAAACCCTAAACCCTAAGCCCTAAACCCTAAATCCTAAACTCTGTTAAAATAAAAAAAATCTTAAACACAAAACTTTAAACCCTAAGCCCTAAACCTTAAACTAAAACTTGAACCCTAAACCTAAAACATAAACCCTAAATCCTAAACCCAAAACTCTAAAACCTTAAACCATAAACCCTAAACCCTAAACTCAAAAACCTAAGCCTAAATAAAAAATAAAATAAAATAAAAGGCTAAACTAAAACGTAAACCTAAACATAAAAAAATAAATAAAAAAATAAAACTAAACAAAAAATAAAATAAATAAAACCTAAACTAAACTAAGAAAATAAAAGAAACCTAAAATAAAAAATACTTAAATAAAATAAAAACTAAACCTAAAATAAAAATAAAATAAACCTAAGATAAAATAAAATAAAAATTTAAACCTAGAAAATAAACCTAAAAATTAATTAAAAATAACCCCTAAACCCTAAACTAAAAAAAACCTAAACCTAAAATAAAACTAAAATAAACAAAATAAAATAAATTTAAACCTAAACTAAAATAATCTAAAATAAAATAAATAAAACCTAAACCTAAACCTAAACTTAACCTAAATAAAATAAACTAAACTAAAAATAAACCTAAGCATAAACTAAAAAATAAAACTTAAAAATAAACATAAAATAACAACCTAAAAACTAAACCTAAAACATAAAATAAAACCTAAACCTAAACCTAATAATAAAAAATAAACATAAAACCTAAAAAAAAACTAAACTAAAAAATAAACCTAAACCTATCCTAAACCTAAAAAAATAAACTAAAATAAAAAACCTACACTAAAATAAATAAACCTAAAATAAATAAACTAAACTAAATAAAAATAAAAAACAAATAAAAAAATCTAAAATAAATAAAAAATAAACTTAATAAAGTAAATAAACATAAACCTATCAGTTTACTTAATTAAAAAGACCCTAAACCCTAAACCCTAAACCCTAACAACCCTAAACCCTAAATCCTAAACCCTAAAACCTAAACTCTAAACCCTAAACCCTAAACATACAACCATAACCCTAAACCCCAAACTCTAAACCCTAAACTAAAACCCTAAACCTTAAGAACCTTAAACCCTAAACCTTAAACCTTAAATCTAAACCTAAACTAACTAAATCTAAAACCATAAACTTTAAACCTAAACCTAAAACCTAAAACTAAACTTAAAAACTTAAACTTTAAATAAACTAAACCTAAACCCTAAATCTATACCTAAATAACCTAAACCTAAAACCTTAAACCCTAAACTTATACTAAACCCAAACCTATAAGTAAACCTAAATCTAAACCTAAACTAAACTTAAACCTAAATTCTAAATCAAAAAACTCTAAACTTTAAAGACTAAACACTAAACCATAAACCATAAACCCTAAACCCTAAACCCTAAATGTATTAAACCTAAAACCCTAAACCTAATCCCTAAACCCTAACCCTAAACCTAAACACTAAACCCCAAACCCTAAACCTAAACCTAAAGTAAATAACTTAAAATATAAACCTAATCCCTAAACCTAATAAACCTAAACCTAAACCCAAACCTAAACCTAAAGTAACTAAATAAATTTAAAATAAACCTAAACACTATAACTTAATAAACCTAAATCTATACTATAACCTAAGAATTAGAACCTGAAAAACCATCACAAAGGTCATCCTAGATATGGTGGTGGAGGTGAAGGTGAGGCTTATCATGGTGGTGGTGGGGATCTAGAGGTGGTGGATATGGAGGTGGCCGAAAGGTGGTGGTGGAGAAGAGTGATAGAGGTTATAGCCATGGGTGAGAGAGATCGGGATATGATAGTGGATCCCACTACTAGTGGTTTTGATGGGAACTGGAGAAACTGAAGAACGACCAATCCGATCTACTGCTTATGGAATTGTGTCTTTATATTAAAGATGATTCTAGTTATCTAGGATTTTTGATTTGCTCTATCCATGCTCATTTTCTATCTATATTATATGGCTTAGAAAACTTGGTGGGTTACTTGGTTGATGAAAAAGAATTATTTAATCAAATTTGTTCTAAAAAAAACCAAAACCCTAAACTAAAACCTAACCCTAAACTAAAACTTAAACCCTAAACCCTAAAACCCTAAACCCTAAACCTAAACCCTAAACCATGAAACCTAAACCTTAAATCATAAACCATAAACCCTAAACCCCAAACCCTAAACCCCAAACCCTAAACCCTAAACCTGAAACCCTTAACTAATCCTAAACCCTAAAAAGCTACAAACCTAAACCTAAATTAAATAAAACTAAAAAATAAAATAAATAAAAAAACTTGAACCTAAATAAAATAATAAAATAAAATAAAAAATAAAACTAAACTAAAACCTAAACCTAAACCTAAAAAAAGAAAATTAAATAAAATTTAAAACTAAATTAAAATAAAATAAATAAAACTAAACCTAAAAGGAAACCTCAACCTAAACTAAACCTAAAAAATAACTAAAATAAAACCTAAACTAAAATAAATAAACCTAAAATAAATAAACTAAATAAAATAGAAATAAACCTAAATAAAATAAAAATAAAATAAACTAAAATAAAATAATAAAATAAATAAACCTAGTTTACTTAATATTAAAATAAAATAAAAAATAAAAAAATAACCTAACCCAAACCATAAACCTAAACTAACCTAAACCCTAAACCTAAACCCTAAAACTAAACCTAAACCCTAAACCCTAAACCCTAATCCTCTAACCTACAATCCACACCTAAACCTAAACCCTAAACCTAAAACCTAAAACCTAAACCTATAAAATAGAACTTAAAATAAAATAAATAAATAATTGAAACCTAAATAAAATAAAATAAAATAAAACCTAAACTAAAATCTAAATCAAAACCTAAAGCTAAAGCTAAACCTAAACCTAAAAATAAAATAAAATAAAATAAAAACTAAACTAAAATATTATGAATAAAAACCTAAACTAAACTAAAAAATAAAATAAACCTAAAACTAAAAAACCTAAATAAAATAAAATAAAAACTAAATAAAAACCTCAACCTAAAAAATAAACCTAAAAATAAATAAATAAAACCTAAACCCTAAACTAAAAAAAACCTAAACCTAAAATAAACAAAATAAAATAAAACTAAACCTAATGTAAAATAAACTAAACTAAAATAAATAAAATCTTAACCTAAACCTAAAATAAGCTAAACCTAAACCCTAAACTAAATAAAATAAAATAAACTAAAATAACCAAAACTTTAAAATTAAACCAAAAAATAAATCTAAAATAAAAACCTAAAACTTAAACCTAACAAAATAAAATAAAAACCTAAGCTTAAATCTAAAAACAAAAAATAAACCATAAACCTAAAAAATAAAATAAAAATAAAACTAAGCTAAAAAATAAACATAAACCTAAACCTAAACCTAAAAAATAAACTAAAACTAAAATAAATAAACTAAACTAAATAAAGATAAAAATAAACCTAAATAAAATAAAAAATAAAATAAACTAATATAAATAAAAAATAAATTAAATAAGCCTAAACCAACAAGTTTACTTAATTTAAAAAAAACCCTAAACTAAAATCTAAACCCTAAACCCTAAACCATAAACCATAAATTTTAAACCCTAAACCCAAAGCTAACATAAACCCTAAACGCTAAACCCTAAATCCCCCTACAACCCTAAACCCTAAACCCTCAAATACCTAAACTCTAAAGCCTAAACACTAAACTCTAAACCCTAAACCCTATACCCTAACCATAAACCCTAAACCCTAAACCCCAATCCTTAAACTTATTTTCACTTTTTGGCCTAAGCTGGGTAATGCTTTTGATCTCTTGCTTTTGGGTTGGCCTGGTGGTTACTACATAGTGGTTGCTATCTTTTCATCCTTGGTTGGCTTGGTTTTTTATCCCGGTGGTCGCTATCTTCTCTCTGTTCTAGTTCGGTGGATGAGATGGTTTCACCTTTTATTAAGTTTTCTACACTACTTGGTTAATTGGCTCTTCTCTTGAACTCAGATTACTTTTTGCTAGTTTTTCATGGTTGGATGGGTGGCCTAATTATATTGTTGCCCTTATGGGCCTTCTTTCGAGAATTTTTGGCTACTTTTGGGGTTGCCTCCAATTTCTTGTTGTTTGTTGATGGATCCTTCTTTTTCCTTAGTTTGGTGTTTGCTTATTCTTCTAGGATTAGCCTCTACTGGGTGCATTATTTGCAAAATGTTTTATGTTATTATTATGCTTTTTATCGAGTTAGTCTTTTTTGCTAGGGAAGTTTGGTTTTTCGTCTAGTCCTGACTAGCTACTGTTGTTCCCTTTCTATGGTGGATGCTTCTTTTGGACCTCTGTTGTGTGGTGCTTTATGGGTTTTCTACTTTTCCTTAGCTGCTAGGGATGCTTCATTTGTTGGTTACTTATGATGGGCTATTCTTTGGTGGTTTCCTTATGACTATTTTACTTTGCTTCTTTGGTTGGAGGTGTTTTAGTAGTCTTTGGAATCTTGGTTGGTTGACTTTTTTCTTTGTTGGTATTTTTCTTCTTCTTGGACAATTTGCTCGAGGCTTTTGAAGGAAAAATTGTAAACCCTAAACCCTAAACCCTAAACCCTAAACCCTAAACCCTAAAAACATAAAACCTAAAACCCTAAACCCTAAACCTTAAACCCTAAACCCTAAACCTAAACCCTAACCCTAAACTCTAAACCCTAAACCTAAACATAAATGTAAAGTAACTAAATAAATTAAAAATAAATCAAAACCCTAAGTCCCTTTAAACCTAAACTTAAACCTAAACTTTAAGAATGGGTAAAACCTTGATTACACGAACATCACCATCAACCAGGTTCAATCTAGATCTAACGGTGGAGGTGAATGTGGAGGCGGTGGTTATCGCAGTGGGGATCCGGAGGTCCGGTGGATATGGAGGTGGTGGTGGGGCAGGATTAAAGGAGGACAGAGGTTACATGGTGGTGGCGAGGGAGAGATCAGATATGGATACCAGAGAGGTCGGGTGGTTCGATGGGAACTGAGAAACAAGAACCAGATTCAATGCTACTTATGGAACTATGTCTTTACATAGAGATGGTTCTAGTTATCTAGGGTTTTTGATTTGCTCTATGCGTGCTCATTTTTGATCTATGTAATGTGTCTTAGAAAGCTTAGTGTGTTACTTGGTTGAGGAAATCAAAAAGAAGAAATGTTGAATCTGAATTTGTTCTCAAAAAAAAAACCCTAAACCCCAAACCCTAAACCCTAAAAACCCTAAACACTAAAGCTTAAATACTAAACCCTAGACCCTAAACCCTAAACCCTAACCCTAAAACCCTAAACCCTAAACCCTAAACCCAAAACCTAAACCTAAACCCTAAAAACCTAAAACCTAAACCTAAACTAAATAAAACCTAAAATAAAATAAATAAAACCTAAACCAAAATAAGAAAATAAAATAAAATATAAACATAAACTAAACCTAAACCTAATCTTAAATAAAAACTAAACTAAATCAAATAAAATAAAGAAAAAATATAAACTCAACCTAAAATAAAAATATAAAAATAACCTAAATAAAATAAAAACTAAACCTAAAATAAAAATAAAATAAATCTAATATAAAAAACTAAACATAAATAAAATAAAAAACCTAAATAAAAACCTAAACAAAAATCTAAAATAGAAATCTAAAATAAAAACCTAAATAAAATAAAAACTAAACCTAAAATAAAAATAAAATAAACCAAAAATAAAATAAAATAAAAACTAAATAAAAATCTAAACCTAAATAATAAACCTAAAAAAACCTAAAAATAAATAAAAAATAAAACTTAAACCCTAAACTAAAAAAAACCTAAACCTAAAATAAAAAATAAAAAAAAACCTAAACTAAAATAAATAAAACCTAAACATAAACCTAAAATAAACTAAACCTAAACCTAAACCAAAACTAAATAAAATAAAATAAACTAAAAATAAACCTAAACCTAAACTAAAAAAATGAAATTTAAAAATAAATCAAAAGTAAAATAAAAGCCTAAACCTAAACCTAAAAATAAAAAATAAAACTAAAACTATAAAATAAACATAAACCTAAACCTAAAATAATCTAAACTTAAAAATGAACCCAAACTAAATAAAATAAAATCAGTTAAAAATAAACCATAACCTAAACTAAAAATAAAATCTAAAAATAAACCTAAAATAAAAACCTAAAACCTAAACCTAAAAAAATAAAATAAAAACCTAAACCTAAACCTAAAAATAAAAAATAAAACCTAAACCTAAAATAAAATAAAAATAAAACTAAACAAAAAAATAAACCTAAATCAAAACCTAAACCTAAAAAATAAACTAAAAAAAACCTAAACTAAAATAAATAATCTAAGCTAATTAAAAAAATAAACCTAAATAAAAATAAAAAATAAAATAATCTAAAATAAATAAAAACTATACTAAATAAACCTAAACCTAATTTACTTAATTTTAAAAAAAATAAAAATAAAATAATAAAAAAACCATAACCCTAAACCCTAAAACTAACCCTAAACCCTAAACCCTAAACCCTAAACCTTAAAACCTAAAAGAAAAAATAGCCACCAATAACCCGCCAAACCAAGGGTAAAATAACAACCACAATAAACAGCCCACCAATGCAGCCACTAGCCAAAAGGACCATAACAGCCACCATCCAAACCAAGCAGTAGTAGAGCCACTAAAACTAGAAGAGAAAGAAAAGCCACAAAGGATCAACCAAACCAAACTATAGCAGAGCCACCAAAACCATAAAGGGAAGAAAAAGTCAGAGCCAAAACCTAAACAGTCCAACTAGCTCAAAGAAACTAAAGGGAAGCAACACAATAGAAAAATAAATGGCAAAAGCCATAAGCACCAAATCCCAACAAAGCCAAAAGAAAACCAACCGAAGAAAATCCAAACAGCCAAACAATACACAAAGTATGATACAAGGGGGCCACCCAAGTGCTGGACAAGGCCAACAAAATAACTAGGCCAAACTAGCCAAAGGAAAATCAAACAAAAGAAAAGAACAAAATATAAAAGAAACTAATATATGGCACAAATTTATCTAAATTAGACAAACCTCTTAAATGCTTAGAATATTATCATTGGTAAACAAAGTAAACTTTGAGAGATCGACCCCAAACTAGCTAAAAAATTTAGTACAAGAGTTACCTTCTCTTAAAATATGTGTTTTAAAAGAAATTTTAGAGATAATAGCTTTAATATTTGTAATTAAATAGAAAAGCCCAACATTACCCTTATGGCTAGAATTGATCACAACAACAACCATCTTAGCATAAGATTCCAACCAAATAGTCTAAAATTTTTTCTCTAATTGAAGCTTAAGAGCATAAAAAATAGCCATCAATTCAGCAAAAATAACTGATTTAATAGAAAGAGGAGTGGAAAATACCAAGATAATATTCCCATGATTGTTTCTAAAAATGCCACCACAACTTGACTTGTAATTTGCAACAGAGCCATCAGTATTAATTTTAATACAACAATTAGGAGGCTTAATCCAATGAATAATTTTATATTTAGGAGATGAGTCACAATACAAAAAACTGATACCCAATTTAGAGGCAACAACCTTACACCATCTAAAATTAGTACCATTGAGAAGAATAGCCTTATGTAATGAAAAAAATCTTTTCTTTAGTCCTAGCAATAATCCTCTTATGGTTCATAGGCACATCATGATGTTTAGCATCATTTCTGTTAAGCCAAATAAACCAAATCAAAGTAACAGCCACCACAATTTTAATATCCTCTTTAACAGTATTAAGAAAATAAGAATCCAGAAGTTGCATTAATGTTAAATTGCCATTAAAACAACTTAAGTTAAATAAATCCTTATACCAGCCCCAAAGTTTAGAGGCAATGGCACCATTAACAAAATAAAGATTAACATTCTTAATATGGAAACAACACATGCATTTGGAAGGTATATAAAAATCTTTGTCCCAAAGTAAAGAGTCAACAATAATATAATCCCTTAAAATTCTCCACATAAGAATAGAGTAAAAAGTAGGAGTAATATTATTCCAAATTTTAAAGAAAATAGGAGAAGTGGGTTTTAACTTTAACATAATGCCAAGTATCTTTAAAAGAAAATTCTCTATTACTAGAAATTTTAAAAAGAATTTGATCCAAAAAATTGCTATCAATAGAAATATTAATGATGTTATTACTAATGAAATCAGAAATCAACTCTTTTAAAAGAGAGAAATTTCATTCCCCATTATAAATAAAATGACTAACTTTCAAAGAAGAAGTACAATAGGTATAAGCAAAGAATCAATGAAAAGTCCCCATCTAGTTATCTTGCCAAAAGAAGGAAGACCCATTATAAATACCCCAAAAAATGAGAGGTTCCACTTTCCATTTATTATCATAGAGCCGTTTCCAAACAATAGAATCACCATGTGTATAATTGCAAATCAAATGATGCTTACCTTTGAAATATTTAAATTTCATGAATTTAGCCCAAAGACTTCCATTTTTCTGAAAATTTTACCAAAGTTTATTAGGAAAAACATTAGTGGAGTCCATCAAATATTTACACCAAGGCCACCTTCATAAATAGTACCACACATATTGGACCAACAAGTCTAATGAAGCCTTTTGGCTGAATTCCTAGAACCCCAAAAAAACTTATTAAAAAGTCTTTCAATCTAAGAATAAGGGAATTAGGAACAATATTAAAAAAAAAGGAAGAAATAAAGAGTACTTTTAATAACAATTAATCTACCAAAATGATAAAAAATAAAATTCAAGGGTAGAAATTTTATTTTGAATATTATGAATTACCTCATTAAGAGATGGGATCTCTTATGACCATAATATAAAGGGGAGCCTAATTATTTAATAGGAATATTTTGATGAGAAAAATTAGTAATATCCATTATTTTATTAATTCTATGAATAGAGGTAGAAGTAGAAGTGATAAAACAACTTTTATGAGTACTAATCAAAAGCCCACTTTCCTTTTCAAATTTATTTAAGAAACCCTTAAGCATTTGAACATAATGTAATGAGCCATTACAAAATATTATAAAATCATCAACAAAGATTAAATGAGAGATAGTCAAACCACTAAGATTCCTGAAATACATACTAGAATTCTGCTAAAAAAGGATTAAACCAACAAGACAAATATTCAATCACAATAATAAAAAGTGATGGAGAAAGAGGGTCACCTTGTGTTATACCTTGAGAGGAATTAAAGAAACCAAAGTTTTCACCATTGATAACTAATGAAAACCAAACATTTCTAATTATATTGTTAACCAAAGAAACTAAATGATTAAAAAAACCAAATAAAAATAGAATGCTATTAAGAAAATCCCAAGAAATGTTATCATAAGCTTTTATGATGTCAAGCTTAAAAGTAAATTGTCACCTCTAGTTTTAACTTTCAAATCATGAATCAATTCTTGAGCAAGCAAGAAGTTATCCAAAATAGTTCTTCCTTTCATAAAGCCAGTTTGATTAGGAGATATAATCTTAGGAAAAAAAACTTACTAAGTTTATTAGTCAAAATTTTAGAAATCAATTTATTAGAAAAAGTACAACGACTAATAGGTCTAAAGCCATTCCAAAAGTTAGGATTTTAATTCTTAGGAATATGAACAATACAAGTGCTAGTAAAATATTTAGGAATAGAATTCTTGAATAAAATCCTTAGTAGCATTAACAAGATTAGCTTTAATAATAAACTAAGCTATTTAAAAGAATAAAGTAGTGTAACCATCCCAAGCAAGAATCAACATTCATAATTATGAATATTAAAAATTTTCTCAGGGAGTAACCAAGCACTCATTATCCTCTATAGACATAATATAAGGGATGATAGAGGATTGGATTAATGCTCAAGTTGACAATTTTTATTTAAAAGATCTTTAAAATAATTAAGAGCAGAAGAAAATATATCCTCTTTTTCAGTAAGCCAAGAACCATCAAAGTTATTGATTTTATGAATGCAACCAAGAACTCTTCTTTTCATTATAAAAGCATAAAAATATTTAATGTTTCTTTCCCCCTCATAAAGATGCTTAGAGGTAGCTTTTTGTCTCCAATAAGTATCCTCCATACTCTGAAACTTAATTAGATTATTTTTAGCTTTAACAAGATTAGAACAAAAAGGAGAATCAAGTAATAACATGTTCTTCCAAATATTTCACCTTTTGTTCCATATTCTTGATATTATCAAAAGATTTTAAAATAGTTTCTCCACCAAGTGATATTATGCTTAAGCCTTTAAGCTTAATCCAAAACCTCATCATACCAAATGTAGAATCATCGGAGAAAGAGGATCACACCGCTTATAAGCAATAACATCAAGAAAACTTTTTCTTGTAGCCACATATTTTGAAAACAAAAATTTTAATGATATTATTGTTATGAACAACATCCTTAATAGAAATCAAAAGAGGAGCATGATCCAAGAGAGTTCTACTAAGATGCTCCACCAAAGTTAATGGCCAGCGGTTTAACCAATAATTATTAAATAAGGAACGATCCAACCGTTGCCACAATTTATGATTATTCCAAGTAAATTGAGAACTAATGAAACCAACATCATGAAGATTACAATCCAAAATCATATTTGCAAAATCTTCCATTGAATGTAAATTCGCAAAGAACCCCTTTCCTTTCATTCAAAGAAAGGACCATATTGAAATCCTCACCAACAATCCAAGAATCATTAACAATAGAAGAAAAACTAGATAATTGATCCCAAGGAATTATCCTCTTAACTTGTTACAAGAAACATAAACAAAAGAGCCAAAAGCATGATAATCTCCAAATAAAATATCCACAATAATAACTTGATGAAAATCATTAAAAACATAAATAGTAAGAGAATTATTCCAAAATAACCAGACCTTATTATTGCTACTGAAATAAAAGTTGCTAAAACAATCATCTTGGTCGCATGCATTATTTTAAAAGAAAGAAATAAGAGGTTCAAGAATAACCAAGAAACCAACATTATAAATTTTACAAAGATTCCTAATTCTATTCCTAACAGCAAGAGTACCAATGCCCCTCACATTCCAAATAAGAAAGTTAAACATTATTTTTTATTAGGCAAAGAAGATGAAGAAGATCGAGTAGATCTAGAAACTTTAGAGGATAATTTTTAAACTATTTTTCCTTTTCACAAAATAGTTTGAAAATCGATCTCATTCTCCATTGATTCATCATCAAAAATATTTATCATTATTATTAATAGATTTAGGAGAAAATCCCATTTGACAAGAAGACAAATCCTCTTTATCCATTAAATGAGAATTATCACTAAGCAAAGTACCATCTAGAATAATAGTTAAAGAATGGGAAAAAATAAATTTATTAAGCAAACAAACACTTGGCTGCACTTTATCAAAAAGCACCATACCATCATTCTTGCCCAAATTGAAAGAAGATAAAACAATATTTTCTTTTAAAAATTTTTGAGGCAAAATAACAAAACCATTTTCTATAATATTTTTAGCAACATAAATCTCTTTAGAATCTGAAACTAAAACATGAAAATCATCCACTTACAAATTTTCAGGAATAACAAAAAATAATAGCAGCTGAAACCTGATTACTCTCCAAAATAGTTTCATAAGCATTTTAACAAGCTTATGACTACCACTTACATTGGGAACAACATTAGAAACATTAGGAACAACATTAGAAACATCAACAATATCATTCACAACACCATTATCCTTTTCATTTAAAGTAGTTTTTCTTTTATCACTTTTTAAATCTCCAATTTTGCCAGCAACCTTAGGATCTTTAACCACTTTCTTCAAGATGTGGATGAGTAACAAAACATTCTGAGACATCATGTCCATGAGTTTTGCAATGATTGTAGAATGCTCGGCTAGTTATTCAATATCCAAATCAAAGCACATAATAGCCAGAACACCTTTGAAAGTCATATGAACCAGGTTTAAAGAAATATCCAAAGAAGTTGAAGAATCCTTACCAGATAAAGCATCTTTGAAAGATTTAGAGGCAAAAGGTTTACTTATACCCAAAGAATAGGAAGCCCGAGCCAGAGCAGCTGTAGCATTTAGTTTTCCCCAAGTATTCATAGAAACTGATGCCATGGCAAATGGTACCACTTAAGAACCGAACATGGATCAACCAAAGGCCAAAGATCCAAAGCCAAACTAGAAGAAATTTCTAGAAAACCAGCTCATAAATGATAAGAAAGAGAATGAAAAGGATTCAAGAATCGTTAGAGCTCGGGACAGGGAGGGGTTTATTTTTTTGGTTCATTTTGTTTTTTTTTATTTTATTTTTTATTTGGGGTTTGGAGTTTAGGGTTTAGGGTTGTAAGTTGTAGGTTTTTAGTGTTTAGTTGGAGCAACAAAATTTGGCAGATTGATGGCAAGTATTAGAACTTTGTTGGTTATTGGTTACAGGTTAGCTCCATAGCTGAGGTAAGTTTGGTTGTGATGGCTGGGATGTTTTCTTCATTTTATTTTGGTTGGTAGCATTATTTGTGACTATAACCCTTCTTTTTGAGTTTGGATACTTACAAATTTTGTTGCTCCTTTAGTTGACTGTGACTGAGCTTGAGCCTTATCCATGGCTTTTATTACTTTTCTCTCTCTGTTCTTACCTTTCTTTTCATCTTTTCTTTTAGCTTATCTTTGCTTAAGTTTCTTGCAAGTTTTTTTCAACTTGGGTCTTATAGTGGTTTGTGATCTGCTCATGTGGTTTCATTATTGCTAAGTTTTCTTTTCTTTCTTTTGCTTTTCTTTTTTCTTGTATTGGGGATTTATCTCTTTAGTTTATATGTAGTTTTGAGCATTAGTTTTGAGATTTATCCCCTTTAAGGACTTTATAATCCTTTTCTTGAGGAAATAAAATTTTTCTATTTAAAAAAAAAACCATAAACCCTAAAAACTTGAAAACCTAAACCTAAACTAAATAAAAACTAAACACAAATAACATTAAAAAAATAAAATAAATTAAAATCCTAAACCTAAACTTAAAAATAAAATAAAATAAATAATAAAAACTAAACTAAAATAAAATAATTGAAAACCTAAATTAAACTAAAAAAATTAAAATAAATGTAAAAATAAATAATCTAAATAAAAAACATAAACGTAAAATAAAAATAAAATAAACCTAAAATGAAATAAAATAAAAACTAATAAAAACCTAAACCTCAAAAATAAACCTAAAAATAATTAAAAAATAAAACCTAAACCCTAAACTACAAAAAAAGGCTTAAACCTAAAATAAAAATAAAATAAACAAAATAAAATCAACCTAAGACTAAACTAAAATAAACTAAGCTAAAATAAATAAAACATAAACCTAAACCTAAAATAAACTAAACCTAAACCTAAACCCAAACTAAATAAAATAAAATAAACTAAAAATAAACCTAAACCTAAACTAAAAAAATAAAACCTAAAATATAAACCTAAAAAAATTATATAAAAACCTAAACCTACACCAAAAAAATAAAAAATAAAACCTAAATCTAAAAAATAAAATAAAAATAAAACTCAACTAAAAAATAAACCTAAACCTAAAAAATAAACTAAAATAACAAAAATAAACTAAAATAAATAAACTTAAAATAAATAAAGTAAATTAAATAAAAATAAAAAAATACCCCTAAACAGAAATAAAAAAAGATAAACTAAAATAAATATAAAATAAACTAAATAAACCTAAACCTACCTGTTGACTTAATTTTTTTTAAAAAAACCATAAATCCAAAATCCTAAACCCTAAACCCTAAACCTACAACCCTAAACCCTAAACCCTAAACCATAAACCCTAAAATACCCTAAACCCTAAACCTTAAACCCAAAAAGAATAAACCCTAAAACCCTACACCCTAAATATTAAACCCTAAAGCTTAAACTCTAAACCCTAATCCTAAACCCTAAACCCTAATCCTAAACCCCAAACCTAAAAAAACCTAAACTAACTAAATAAATTAAAAAAATAAACTTAAGCCCTAAAACCTAAAAAACCTAAACCCTAAGAATGGGTAGAACCTTGATAAGGAACTTCACCATCAACTAGGCTCGCCTAGATGGAGGTGGAGGAAAAGAGGCGACATCACAAAGGGTGGTGGTGGGGATCCGGAGGTGTTCATGGATATGGAGGTGGTGGTGGAGCGGGTGGTTATGGAAGGACAGGAGGTTACAGGTGGTGGTGGTGGAGGGAGAGATCAGGGATATGATGGTGGATCCTACTACTCGAGAGGCTGAGGTGGTTCTAATGGGAACTGGAGAAATTGAAGAACGGTCGATCGGATCTGCTACTTATGGAACTATGTCTTTACAGTAGAGAAAGTTCTAGTTATCTAAGGTTTTGATTTGCTCTATGCATGCTCATTTTTTATCTATGTCATCGCTTGTGTCTTAGAAAACTTGGTGTGTTACTTGAAATATTTAATTTGAATTTGTTCTCTATTAAAAAAAAAATCAAAAACCCTAAACTAAAACCTAAACCCCAAACCCTAAACTAAAACCAAAACCCTAGACCCTAAAACCCTAAACCCTAAACCCTAAAATCTAAACCCTAAAACCCTAAATCCTAAACCCTAAACCCTAAACCCTAAACTAACCCTAAACCCTAAACCCTAAAAGCTAAAAACCTAAACTTAAACTAAATAAAACAAAAAATAAAATAAATAAAAAACTAAACCTAAAAAAGATAAAAAAATAAATTAAATTAAAACTAAAACCTAAACCTAAACCTAAACCTAATAAAAAATAAAATAAAAAATAAAAACTAAAATAAAATAAAATAAATAAAACCTAAACTAAACTAAAAAATAAAACCAAAAAATATAAAACTAAACATAAAATAAAAATAAAATAAACCTAAAATAAAATAAAATAAAAACTAAATAAAAACCTAAACCTAAAAAATAAACCAAAAAATAAAATTTAAAAAAAAACCTAAACCCTAAACAAAAATCTAAACCTAAAATATAAGTAAATAAACCTAAACCTAAATAAACTAAACTAAAATAAATAAAATAAACCTAAACCTAAACCTAAACTAAATAAAATAAAATAAACTAAAAAATAACCTAAACCTAAAATAAAAATAAAACTAAAAATAAACCTAAAATAAAACCTAAAACTTAAACCAAAAGAAATAAATTAAAAACCTAAACTTGGACTTATAAATAAAAAATAAAACCTAAACTTAAAAAATAAAATAAAAATTAAACTAAACCTAAACCTAAACCTAAAAAATAAACAAAAATGAAAAACCTAAACTAAAATAAATAAACCAAAAATAAATAATCTAAATTAAATAAAAATAAAAAATAAAATAAAACTAAAATAAATAAAAAATAAACTAAATAAATTAAATAAACCTAAACATGAGTTTACTTAATTTAGAAAAAAACCTAACCCTAAAACTAACACTAAACCCTAAACCTTAAACCCTAAACCCTAAACCTACAACCTACAACCCTAAACCCTAAACCCTAAACCCAAAACCTAAAACCCTAAACCCTAAACCCTAAACCCTAAACCCTAAAACCTAAAACCTACAACCCTAAACTCTCAACCCTAAACCCTAAACCCTAAAACCTTAAACTCTAAACCCTAAAAAAACCATAAACCCTAAACCTCAAATACTAAACTCTAAACCCTAAACCTTAAACCCTAAACCCAAAACCCTAAACCCTTAAAACCCTAAACCCTCAAAACCCTAAACCCTAAAGCCTAAACACTAAAGCCTAAACCCTATACCCTAAAGCCTAAACTCAAAAGCATAAACATTAAACCCTAAACCCTAACCCTAAACCCTAAACCCTAAACTCTAAACCCTAAACCAAAAACATTAAACTTATTTTCACTTTTTGGCCTAAGTTGGGTTATGTTTTTGACCTCTTGCTTCTAGGTTGGCTTGGTGGTTGCTACTAGGTGGTTCCTATCTTTCCAACTTGGGTTGGCTTGGTTTTTTTAGACTGGTGGCTACTATCTTCTCTACTTTATTACTCTGGTTCCTTGTGGATGAGATGGTTTCTACTCTAAATTTATTCTATTTTTTGCACTGGTTGGTTTGTTGGATCTCCTCTTGAACTCAAATTACTTTTTGTTAGTTTTTCATGGTTGAATGGGTGGCCTTCCTAGTGGGAACTACTATTGGTTGTTGCCTTTATGGGCCTTCTTTTGGAGAGTTTCCTAGCTACTTTTTTGGGGTTGCCTCTTAGTTTTTTGTTATTTATTATTGATCCTTCTTTTGCTTTGGTTTTTTCTTTGGTTATTCTCCTGGGATTAGCCTCTACTGGGTGCGTTACTTATAGCAAGTTTTATGTTGTTACTATGCTTGTCGATTAGTCTTTATTGGAAGTTTGGTTTTGGATGGACTACCGCTACTATTGCCTTTCTATGGTGGTTTGCTTTTGGACCTCTATTATGTGGTACTTTGTTGGTTTTCTACTTTTCCTTGTTGGGATGCTTCCTTTGTTGGTTACTTATGATGGGCTATTCTCTGGTTACCTTTATGGCTATTTTACATAGGTTTTTGGAGGACTTTAGTTATCCTTGGAATCTTGGTTGGTTGATTTTTTCTTTGGTCTTTTCCTTCTTCTTGGATAATTTGTTGAGCCTTTTACTATGGGTAACCTTTATTGATCCTTTGGATTGGAATTTTGTTGGTTGGTGCCTTTGGTCCCATTTTTGTGGTTGTTTCTTTTTGGTGATTTGCAACTACAACTTATGCTTCCTTCGTTGATGGTTTCATTATGACATGTTTAGTCATTTATGGTCTCTCACCTTGGTTTGGCTTGGTGACTACTACTTGCTAGGACTTTTTGAGGGCTCCTATCTTGGTTTAGTTAATTGTTTCTCTATTGCATGGGTTTGGTGCTTGCTGATGGCTAGTTCTAGTTTTCCCTGGTTTGGAGCTTGGATGGATATTTGGATAATGGCTATTGTTTGTGTTCTGACTTTGTTCTAGCCTCTCTCTTTATGATTAGTCTATTATGGTTTTTTTGTGGTTTGGCTACTACTATATTTGTTCTTTGTTTAATGGTGCAAGATCCGAACTCTGAGGGGCTTGGATGTTTGCTTGTATCGTATGCTGGCTATGATGGCTTTGATCTTACTCACCTCTTCTCTCTAGTTGGTAGCATTACATATGATTGTAACCCTTCTTTATGAAGTTTGGATGATCATATGTATTATTGTCCCTTGAGATGATCCAAACTGAGCTTGTGCCTTCTCTTTCTCAACTCTCTCCATTTCCACTCTTTGTCCTTATTTTTAGCTATGACTTTGCCTTTGTAGTGATAGGTTGGAACTTTATAGAGGAATGGTCATTACAATCAATTGGTGAAATCAGGAAAATTTGTCAAAACTGTGAATTATGAATTCTTAGGATTTATTCTTATTTAATTATATTTTCTCTTTTTTTTCTAATTTAGATGTCTTAGGGTTTAGCTAGTTTTCAGATTTTTCCTTTTAAGAAAAAGATTCTTTTCCTAAAATCTAAACCCTAAACCCAAACCTAAACCCAAACCCTAAACCCTAAAAAACCATAAACCCTAAACCCTAAATAACCTAAACCCTAAACCCTAAACTAACCCTAAACCTTAAACCCTAAACACAAAACAAGCCCCTAAACCCTAAACCTAAACCTAAAAAAGCATAAAACCTAACCCTAAACCCTAAAACCCAAAACCATAAACCCTAAACCCTAAACCTAAACTTAAAGTAACTAAATAAACTAAAAAATTTAACCCAAAAGCTAAAACCTAATAAACCTATACCTAAACTTAAACCCTAAGAATGGGCAGAACCTTGACGACAAGAACATCACCTTCAACCGGCTCGCTAGATCTATGGTGGAGGTGAAGGCAGGGTGATTATCGTGGTGGTGGGGATTTAGAGGTGTGGATATGGATCATGGTCGAGTAGTGGTGGTTATGGAAGCAAAGGAGGATGAAGGTTACAATCTGGGTGGTGGAGGGAGAGAGTGGGATATGATGGTGGATCCGCTACCGAGAAGCCGGTGATTCTAATGGGAACCGGAGTAATCAAGGATGGCAACTGATCGCTATGGAACTGTATCTTTATAGCACAGATGGTTCTAATTATCTAGGATTTTTGATTTTCTCTATGCATGCTCATTTTCTATCTATGTCATCGCTTGTGTCTTAGAAAACTTAGTGTATGTGGTGTTTATTTTTGAGATGGAACACCCGATCTTAGATCTTATTGAAATGATTACAACATTAAGAAAAGATGCACTATCTCAAAAGATAGAAATCATCACCCTATGATGGACCTAATCACCTAATAAAGACTCTTAAGGCATGATGGGTCTTGAATATACTGAGATCTTTCCCCAACTTTGCATGGAAAAGTAAAGTAGGTTTATATTAAGTCAAGTTCATTAAGTTTCCTAGGCAAGCCTCCATAGCTAATTACTTTCTAAGGGATGTGAATCCTTAAGAATACTCTCAATTAAAGTAGCAATTAAAGTCTTCAAAGATTTTAAGGCTAGACTATCAAAAGATTAGTTGTATTGGAAAATCAAGTGGAAAAACTCAAGGAGAAGACTAATTATCAAAGCCAAAGGAAATGAGTAGGGAATGCTCTTGATACTACAAAACCTAGTGAGCATTTTAACCTATCCTATAATTGGGCTTTGTAATTTTGAAATTGAAGACAAGATCAATTTTGTTAAAGTTGACATTTGATTAGAAAGTTAGGACTTGTAATCCGATAACACAAGATTATGGAGATGCCTAAGAGGTGAGGATGCTTATACTAAAAGAAATAGCCACTAATCTTAAATATAGGGTGCTTTAGCATAAGCCAAAGTGCAACCTAAATCTAAGCAAAATGGCCATATGGTTTAACTCCATAAGAGAGGATAAATCACCCGATTGCTGGACTTACAATCACCTAGAATGGCAACTAGCTAACACTTCCTACACTCTAAATCAAAGAAGTCAATCATATGATTTGTAAGACTAGTTTGGCAATTATTTAATTAGAGAGAAACTAAAGTCCTTAAACCCACTCCCTAAAAAACTAGAGCATGAGTGGCATGAGCATATAACTTAGTCTAGTGCAAAATCTTTTCAAATTTTATTTATTTTAACTCTTCATTTAAACAAATGCTTTGGGTTTTTAATGCGTACATGCATGATGAAATAAGGTTGTTGGCTAAATCAATAAGAAGGGGGTGTTTTCCAACATAAAGGATGCCCTCAGGTCAAGCATTCCCTATCGTAAGGATGGAAATCCCATATTATCAAGAGTGAAACAATATGATATGCATGTTGTTGGCATTCAACATTTAGCTAAGGGGTTGCTAAATCTTTAATTATCTTGATTTATGTCTTAGGATTTATGTGAGGTTATTAATTATTTAAAATTTTAGTTATGAGTTATAGTTGGGTAGAAAGGTTAATTTGTTTTCTAAGAGACTAATCATTCAAGGCCACACATTCAAACATCAAACATATAAAGAAATTAAGAAAAGCATGCCATCCTAATTGCACTTTAAACACAACATCAAATAATTTTATCTAAAAGAATAACAGCTTGTGTCACATGCAAAAAAAAGAAAATGGGTAGTAGAGCTCTACCCTTATACAACTAGTACATAAAAGAATAATTTGCAATTTATAAATGATAAATGCTATGGGGTCATCAAATCTTTATGTCTTCATGTATCTTCCTCCTTCTTGATTTGGTTTGTTCCACTTCAAAGGCATCACATGGCCTCCTAGAACAAAGCCTTCTAGCCAATGCTCATCCTTATCCCCCCATAGCACTAATCCTAATTCCTACTACAAAATTACATTAAAAATAGGAAAAGTAAATCTAAGTACACATGTAAGACAAGTGTTAGCTAAACACACATACAACCCAAGCAGTTATATTTATAATTTGGACTTAGCACCACATGCCAGCCCCACCTATCCTAACTTGGATTATGCTTAGGGGCTTAAGCAACAAAGAGAGCATTTATATTTATTTTTAAGTGGCCCCTTAAACATAATCCCCTGAAATAAATATGATTAGGCTAATCACGGCCAACCTTCTAGTTTATGAAACATACACCCTAACATCCAGTCTAAAATAATATATCACAAAATAAAACATACATCACACCATGCACCATCCTTACATAAGGCTAGAAGTGGTGACTTAATCTAATGTGTGTGTATTAAGGCTTGTTGTGTTATGTCCTAACTAGGCTTTAGAGTTAAGATTTTCTAAGTGCAGAAAGATTCAACTTAAAGGGTGGTTTCACTTTAAGTGCTTTAATTGATTTGCAAGATTTAATTTGTGTTTCTTTTGTTTCATATGACCTACACTTAGCAACTAAGTGTTGTAAAGAGAAGAAAAGAGGTTGCCCTCTTTCATCCCTACCATAAACCACTTTCTAAAGCATGTTAATTTGATTTAGTTCTCTTTAGTGAATGGCATATTACACATTTTAGATTAATCCTAAGTTTAGGTTTTCTTTAAATAATTTTACTCAATGTGAAAGGCTCCTTTGATTAATCTAATTGAAATACTATCACATGATACATGCTAAACCATTCCTTTCCATCACATGTAACATGCATATGATTAAGTCCTAAGTATACCTACACATACTATTTATTTTAGCACACTTGAATGATAGATGTGAGTTTGTAAATTTGAAGCTTTATATTTCCCCTTTGATTGAATTATTTTATCATATTAATTTAAGGCTCTATCTAAATTCTTTTGAAATTAAACATGTATGTGTAATTATTAACCAGGAAGCGAGTAAATCAAATGACCTCCTTAGCTAAAGCCTCATATTCCCAGATGTCTAGACTATATACCACTACATTCAAACCATATGTAAATTTACATGCATGAACATAAGAAAGAGAGCTCAAATCACATGATCAATTAATTCAATCACTTGAACAATTACAAATGCATGTATTTTAATAAAAATGAAGGATTACCATTCTCTAATTAAATACACACATGCATGTATAAGACATAAACAAGTGTGCCTTTGTTAAACTAGAAGTGAGGTAATCAAATGACCTCCTTAGCTAACTAAAGCCTCATTCTTGGGATGTCCATATATACCCTTTCTCACTTACATAAATTAATACATGAATAAAAGGAAAGGAGCTTCACTTCATACAATTAAGCTATAATCACATGCATCTCTTATGTATTTATAACTAGCATTCATGTATATGTAACCATTCATTTATAAGATTTGGAAATTACGTTTGGATTTAATAGTGATAATAGCACATATTATAAATTAAATCAACACATGCAAGCTTGACATATAGGAAAACCATTTGATTTAATTAATTTTGAATAGAAGAATGTATGATTTCAAATGACATACAACATTTAACATTATTTGGAAAAAATGAATAAGCATAAACATGTGATTTCATTCAATTAAATTAATTCCTAAGACAATCAAATGAATAAAAAGCTTTTAAAGAAAACCAATGCATTTTAATTATCACTTTCAATTTCATATTTGATTTGGTTTGAAGAAATGAGGGAAAGTTACCAATCCTAACCCATTTATATATTTTGATTTAATTTGGTTTAAGGAAAAGTAATTAAGTTGATTTGGGTTAATTAGGTTGTAATGCATTAAATCCATTAATTACCTTACCTATGCTTATTAATTAACCTTATGATATTATGTACATACATTGAAAATTAAATAAGTAATGAACCTAAGAAATGAAATTAATGCAATTGGCTAATTAGTGATTAATTATTAATTAAGTACTTCATACACATTAATATTTCCTTAAATTCCTTAATATTGAACCTAAAGATTTACCAATGAATTGATTAATTAATACATGATTGAAATTTATTAATTAAGCAATTTAATAAGAATTAAACCATCATAATCACAAATTAATATTATTAAGTGAATAATTAAGAAAATTAATACTATTAGTATTTTAACATTTATTAAATTTCTTACTTTATATTAACACCTAAAGATTTACCAATGAATTGATTAATTCATGTGATTATAGTTTCAAATTATTATTAATTTAATTAATGAATTAAACCATTCAAATTTTTCATTCAAGATACTTAAAAGATAAGATTTATTTTCATATTTTTTTTTACTATTTTATTAATTAATTTAGAAAGTAATTAAGGTTAAGATAACCAATTTCCCTTAACCAAGCAACCCAAGAAAATTATGGGAGGGAAGAGGTCATCCCATTAAACCTCAAAAATAATACTTAGGTAATTAGAGAGTAATTAAGCTAATTAAGTTTTTAATTAAACTCAAATTAAGCCTTAAGTATTGTTCAAAATTAATTGGGATAAATTTTAATTGAATCTCCTTTGAAATAATTTCAAAACAAATATTTACTTGCATTTTTATGATTTTTCTATGATTTGTTATAATTTTCCAAAGTTTCAGTTGATTTAAATGATTTTCCATGATTTTTATAAAGTCCATTATTTTATTTCAACTATTTGAAGTCGAATGCAATATCTCCCAATAAATCCTTTTAACTTGAAATTTTTAGTAAGTAGACTTTATGCTCAATTTTAATCACTAAAAATTTCAAATCAATCTCATGTGTCTTTTTGATTGAATTAATGAAATTTAATTTTCCCTAAAAGTTAAATTAAGCTCAAAATATTTAGTAACATTTTTGGCTTTTGGCTTCATTGGATTCCTCTTGGAAAGACAAATCCAACAAACCTTTATTTGCAAATTTTAGTTAAGTATTTTATTTTCTATGAATTTTTTAAGTTTCAGGTGTTTTAAGTAATTTAAAAAAAGCAAAAAATCCCTAATTTCTTACTTAACCCAAGACTGCTAATCGATTGATTACCACTTCCACATGGCCCACACCTTAATGCGGTTCGCCTCAAAGAAGAGTGGGAATGCGCAGGATCCCAAATCGCGGTCCAAATTGATACCCATGATTTATGCGATGAGAGCCACATAATTCATCGATCAAAGCCATGATCATGATGATGCCTCCCTGAATGAAGATGGACGCCTAGCGATCCAAAAGAAGAGGCAAATGAAACACTATTTCGGGCAGGATTTTTGTGATTCTTGTGAAAACTTTGAATGGAAAACTTCATTTTAAGCATAATTTTCCAGCAATCTTTGCCAAAAATCACTCCAAATGCTTGGGGATAATGTAAAATAAAAAAATGCAAGGGTAATCTAAAGAAATTCCTAAAATCGACCAAAAACTATCACAAATAAAAGAACCTAATGTCGACTATGATTTGAAAATTATCTCACCGGGATGATTTTGACAATGAAGATTGAGTGTGCTCTTGAGTGTAAGAAGATGCTTTGGAATGGGTTCGCTCTTGCTTCACTTCAAATAATGTATCCACCAATGGCCACTTCACTCAAAATCCACTTGATTTTGATGCCTTTGCTCAAAACTAAGTGGGAATCATTGCTAGTTGGTTTGGGAGCTCTAGGAGAGTGAAATGAGTGTGTGAGGAAGAGTTTTTGCCTTTTTATTTTCTCCTTGTAATGGCCGAAAATCACCTCATTCATGGTGATTTTTGGCTCCAAGTGGGTGTCCTTGGCTTGGGGTGGTTGGGATTCTCCTTAGGTGGCTTAATTTGGTTGCCCAAGGCATGGGACATGGTTGCTATAAAGGATAAGTGGGTGTCATAGCAAAGGGAAGTAGAGGTCCTTCATGCCAAGTGTTCTAATGGGGAGGGGGAGCTGATTTCACCTCCATAAGTCATGGCGACCCAACCACCTCTTTGGTCAGGTTGGACATTGTCCTTGGAGCCTAGGTGGACCAATGGATGAGTGCCAAGTAGCCAAGGAAGAGCAAAGACCATTTACATGGGTGTTTTATCTTATGTGATACCCTTAGCCCAGTAGAGTGGTCATTTGATATTGAATTTGAGTTGGATAGATTTGAAATGAGTCAAAAAAGTTGGACCAAATTTCATGTCATTTGGAGTTCATTTGATTAGGTTTGGCTCAATTTGACCCACTTGGGTTAAATTAGAACGTTAGTTGACTAATTGCTCAAACCGGGTTAAACCAAGGGTTAGGTCGTTCATATGACTATTTGAGAGGATTGTATGCTTTGGTTTAATTTAATTTGGGTTTAGTCTAATTTGACCCTTTATGTCAATTTGGGTCAACTTGGGTCAAGAGGACCAATTGGGCTAGGTTTGACTCAATTGAAGGTCAAGTCATGTTTAAATGTTGATTTTGGTTAATTTGAATCATTGGTTTCAAAGGATTTGGCTTAAATTGCAATTTGACTAGTTTGGGTTCAGATAGGCTAAAGGGTTGACTTAGTCAATGGGCTAGTTGACTTGGTTTGACCTAATTTATATTAATTGATCATCCTAGGGTGATCAACAATCATGACATGAGGTTTGGATTAGCTTAATTCCCTTTATTTTGGATTGAATTGGATTTTGGTTCATGTAGGTCAAATTGGCCACTTTGGGTCAAGCAAAAGCAATTGGATTTAGTTGGGTTTGATTTTGGATTGAGTTTGATTTAGTTGAGTTTATATATAGATTTGAGATTGATATATAAATCCAATTGTAATTGGTTTGGATTCAAATTAATATTCGTTCATTTGAATATTTCAAGTCAAATGGGTTATGTTGGGTTTGACTTGGGTTGATTTTGGTTTGACTGGATGATTATAGGTTTCATTTATATTTGGATAGATGATTGAAGGAATGATTGATTCAAGAGAAAATCCATTGATTTTGGCTTGATTTAGATGGGTTTTGGCCATGTTCAAGGAAATGGCTTAAAGGGTTTAAATTGGGTTTCAATTTGATTTTGGATTTGGTTTTGGCAATTTGAATTTATATTTCGGTTATATTTGAGAAGATAATTAAAGGTAGAATTGACTTATAAGAAAATTAATTGAGTTTGGATTGAATTTGATGAAATTTGGCTAAGTTCATGAAGGTTGATTAAAGGGCTTGGGAAAGATTTCAAGTTTAGATTTGATCTTGGTTTCAATCATTTGGAATTGAGTTTGGATTTGGATTTGATTTGAAAGAGTTTGAGGTTTGGAAATTTTTTGAATTGAATTTAAGATGGTGTACATGGATTGGGTTTAGGCTATTGGGTAGGTGATTTTCCTAAGTCCCTAAGGCATGGCCTAATCCTATGATTAACCCTCTCTAGGCTTAGTTAAGTATTCACTACTCTAGAAGCAATTTATGATTAAGAAAACCTTAATGCCTAGAAAGTTCATAGGTATAATAAGAGGAGGTTGAGAACTCACTCCAAAAGTGAGGTCAACAAAAGGACCCACCAATAGGTGTGGTGTAACTGACAAGGCACACCGCATATTGGCATTGACCGAGATGATCGATAATGTCCAAAAGACTACAAACACTATTGAAAATGATCTATACCTAAACCTGAAAGGTTGATAGAATCAAGATCTTAGTGCAAAGTAGCTCTATTTATGCCAAGGGCATAAGAGAGCTAGATGGAATCCACGGGGGAGATTGAGTATGTGAACCTTCCATGGTAAGTTTAAGCTATCCACTTGGGATATGGATTTGAGTTTTATTGTGAATATGATTTGTTTGGGTGTGTATCCACCGGAATAAGAGTCTAATATACTAGGGATTGGGAATGTGAACCTTCCACTAGGGAAACAGGTTCAATCTATCTGCTGGGGAAAATAGTTTGATGGTATTTCTTATGGCTCCATTGGAGAGATTAATTTGATTTGTGCCTCGCTGAAAAGAAATTTGGTTTGTTCGATATGTTTTAATTTTACTCCACTGGGAAGGTTGGTTTCTAATTTAGTTTGTTATGGACCTTGTCAGTGGGTGATGGACCCACTGAGAAGGGGCTAAGTCGGCCTTAACCTTCTATACAAATCCAAAAGGATAGTCTACCAAAGAACAATGTAGGACTATTTGGCCAAAGGGTTGCCGAGTGCAATGGTTGTACTTAGGAAGAAAGCAATGTGGACTTACATCTTCTAAAGCTAGGATCAACTGCTAGGGTGATCTATTGGATCCACAACAAATTGAACCTGACCTAGGGGCAAATACTGAGTGAATGCCACTGGGGGACTTATGTCAACTCAAAAGTAGTCAAAATTAATTTCATTGATTTGTTTTAATTTGATTTGGTTCATTTTCATTTGTTTTACTTTCATTTGATGGATCCCTTCGGTGTGTAATGGACCGCATTGAAAAGGGGCTATGTCATCCTTGGCCTATCTAAGATTTACCGATCCAAAGGGTTAGACTATCCAACCTAAGGGGTGCCTTTTAGTGTGCAACATCTATGCTAGGCAAAGCATGGCAGACTTACATCTCCAAAGCAAGTAACAACCGTTGGGGTGCCCTGTTGGATGTGCACCAAATCAAACTTGACCTAGGGCTACCCATTGGTGTCTAACGGTCATGTTGGAAAGAATGAGTAGTAGGCTTACATCTTCCAAAGCCAGGACGATCGCTAGGGTAACTTGTTGGTGGCAGAACAGATTGAACCCGACCTAAGGGCGACTATTGAGAGAGTGTCATGGGGACTTATCTCAACTCATGAGTAGTCAGGCGATTCCTATAGGGAGTTTTACTGACACTGCTCTAAAGATAGGATGCCTGCTTGGGAAAGGTGCCACTTGGGGCATTAATTCCAAATCCATAAGAAAATATATATATTATTATTTGTTTATTATTATGGACCCTATTATTGTGTGAGGGACCACAATGAGAAGGGGCTATGTCGGCATGGACCTATCTTAGATTTACTGGACCAAATGAGAATCTATGCATCCATAGAACAGAATCTCCAACCATAGGTTACTTAGGAAAGGGGATCCCAATCCAAGTAGTAACGGGTAGTGTTTAAATGAGGTTGCAAAGGATATGATCCAAACAGAGTGCCCACATGGGAGGTGCCACTAGTTGAGCATCTGAACCTTGTAAATAAGAAAGCCTATAGGTGTATGGTGGCCAACTTAAGGACAAAGCATAGCAAACTTACATCTACCATGAGTAGTGTATCCACCGGGTGGGTCACTTTCAGCATAGCGAACACCAACCAACCTAAGGTGGTTGTCAATGCACGAAAATCAGTCTAAGAAGAAGGCATGTAGACTTATATCTCCCTAAAGTGGATCTGATTATAGGAATAGTCTATCTTTGGCTCGATAGGTGCTATCCGACCTAGGGCCGCCTGTCGATGTGCAGCAACTATACTTAAGAAGAAAGTATAGCAGACTTACATCTTTCAAAGTGAGGAACAACCACTAGGGTGACCCATTGATGGCATAACAAGTCGAACCTCACCTAAGGGTGACTACTAAGTAGGGAGTCATAAAGAAGGATTGGACCCAAACTTGAAGTAGTTAGGAAGGGGACTTACCCTAATCCTCTACTCGACCAACTCAGTTCATGATGGCTCCAAGAAGAAAGCATATAGTAGACTTATATCCTCTTGAATGAAGCCAACATGAAGGTAACTTATCACCATGCCATAAGGCTTACCATGCTAACTTAGTACGTCTGTGCAATGGTCAAGTCGAAGGAAAGCATAGACTTACATCCTCCTAAATAAGGGACCACTAAGGTGACGCACTAGCTAGGTAGCAAGTCAACCTAACCTAGAGCATCTAATGAGTGAGTGCCATAGGGGGCTTTATCCCACATCAAAGTAGCCCAAGACAAAAGATGTGTATGTGTGTTTGTCAGATATACTCAACAAAGTCAGTTCATGATGGCTAGTTTAAGAAGAAGGCATATGATTTAAATCCTTTAAAGAGAGCCAACATGAGGGTAGCTTACGACATGTCGTAAGGCCTACCATGCTAACAAAGCACTCATCTGTGCATCGATCAATTCGAAGAAAAAAACATGTGAGACTTACATCCTCCTGAACAAGGGACCACTGGGGTGATGCATTAGTAGGGTAACACGTCAGCCTGGCCTAGAGCAGCTAATGAGTGAGGCCGGGGGGCATTATCCCACATCAAAGTAGCCTGAGATAAAATATGTGTATTTGTTCATGTGTTTGTGTGTAGTTTGTGTTTGTGTTGGGTTGATGAAGGATAGGATGCCGCTTGGGTTCATTACACCTACCCTAAACACATCGAAGAGTGGATGAAATGGTGCCATAGGGGCAATGTAATTCCACCAAGAAAGGATGTCACTCGGGTTCTCTTACACTTAACTTAGTTGTACTACTCAAACTAGGATGCCTCTTGGGTTTTCTTACACTTATCCTAATAGCACCAAAGAATTATGTGTAGTTTGTGTTTGTGTTGATGAAGGATAGGATGCCACTTGGGTTCTCTTACACCTATCCTAAACACATCATGGAAAATTCACAAATAAGCAAATAATGCTTCCAATGAAGAAGAGATTTGATGAATGTAAAGATAGGATTTTATTGATAATAATTATTTTCAAACATTATTTTAAAGATAATATTTTTTAAATAGAGCTGATTGGAACCATTGGCACTCCCCAATTATAGTGGTTTAAACTACTTTCCATCCCTCGAAGCACAAAGGTAGGCCTTTCAATGATCGAAAGTAGAATCATGATTTGAAAAGTTTTGAGATAGACTAACTTTAAAAGAGTTTAAACCATCTATATTCAATGTTAATTGAAGTCTCTCTTCTGTAAAGTAGAATCTTGGAGGATGCATCTCTAATATCACTTTAATCTCTTTTAGATCAATCCTTATTATCCCATGATGCTTTACTACAAGCCTTAGAAACTCCCCTAAACTCATCCTAAATGTATACTTTAGAAGATTCAACTTCAAGCTGTAGTGTCATAACCAATCAAAGACAACTACTCAGATCATAAAGATGGTCTTCCTTTTTCTTTAACCCCGGTGACTAGAGAAAGGCATGACCTTATAGTGGTAAATTCTAATGGAAATTATAAGTGTAAATGACCTCTCATCCTCTAGCATCATTCGACCCATCCTTGAATTAGAGACCGCATGTAAAGAGAGGCTATGTTTCTGTCAAATTTGAAATAGGTAATGTGGATTCATCTTCAAGAAATGCCTAACTAAAAATCTTTAGAATCAACGTGTGTAGATTTGAATGTCCTTCCTTTTGAGGGCATAATGTTGGGTAATCATGATAGCATCTTTCTTCTTCAATAAGGTTGAATTCAAACTTTGATCTTCTTCTTGGTGCAAATGTTTGCATAAAAAGTTTGCAAAGTAAGAATAGTAATAGGTTCAATTTTGATTTTGTAGGCTACTACCTTTAGAGATGTTTTGGGCACTTCATTATGGTCTTAGGTAAAGCCCTTAAACTACAAAAGTAATAACCAAGTCATTGGCATTTTCGACTTATCATATATGGATTTTAGTTGGGTGGTGGACTACCTTTATGTTCGAGGTTAATCTCTTAAAAAATGGTTTTTATTACTTTATTTGAAGGTTTATCTACAACTTGAATCCTTCAAGCTTGAAGAAAGAGATGAAGTGGAAATTTGATATCTCATTATATATATATATATATATATATATATATATATATATATATATATATATATATATATATATATATATATATATAGAGGTTAGGAGCAACTCTTAACTTCTAATCCTTCCAATCCTATAATAATATCATGAGATAGTAAAATTAGAGCCAATGTGCAGATAACCACTAAGTTTCTAGTCATATCAATCATAAATTATCCTTTTAGAACTTTTTATTTTAATGTTATCTACTAAAGAAATGTCAAAAGTAGACTCAAAATTATTTCAGATATTTTTTCTCTCCTTTTCTTTGAATTTACACTCACACATGATTTATCCTTTAGATTCCAAATCAATGTGTATTATTGGTGCTTTACTTCTTCTCTTTTCTTTCTTCACTTTTTTTCATTCATTTTTTTCATTTTTTTTTTCTTTCTTTTTCTTTTGTTTCATTTTTCTTTCTCTCCTTTTTTTGAGTCTTTGTTTATATTGGGTTCTAGAGGGGTCGCTTGTCTTTCCTTTCCATAGATAGTTTATGTCAGTATGACTTGAGGAGGTTGCCACTAACTGCAATAAAGAATCGTTAAGTTCCAATCAAACTCCTCTATCTCCTTAGAGAAGGTGAGGGTGCACTCATTATTTTAGCTTAGTGGGCAACCTTCCAAGATGGTTTAGGACCTTGATTAACCTTCAATAGTTTGATGCCCTTATTTTGGATTGTGAGGTGTTTCTTAAGAAGGATTTAGAATTTGATTATTTCCAATGACTGG
Organism: Cymbidium sinense; assembly: GCA_021442155.1. Lineage (NCBI taxonomy): Eukaryota > Viridiplantae > Streptophyta > Magnoliopsida > Asparagales > Orchidaceae > Cymbidium > Cymbidium sinense. Next base: position 173,768,246 of record CM038214.1, read on the forward strand.
TTTGCTTCTTCCTATGGTGTTGATCAAAGTGGTTGGACCCTTGCACTACAACAATTGGCTTTTGTGATATCTTCTAAAAAAAGAGGTAGAATTGAAGTGTACCTACTCTTTTATGATGCCAAAAAATTCTTCTATTACATATGATGATTCTAACTCTTTATTGATAGTGACACCACAAAAGTTTAGAATTGTGGTATCTCTACCGATGTTGGAATCCTTAAAGACATCAAGTCCATCGATACAACTATTTTATGGATTATGATCATTATTGTGATTGTCATTTTGAGAGTTGTCTTCTTTTTGGGAATTAGGATTCAAATCATTTGAGTCATACTTATCTAGAATGAATAAGTCATACTCAAAAATCTTTATTGATCTTATTCTTGGCTCTTGAAGGAACTTTTATGGTTTTTCTCCTTTGGTTAGGGAAACTCAGAATCAGACTGTAGGTCAAACTGAAGAAGTGGCTTCTTTCCTGCCACCTCATTTCTATTGATGGTTGTAAGGGCTGGAATCTCTGCATTGCTAGAAAGAGAACCATATCAGACCTTTGCTTGAATGTTGTTGATTTGAATTGTTAACTTGATTTGATTGTTGAATTGGAAGCCTCATTTAATAAATTTAGATATGCTAAATGGGGTTCCAATATTAGAGAGATTTTGGATTTTTTTTGGAGGAGAGACTTTGAATTTGATTTAAATTTAGAACCCACATTCAACAAATTTGGGCATGTTGAATGGGGTTCAAATGTTTTGGAGAGGCTCTTAATTTATGATTCCATTGGCTCTCATTTGAATTTGATTTTGTTTTTGGGACCCTCATTTAATAAATTTGGGTATGTTAAATGGAGGGTCAATTGACTTTGTTTTGGATTCATTTTTAAAATCTTCACTTAGCAAATTTATGTATGCTAAATGAGATTCAAGTGCCTATTTGAAAACAATTTTTGAAAGTATTTTAGTTGTTTACGATGATGTGTGTCACGTGTTTGATTTTGTTGAATTAGATTTGAAAATGGTATCCTTACTTAGCAAATTTAGGTATGCAAAGTGAAGCCCAATGTGTTTGATGTATTTTGATTTGATTTTGAAGAATGAGACTCTTACTTAACAAATTTGGTATGTTAAGTGTGTTTGATGAGTTTGTTTTGTTTTGTTTGAAAGAGGAGAACTTCTATTTAACAAATGTGGTATGTTAAATAAAGTTCAATTTGATTTCAATTTTGAAAAGGTGGGACTCTCATTTGACAAATTTGGGTATGTCAAATGGAGTTCACGTGTGTTTGATTTATTTGTGATTTTAAAAGGGAACTCTACTTAGCAAATGTGGGTATGTTAAGAAAGGTCCAATTTGATTTTGATTTTGAAAAGGGAATTCTCATTTGACAAATTTGGTTATGTCAAATTAAATTCAAATGTGTTTTAGTTTTTAGTGAATTTGAAAAAGGGGACTTCCATTTAACAAATAAAGGTATGTTAAATGGAAATCAATTATATTTTTTTTTTATTTTCAAAGATGGGATATTTGTGTGATGTTGTTTTGAAAGAGAAATTTCAACTTAGCACATGTAGGATGTGCTAAATGAAATTTCATCTTCTATCATGATCTTGTTTGAAAATAAAATATACATTCAACAAGCTTAGGTGTGTTGAATGGAGATTACTATTTTGATATTTGTGCTTTTGGAAAAATGATTTTAAAATTATTTGAAATTTTGAAAAGAACCTCCATGCAATAATCATGGATATTGTTGCCTGAGGTTTGGTTATCTTTAAATGCAAATATTTTATCATGTGAATTTTAATTTGAGAAATGCTTTTTGAAAGTATATATATTTTTTGCAAATAGTTTATTTTCTTAAGTATGAGATGAACCTTGCCTCACCAAGAGAATGGTAAAGAGGTTCTAAATTTTTAGTCATCTCCTTTAGTTAATTCAAATTTTTTATACCTATTGGGGGGCCCAATAGGGTTTTAAGACCTACATGGAGTGAGGTCTTAAAACCTAAAGGATGTTAGCTAGCTCAACCTAAGGATGAAATAGGCTAAGTGCCAATAGAAAGAAAGATAGTCTTGGACCCATATAAAATACAAGTCCACTATCGATGTTTGGAGACAATAATTGCTACTAGAGATGGAGAGAGGAACCCTCCTTAGCGGAGTCACCCAAAAAATATATGGTGTTTATTTTTGAGATGTAGGACACCTCACAGATCTTAAAGGGTACTCATTGAAATGATCAAGTATGACATTAAAGAAAGATGCACTATCTTGAAAGATAGAAATCATCCCCATATAATGGACCTAATCACCTAATAAGGACTCCTAAGGCATGATGGGTCTTCAATGTAAAAGATCTTTCCCCTACTTACATGGAAAAGTAAAGTAAGATTTATATTAAGCGGGTTCATTAAGTTCCTATGGAGGCAAGCCATAGTTAATTACATCCTAAGGGATGTGAATCCTTAAGAATACTCTAGATTAAGAGCCAATTAAAGTCTCCAAAGATGTCAAGGCTAGACTTTCAAAGGATTAGTTGTATTAGAAAGTGGGAAAACTCAAGGAGAAGACTTATTATCAAGCTAAAGGAAATAAGTAGGAGTGTTCTTGATACTAGGAAACCTAGAGAGCATTTCAACCTATCCTATAATTAGGCTTTATAATTTTGAAATTGAAGAGAAGATCAATTGTGTTAAAGTTAACATTTCATTGGAAAGCTAGAACTTGTAATCCAAAAACACAAGATTGTCGAGATGCCTAAGAGGTGAGGATTTATGCTTGTAGCCCTAAAGAAATAGCCACCTCAAATCCTAAATCTAGGGAGCTTTAGCATAAGCCAAAGTGTGACCTAAATCTAAGCAAAAATGGGCATATGGTTTAACTCCATAAGAGAGGATAAACCACCTGACTGCTGGACTTACAACCGCTTGGAGTGGCAGACAACTAACACCTCTTACACTTTAAATCCATGACATCTGGTCATATGATTTGCAAGATTAGTTAGGCTATTATTTAATTAGAAAGAAACTAATGTCCTTAAACCCACTCCCTAAGAGACTAGAGCATGAGTGGTATGAGCATATGACTTAGTTTAGTGCAAAATCATTTCAAATTTTATTTAGTTTGATACTTTATTTTGATAAAGGCTTTGATTTTGATGCCTACATGCATGATGAAATAAGGTTGTTTGCTAAATCAGCATGAAAGGGGTGTTTTCCAACACAAGGGATGCTCTCAAAGATCAAACAAGGATGGTAATCCCTTATTTTCAAGAGTGAAAAAATATGATGTGCATGGTGTTGGCCATTCAACATTTAGCTAAGGGGTTGCTAAATCTTTTAATTATCTTGATTTATATCCTAGGCTTTATGTGAGATTATGAATTATTTAAAACTTTAGTTATGATTTGTAGTTGGGTAGAAAGTTAATTTTTTTCTAAGAACCAAATTGCATTCCATGCCACACATTCAAACATCAAACATATAAAGAAACTAAGAAAAGCATGTCATCCTAATTGTGCACTTTAAAGACAACATCAAATACTTTTATAGCTAATAAAAAGAATAATAGAGTGTGGTCGGTCAGACAACCCAAAAAAAAATGGGTAGTGAGCCCTACCCTTATACAACTAGGTACATAAAAGAATAATTTGCAATTTACATATGATAAATGCTAGGGGTCTTCAAGTCTTTATGTCTTTATGTATCTTCCTCCTTCTTTGTTTTGGTTTGCTTAAGTTCAAAGGCATCACATGGCCTCCCAAGATAAAGCCTTCTAGCCAATGCTCATCCTTATCCCCATAGCACTAATCCTAATTCCTAATGCAAAATGATATTAAAATAGAAAAGTAAATCTAGCTACACTACAAGACAAGTGTTAGCTAAACACACATATAACCCAAGTAGTTATATTTATAATTTAGCAACTTGCACATGGGTACCCAAGCCCACTTGTCCTAACTTAGATTATGCTTAGGGGCTTAAGCAACCTGCAAAGAGTGCATTTATATTTATTTTTAAGTGGCCCCTTAAAAATAATCTCCTGTAGAAAACATGATTATGCTAATCATGGCCTACCATCCAGTCTATGAAACATACACCCTAACATCTAGTCTAAAATAATACATCACAAAATAAAAACATACATCACACCATGCACCATCCTAACATAAGGCTAGAAGTGGTGACTTAATCTAATGTGTGTGTATTAAGGCTTGTGTGGTATGTCCTAACTAGGCTTTAGAGTTAAGATTTTCTAAGTGTAGAATGATTCAACTTAAAGGGTGGTTTCACTTCAAGTGCTTTAGTTGATTTGCAAGTTTTAATTTGTGTTTTCTTTTATTTCATATGACCTACACTAAGCAACTAAGTGTTGTAAAGAGAAGAAAAGAGGTTGCCCTCTTTCATCCCTACCTTAAACCACTTTCTAAAACATTTTAATTTTATTTTGTTCTCTTTAGTGAATTGCTTATTACACATTTTAGATTAATCCTAAGTTTAGGTTCTCTTTAAATAATTTTATTGAATGTGAAGGGTGCTTAAGATTAATCTAATTAAAATACTATCACATGACACATTCTAAATCATTCCTTTCCATCACATATAACATGCATATGACTAAGTATTAGGTATACCTACACATAAAATATGTTTTAGCACACTTAAATGATGGATGTGAGTATGTACATTTGAAGCTTTATATTTCTCCTCGATTGAATTATTTTATCATATTAATTTAAGGCTCTATCTAAATTATTATGCAAAAATACATAAGGATGAAATTAAGGTATGTGTCATTGTTAACCAAGGAAGTGAGGTAATCAAATGACCTCCTTGGGGCTAGCTAAAGCCTCATATTCTCGGGATATCTAGATTATATACCATCACATCCAAATCATATGTAAATTTACATGCATGAACATAAAGAAAGAGAGCTCCAAATCACATGATCAATTAGTTCAATCACTTGAACAATTGCAAATCCAAGTATTTTTAATAAAAAGGAAGGATTACCATTCTCTAATTAAATACACACATGTATGTATAAAATACATAAGCAAGTACATGCCTTTATTAAACTAGGGAAGTGAGGTAATCAAATGACCTTCTTATAGCTAAAGCCTCATATTTCCTAGGATGTCTAGACTATGTACCACTTTTCTTAAATACATACACATGTATTCTTAATTTGGAGAATGAAAATCATGCAAAAAAATGGTATTTAATTTGACTGAATCATTTATGTATATGAATTAAAGCCTCATTCAAATTCTAGTATTGAATTACATAATAATGTATTCAAATGGAGTACATTCCATTATTAAACCAGGGAAGTGAGGTAATCAAATGACCTCATTGGGGCTAACTAAAGCCTCATATTCTCGGGATATCCAGACTATATACCGACTAACATTCTCACTTACATAATTCAATACATGAATAAAAGGAAAGGAGCATCACTTCATACATTTAAGTTATGATCACATACATCTCTTATGTATTTATAACTAGCATTCATATCATATGTAACCATTCATTTATAAGCTTTGGAAAATATTTTGGATTTAATAGTGATAATAACCACACATATTATAAATTAAATCAACACATGCAAGCTTAACATAAAGGAAAACCATTTGATTTAATTAATTTTGAAAAGATGATGTATGATTTCAAATGACATACAACATTTAACATTATTGGAAAGGAATGAATAAGTATAAACATGTGATTTCATTCAATTAAATTAATTTCTAAGGACAATCAAATAAAATAAAAGCATTTAAAGAAAACCAAGGATTTTTAATTATTACTTTCAATTTCATATTTGATTTGGTTTGAAGAAATGAGGGAAAGTTTTTGATCATATCCCATTCGGTTTGTGATTTAATTTTGTTTAATGAAAATTAATTAAGTTGATTTTATGGGTTAATTAGGTTGTACTATGCATTAAATCCATTAATTAACCCTTACCTATGTTGCCTTAATTTAATTAACCAAGTAATTATGAACCAACATAATATGTACATACATTGGAAATTAAATCAGCAATGAACCTAAGAAATGAAAGAGGCCTAATGCAATTGGCTCACAATTAGTGATTAATTTAGTTAAGAATCTTAATTAAGTACTTTCATGGTTTTCCCACACATGTGGGTTAACCATAATTTTCTTAAATGTCTTTAGATTATTGAACACCTAAAGATCTACCCATGAATTGATTAATTAAGATTCCATGTGATTATAGTTTCAAATTGATTAATTAGGCAATTTAATTAAAGAATTAAACCATCAATTAATCCCAAAATAATTAATTTCCATTCAAGTGAAATGGACTTAGGGAAAAGATTGGGAAAGAAGTCCCAATCTCATTCCCCATGCCCATTCACTATTTCATAAATGATTAGCAAGCTTAATTAATGATTTTCTTACCATTAAGAATATTAATTAATTGCATAATTAGGAAAGTAATTAAGGTTAAGACAACCAATTTCCTAATTAACCAAATAATAATTCCCAAAAAAATTTAGGAGGCAGAGGTCATCCCATTAATCAACCTCAAAGTTTGGGATTAGTTACTTAGGTAATTAGAGAGTAATTAAGCTAATTAAGTTTTAATTAAACTTAAAGCCTTAATTATTGTTCAAAATTAATTAGGATCAATTTTAATTGAATCTCCTCTAAACTACCTTCAAAATAATTATTTACTTGCATTTTTATTTTTTTTATGATTTGTTATAATTTTTAGAGCGATTTAAATGATTTTCTATGATTTTTATAAAGTCCATTAATTTATTTTAACTATTTGAACTTCGAATGCAATATCTCCTAATCCGAAATTCTTTTAACTTGAAATTTGTATGGTAGGTAGATTTTAAGCTCACTTTTAATCTTTAAAATTTTCAAATCAATGATATGTCTTTTGGTTTAATTAATGAAATTTGATTTTCCTAAAACTTAAATTAAACTCAAAATATTTAGTAAAATTTGGGGCTTTTGGATTTATTGGATTCCTATAGAAAATACAAATCCAACAAACCCTTACTTGAAAAGTTTAGTTATGTTTTTTATTTTTTATGAATTTTGAAGTTTCAAGTATTTTTAATTAATTTTAAAGTAGAAAATCCTAATATATTACTTAACTCAATCACCTCCAATTGACTAGACCATGACACCATGTGGCACCACGCGGATTAGGTGGCAACATCAAAGAAATGAGCGAGAATGCGACAGAAAGAAAGCATCGACGATCCAGATCGATTCATGCGATCTGCATGATCTGAGCCACATGATCCATCGATCAGAGCCATGTGATCCACATGATCTGAGCCATCCATCTCCCTGAATGGGAGATCAAATGGCTGGCGAACTATCCGATAGAAGAGGCAGATGGAACACTATTTCGGGCAGGATTTTTGTGATTCATGTGAAAAAATTGAATGAAAAACTTCATTTTAGCCCTGATTTTGCGATCTTTGCTGAAAATCACTCAAAATGTGTGGGGATGATGTAAAATAAAAAAAATGCAAGTGTAATCTAAAGAAAATTCCAAAATTAAGCAAAACTATCACAAAACAAAAAGAACCTAAGGTAGGCTGGTTCTTGAAAATTACCACACGAGGATGATTTTGGTTGGTGATGATCTGAGCATGCTCGTGTGGAAAAAGCTTTGGAATGGGTTCGTGCTCTTCTTCACTGAATAATGTATCCAATTAATGCCACTTCCTCATGGAATCTCTTGATTTGTGTGATTTTCTCTTAAAATCACATTCATGGTGAAAAGTGGCTATGGGTGGTGGCTTTTGGCTTAAAAGATCTAAAACAAGTGATTTGCATGGATGCCAAGTGTTCCAATGGGGAAGGGAGGTGATTTCACCTCCCATGAGTCATGGAACCAACCACCTCTTGGATCAGGTTGACAGGTGTCCTTGTGCTTAGGTGGACCAATTGATGAGCGCCAAGTGGCTAAGAAAGAGAAATGATCATTTACATCAGTTTTTTATTTTATGTGATACCCTTAGCCCAAGGGTCGAGTGGTCATTTGGCATTGACTTTAATTTGGGCATATTTGAAATGAGTCAAAAGTAAGTTGACCAAATTTCATGTCATTTGGAGTTCATTTGGTTAGGTTTGGCTCAATTTGACCCATTTGGGCCAAATTGGGTCAAAATGGGTTAGTTGACCAATTGGTCAAATTGGGTCAAACCAAGGGTTAGTTAAGTTCATATGACTATTTGGAGAGGATTGTATGCTTTGGTTTGATTTAATTTTGATTTAATTTGGGTTTAGTCTAATTTGACCCTTTATGTCAATTTGGGTCAACTGGGGCAAGAGGACCAATTGGGCTAGTTTGGCTCAATTAAAAGTCAAGTCATGTTTAAATGTTCATTTTAGGTTGATTTGAATCATTAGTTTCAATGGATTTAGGTAATTTGGCTAGTTTGGGTTCATATAGGCTAAAGGGTTGACTTGCTCAATGGGCTAGGTTGCTTGGTTTGACCCAATTTATATCAATTGATCATCCTAGGGTGATCAACAATCATGACATGAAGTTTAGATTGACATAATTTACTTTGATTTGGATTGAATTGGATTTTGGTTCATGTAGGTCAAATTGGCCACTTTAGGTCAAGTGAACCAATTGGATTTAGTTGACTTTATTTTGGGTTGAGTTTGATTTAGTTGAGTTTATATAGATTTAAGATTGATATATAAATTCAACTATAATTGGTTTAGATTCAAATGAGTTTCTATTTATTTGAATATTTTAAGTCAAATGGGTTAGGTTGGGTTTGACTTGGGTTGATTTTGGTTTGACTAGATGATTATAGGTTTCATTTATATTTGGATAGATGATTGAAGGAATGATTGATTCAAGAGAAAATCCATTGTTTGGATTAATTTAGATGGGTTTTGGCCATGTTCAAGGAAATGGCTTAAATGGTTTAAATTGGGTTTCGATTTGATTTTGGATTTGGTTTTGGCTATTTAAATTTATATTTCATTTATTTTTGAGAAGATAATTGAAGGTATAATTGATTTATAAGAAAATCAATTGAGTTTGGATTGAATTGGATGGAAATTTGGCTAAGTTCATGAAGGTTAATTGAAGGGCTTGGGAAAGATTTCAAGTTTGGATTTGATCTGGGTTTCAATCATTTGGAATTGAGTTTAGACTTGGATTTGGATTTGACATTGAGTTTGAGGTTTGGTTGGAAATTTGGATTTGAATTGAATTTAAGGTGTACATTGATTGGGTTTAGGCTATAAGGTAAGTGATTTTCCTAAGTCCCTAAGGCATGGCCTAATGCTATTATTAACCTTTCTAAGTCTCTAGGCTTAGGTCAAGTGTTCACCTAATCTATAAAAGTGTCTTATGACTAAGGAAACCTTAGTGTCCAGAAGGTTCCAAGGTCTAAGAAGAGGAGGTTGAGAACTCACTCCAAAAGTGAGTTCAATAGTGTGTTACTTGGTTGATGAAATCGAAAAGAAGAAATGTTGAATCTGAATTTATCTCTGTTAAAAAAAACCCAAAAACCTTAAACCCTAAACTAAAACCTAAACCCTAAACCTAAAAACTTAACCCTAAACCCTAAAAATCCTAAACCCTAAACTCTAAACACTAAATTCTAAACCCTAAAACCTAAACCCTAAACCCTAAACCCTAAACCCTAAACCTCAAACCCTAAACCCTAAACCCTAAACCCTAAACTAAACCTAAAATGAAATAATCCTAAAATAAACTAAAAATAAAAAATAAACTAATAACCTAAACCTAAACCCACCAGCCTAAGCCTCAACTCGGTTTCAAATTCCCTTTTCCTTTCTCATTTTGACTTTAATTGACACTTATTTGGCATGATTCTCATTGGATTCCTTCTAGAATCGATGGCCACTGGCCGCTTTCATGTTTTACTTGGAGTGACACTGTGGCTTGGCATCTTCCGATGATTCCATGGGGGAAACTGATGGATCCAATGGATCCTACTAGGGTATCAACTACCTTGGCTTTGGTTGCATCAAAATCATTCAAAGATGTCCTAGTATGGATAACTATTCAGGTGAGTCCCTAGAACTTATTTTGACTTCTTTTGAGGCATGCATGCTATGTCTCTGATTATGGAAATGCTTGCTAAGTCATTTGAATTCACTTTGGTTGGAAAGTTTACTCTTCATAGCAATGGAAAACAATCGCTTTTCTTTCATAGAAACTTTTGCTTTTACATGGGTTTAATTGATCCACCACATTTTGATTAGTTAACAAAATTTGAATTACTCACATGTTTTTACTCATTCTTATTTTATTTTCAATTGCCAAATGAGGTTGTTGAAATGGACTCCACTATTTGATATTAGGAAAGAATCCCCAATCATTCCAATTTGGATTTCTCTCCTCAATATGTGAATTCATTTCATTAATCATCAATTCCTTTTTGTTGTGGGTGCTTTATTTGGTCGGCCATTGCAAATTGATCATGCAATGCATATGAATATGGACCTTCTATGGCTATAATCCTTATTGAATTGGACATTACCAAGAAACACCCCAAAGAAATCTGGTTGGGATCTAAAAATTATGATTATATGCAAAGTTGATTTTGAAAATTTTCTCTTTTGTTCTCATTGTAAAATCCAGGCGATAATTTTGAATATTTCATTCGCATCCTCACATAGAAAATAAAATTTCTATTAAGGAAACTATTGTTCCAAACCCTAGTGACACTTAAATATCAAAAGTTAATTCAAAAAAAAAAGATTCATTGAATGTTCCTAATAATGCTATTTTACCCTTTTGCAATTGAAGGTTTCTAATGTGAAAATAATAATTTCTCTAAACTTTTGGATGATGATTCTTTTCCTCTAAGTCGATTCCCATCCTTACTAATTTTGATTGATGAAAATAAAGCTTTAATTGAAAATATTAATGAGGATATCAATGTTATGCATCATTTGAATTCAATGGAGAATATGGCTTTTGTTTCTCATGATATTGTTTGAAAACTGACTTTACTTTAGTTCAAAATGATTTAAATTCTCAAAAAGATTTGGTTTTGTCTAATAATCTAGGTATTGAAGAAGAAGGGCTAGATGTTCACACCTGCCTTCTTAATAAATTTATTTTGGCTCCCTCACTTGCTATACCCGATGCTCATTTGCCTTTAATAAATTTTAATGGCTTGGAAGAAGGAGAACTCACTTCTATATAGGAGACTTCCCTTAAATCTATGACAAATGTTGCTAAATCCTTCTTAGATGATGATTCTATGGGAAAAGGAAATGGTTTCCAAACTTATCATGCTAAAAAAAAAAATGATAAAACTTCCCCCAAATTGTCCCAAAATACTAGATTAGCTGTGGCCTCCTTCTCCTCTCTTAATTAACATTTTCTTAACCCCTTTTTTATTTCCTTATGTTTAATTTTCTTGTTTGGAATGTTAGAGGGATTGGTACCCTCTCTATTTGTAACTATATTAGAAACCTTTATCATATTCATAATATTTCTTTACTTATTCTTTTGGAGCCTCTTATTCATGCAAACAAAATTAACCATGTTGCTAGAATGATCGGTTTCAATAAATTTTTTCTAATGTTAGTAAAAAAAAATTTTGTGTTTTTGGAATAATTTTGTGGAGATTTCTATTCTTGATGATTTTCAACAAGTTGTCAATGCTCAAATATCTTATGGTGACTATTGTGTTTTGGGCTCTATTATCTATGCATCTTGTAATAGATTTGGTAGAAATTTTCTTTGGGAAAATTTGAAGAATTTTGCTACCTCTATCAATAAACCTTGGTTTGTTGGTGGAGATTTCAACACTATTTTATTCTCTTCTGAATGAAGCGGTGGTTGCTCTCCTAATATTCACTCCATGGAAGAATTTTCCAACATGATCCTTGATTGCAATTTGATTGATATTAGATTTAAGGGTTCAAATTTTACTTGGCAAAACACTAGACTTTGGCAATGGTTGGATGAGATTCTTTTTAATACTCATTGGATTACTTAATGGCCTATTACTTCTATTGATCATTTAAGTGAACCTTATCGGATCATGCTCCTTTTTTTGGTTTCTAGTAAAGAAAACTCTAATAGATTAAAAATTTTCTCTAATTTTAGATTTCAGAACATGTGGATTCACATTGATTTCTTTAATGTTGTGGCTAACAATTGGAAAGCTCCTTACATCGACAATTGATTATGGGATGAATAGATTTTGGTTTAAGCTTAAAAGACTTAAACAAAATCTGGGTTGGTGGAACAAGCATCATTTTAAAAACCTTTTTGCTAATATCAAAGAAATGGAAAAATTGGTTTGTGATCTTGAAGTCTCTATTATGTCTGATCCTACTAAGATTAAGGACTTGAGGCGAAAAAGATAAACTTGTTAATTTTCAAAATATGGAAGAGACTTATCCAAAAGCTACTAACAAACATATTATGGATGGTGACAGAAATACTAGATATTTCAATGCTTTAGTTAATAAAAAGAGAGCTTTAAATAATATTCAAAAATTAAAGATGATAATGGAGAATGGATTACGAGAATAATTATATTAAGGATTCAACCATTACTTTTAGAAATATGCTTAATAAGAGTTGCTCTTATGAAGCTATTTCTAAATCACACTTAATTCCTTCTATTATAAACAATAATGATAATGATTTGCTTACTATTGAAGCTAATGAAGAGGAAATTTTAAAGTTCTTAATAGCATGAATATAGATTCTATTGCTAGTTCGAGGGTTTCACTACCCAATTTTTCAAAATACTAGTTTATTATTAAAATGATTTGGTTGAGGGTGGTTGATTTTTTAAATGGTAATCCTTTTCCTAGATATTTTTCTATCACTTCTATTGTTCTCATACCTAAGAAAGATAATTCGGACTATTAGAGTGATTTTAGATCTATTAGTCTTTGCACCTTCTTCAATAAGTTGATTTCCAAAATTCTAACCAACAGGCTGAGTTCTTTACTTCATAGGATTATTCTCTAAACCAAACTAGTTTTGTCAGAGGTAGATCTATTTTTGATAATATTCTGCTTGCTCAGGAATTAATTCATGATTTAGATTCTAAGACTGGTGGCAACATGTTCAAATTAGATATTACCAAAGCTTTTGACAATATCTCTTGTGATTTCCTTATCCATATTTTGAATTTATTTGGGTTTTGATAAATTTATCTTTCTTTATTAAAATTATATTAATAATTTCTTGGTTTTCTATTTTTCTTAATGGGGGAAGCCTTGGGCTTCTTTCCTTCTTCCCATGGCCTAAGACAAGGGGATCCTTTATCTCCACCTTATTTATTATTGTTGAGTACTTATCTAGAGCATCAATGATCTATTATTGTTAAACAATCCTAGCATGTATTATAGAACTCTTGGTGGTCTTCTTGTTTCTCATTTAAGCTTTTCAAATGATTTCATTATTTTATGCAATGCTTCTATTCATCATATCAAGAATCTCAAGATTTTTATAAATAAATTTGGTAGAGAAAAGTGGTCTATCTATCAATGATAACAAAATCTATTCTATTACTTCTTCAAGCATCTCCAATAATAAAATTAATCAAATCTTATATATCACTAACTTTAAACATCAACACCTTCCTCTTAAGTACTTGGATGCTCCTCTTTATAAAGGTCCAAAATGATCCCATCTTTTTATGAGTTAATTAAAAAAATTTTAAATAAAATTTTGTTTAGAATTTCATTTTCTTTCCTTTGATGGTAGGCTCACTATTCTTAAAAGCACTCTCAATTCAATGCCTCATTATTTAATTCAATCTATTGTCCCCACTAATGCTACTTGTATCAAAATTGATCGCTTGCTTAATAAATTTTTTTGGGGATCCAATAATTCTACTAAAAGAATGCATTGGACTCGCATAAATGTTGTGGTCTCTTGGGTGAAGGTGTCTCTTGCAAACCGATTTGTGAAGCTATTATTGCCTTCTCTCATAAGCAGGTGGAATTTTAGAAAAATGATATCCTTTGGGCTAATTTTATGATGAAAGAATATTGCCATGGTAAACACCTCTTATGTGCTTATAAAAGTTGGTGACTCCGGTTTGGAAAAGGCTTTGCTCCATTAAATGGGTTGCTGAACCCTTAATATCATGGGGTATTCATGCAAGTTCTTCTTTCTTTTGACAAGACAATTGGATTGGCAATGGCTCTATTAACTCCCTTTTATCTACCCACTCTACTGCAGCTATTAAAGTTAACTCTTTTTGCAATAATAACACTTGGAATGAAAACAAACTTGAGAATTATATCCCTATTTCTCTTTTAGATAGCTTTAAAAATATCCTTATTTTCTCTAACAAACGACCAAATTCTCTTTAAGCTTTCTTACAATAGTGATTTTGTTCTTAAAGAGGTTTGGAATTTTATTAGAGATAAGCAAAACTCCTCTAATGTTTTCATTAAACTTTAGAACAATATCATTCCCATTTTCTATTTAATTTTAACTTGGAGGATTTTGAATAACTTTATGTGGACTTTTGCTGGAATAAAGGGTTTTATTTTCCTTGAAAGTGTTATTGTTGCATATTGAAAATGTTAATCATGTTTTTGTCAATGGTGCTATTGCTTCTAAATTATGGTTATGGTAAGATGATTTATTTAATACCAACTACTTTCATGGCTCTCTTTCTATATATCAACTTCTTGAAGCCTGTTTCCAAAAAATTGTGAAAGGTCATATAAAGTTCTAGTTGTTATTACCCTTTTCTTGTTCATCTGGATGGACAGAAATGATGCTAAATATCATGGTATTCCTATGAGCCATAAAAAGATCCTGGCTAGAACTAAAGAAAAAATTCATGCTCTATTTAATGCTAATCTTATTAGTAACATTCATTTTAGAGGCTATAAATTTGTGGCTAAAACATTTATTATCATTCCGCTTGATGTCGACTTATAAAATAGCTAGGATTATCCATTGATCAAACCCAAATATAATTTGATTAAAGTGAATACGATGGTTTTGTTGCTTCCAATAAATATATGGTGGTAATCTTAGGGATTCTAAAGGTACTATCATTTGTGCTTTTACCTATCTTCTCAAAGCCTATTATGTTATCTATGTTAAGCTTATGGCGTTAATAAAGCTATTGAAATTTGTTTGAATAAAGGTTTCCTCAACTTCAATTGAAGTTGATGCACTCTGCTTCGACATACTAAATTCTAATAGAACAAAAAATGTTGATTTAATTTATCTTCTCTCAATCATACTAAAATTCTTCTTCTCAAGTTTGTTATAAAATTTCCTTTTCATGAAGATAATGCTTATGCTAATTTCTACTTTATGTGCCAACTTAACTGGATTTTACTTTTATTTGACAATCAAATTTGCCTAAACTTTTAGTTTGTTTCTGATAACAATGGTTCCTTATCTTGTTATAATTTTTTTTGGCTTGGTTTTTTCATTGGTTTTGTGAGCTATTACTTTTAGTTTATTGGTTTTGGGCCATTTGTATTTTTCTAAGGTGGCTAAGTGGGTGGTGTATTGGTCATGGTTGGTTGGTGGGGCTAGGTTGGTTATTTGGATGTGTTGGGTGGTTTATCTCACGCGATTGGAGGGCTTGTTGGTGGTCTACTTTGGATTGGATTTGGCAAGGTGGTGGTTATTTGTTGACTATTATTTCTTCTTTTGTGGATTGGGTTTGATAGTTTTGCTAGTTTGGGTTTGTTTTTTTGGTTGTGGTTTCGCTCTTCCTATAATGGTCTTCCTCTTGGCTGTGCTTTTTTTGTTGTTATTTTGGGTTTGGTTGATGGTTGTTTAGTGGCTATTGTTTTATCTTTGGGATTTGACTTGGTTGTGTATTGCCCTCTTTGTTGTTGGTGTTTGCAATTGGCCGATATTTTAGTTGGTTTTAGTGGTTCTCCATTTTATTTTTGTATTTACCTCACCGGATCATAATTTCCGCTTTGGTTGGGTTTGGTGGATGCTATGCTTCTACACTTTTCTAGTTGTCGGTGGTTTTGGCATGATGGATGATGTTGGTCTTTCATTGATTTGGATTTTCTCGGTGGTTGGTGGGAGGCTATGTTGGATGGCTAGTTGGCTATTGGTTGGTTGGATGTGATGGCTATTTCTTTCTTTCCTACTCTATTGGTGACATACTGGTTACTCTATTATGGTTCTCTCTTGGTTGTTCGCTTCCCTTTCTAGTTTGGGTGACAACCTTGCAAAGATTTCTTGTTTGTGGAGGACTTGAGTTCTTTTTTTTTTTTTATTTGGTCTTTTTTTTCTAGTTTGTGTTGTTAAGGTCATGATGCTTGCTCCCTTTGATGTTGCTATTCCTCTTTGGTGGTGGCTTTGGTGGTGTTCCTCTATCACTGCTCTCTCGATGGTTGGTTGATTTTCTATCTTATTGGGCTTATTTATTTTGGTGGGTTTTATGGTTGGCTATTATGTCTCGCCGGAGGAGTTTGTAGCCTTGGTGATGATGGACTTTGGATGATGGGCTACAAGAGGTATGTTGGCAATGATGTCCTTGATGTTTCCCTCTTTATCTTCTATTGGCTGGTAGCACTATATGTAATTGTAACCCTTCTTCAGATGTTTGGATGCTTACATATAATGTTGCTCCTTGAGATGATTGTAACTGAGCCTGAGCCTTTTCTTTATTTCTGCTCCTTTTCTTTGCTCATACTCTTTATGTTTGCTTAATTGTACTCATTCTTTCATATGTTGTGATTTCTTTTATAGGTTGGGAGAATCTTGTGGATCTTGCTAGTATCAAAAGGACCTAATGGATGTCTTGTATACACATGTTGTTGTTGTTGATTTGGTTTTGCTTTTGTTTTTTCTTTTTTTTTTTCTTATATTATTGTAATAGTTAGGGGTTTTAGGACTTATTGTAGCTCTTTAAGAATTAGTTTAGAGATTTACCCCCTCTAAGGACTTTGTACTTTTTCTTTGTGACAATAAAATTCCTTAATTCCCCTAAAACCTAAACCCTAAAAAAGCTAAAACATAAACCTAAACTAAATAAAACCTAAAAATAAAATAAATAAATAAACCTAAGCCAAAAATAAATAAATTAAATTAAAAAAACTAAAACCTAAATCTAAACTAACCAACAACATAAACCTAAAAAATATAAATATAAAATAAAATCTAAACTATAATAAAATAAATAAAAAAGCAAAACTAAACTAAAAAATAAAACCTAAATAAAATAAAACTAAACCTAAAATAAAAATAAAAAATAAACCTAAAATAAAATAAAATAAAACCTAAAAAACCTAAACCTCAAAATAAACCTAAAATAAATAAAAATAAAACCTAAACTCTAAACTAAAAAAAAACCTAAACCTAAAATAAAATTAAATAAATCCTAAACCTAATCTAAAATAAACTAAACTAAAATAAAAAAAAACCTAAACCTAAACCTAAAATAAACTAAACCTAAACTTAAACTAAATAAAATAAACATAAACTAAAATAAACATAAACCTAAACTAAAAATAAAACCTAAAATAAACCTAAAATAAAACCTAAAACCTAAACCTAAAAATAAAATAAAACCTAAACCTAAACCTAAAAAATAAAAAATAAAACCTAAACCTAAAAAATAAAATAAAAAAAACTAAACTAAAATCTAAACCTAAACCTAAACCTAAACCTAAAAAATAAACTAAAATAAAAACCTAAACTAAAATAAATAAACTAAACTAAATAAAAATAAAAAAAAAATAAATAAAATAAAATAAAATAATAAACTAAAATAAATAAGAAAATAAACTAAATAAAACTAGACCTACAAGTTTACTTAATTTAAAATAAATAAATAAATAATAAAAACCCTAACCCTAAAACTAACCCTAAATCCTAAACCCTAAATCTACAACCCTAAACCCTAAACCCTAAAACCATAAACCCTAAAAACCTAAACCCTAAACTCTAAACTCTAAAAACCTAAACCCTAAACTCTAAACCCTAAACTAACACTAAACCCTAAAAACCCTAAACCCTAAAGCCTAAACACTAAAGTCTAAACCTTAACCCTAAACCCTAAACCCTAAAAGCATAAAACCTAAAACCTAAACCTAAACCCTAAATCCTAATCCCTAAACCCCAAACCCTAAACCCTAAACCCTAACCCTAAACCTAAAACTAAAGTAACTAAAAAATTTAAAATAAACCTAAACCCTAAAACCTAATAAACCCAAACCCAAGAATGGTAACCTGACGAAGAACATCACCTTCAACTAAGGTTTAGATCTCGTGGAGGTGGAGGAGGAGGCTGACATCGCAGTGGTTGTGGGGATCTAGAGGTGCTGGTGGATACGGAGGTGGTGGTCGGAGTAGTGGTGGTTATGGAAGCGAGAGAAGCGGTTACAACCATGGTGGTGGCGGAGGGAGAGATCGGGGATATGATGATGGATCCCGCTTCTCGAGAGGCCGGGGTGGTCCTAATGGGAACTGAAGAAATTGAAGAATGCCGATCCGATCTGCTGCTTATGGAAATGTGTCTTTACATTAGATGGTTCTAGTTATCTAGGGTTTTTTATTTGGTCTATGCATGCTCATTTTGACCTATGTCACTTATGTTTTAGAAAACTTGGTGTGTTACTTGGTTGATGAAATCGAAAAGAAGAAATGTTGAATCTGAATTTGTTCTCTATTAAAAAAACCTTAAACTCTAAACTAAAACCTAAAACCTAAGTCAAAAACCTAACCATAAACCCTAAACCCAAAACCCTAAAACCCTAAACCATAAACCCTAAACCCTAAGCCCTAATCCCTAAAACCTAAACCCTAAACCTAAACCCTAAAACCTAAACCTAAACCAAACCTAAACCCTAAAACCCTAAACCCTAAACCTAAACCCAAACCCTAAAACCCAAACCCCAAACCCTAAAATAAACTAACCTTAAAACCTAAACCATAAAAAAAGCTAAAACCTAAACCTAAACTAAATAAAACTTAAAAATAAAATAAATTAAAAAAAAGCCAAAATAAAATAAATAAATAAACCTAATCAAAAATAAAATAAAAAATAAAATAAAATAAAACTAAAACCTAAAGCTAAAGCTAAAGCTAAAAAGAAAATAAAAACTAAACTAAAATAAAATAAATAAAAACTAAACTAAAATAAAATAAAATAAAAACTAAATAAAAACCTAAATAGAAAAAATAAACCTAAAAATAAAACATCAAAATAAATAAATAAAAACCTAAACCTTAAACTAAAAAAAACCTAAACCTAAAATAAATAAAAAACAAATCTAAACTTAAACTAAAATAAACTAAACTAAAATAAATAAAACCTAAACCTAAACCCAAAATAAACTAAACCTAAACCTAAACCTAAACAAAATAAAATAAAATAAACTAAAAGTAAACCTAAACCTAAACTAAAAAATAAACCTAAAATAAACTGAAATAAAACCAAAACCTAAACATAAAAAAAATAAAATAAAAACTAAACCTAAACCTAAAAAAAAAAAATAAAACCTAAACTTAAAGAATAAAATAAAACTAAAACTCAACTAAAAAATAAACCTAAACCTAAACCTAAACCAAAAAAATTAAACTAAAATAAAAACCTAAACTAAAGTAAATAAATCTAAAATAAATAAACTAAACTAAATAAAAATTAAAATAAACCTAAATAAAAATAAAAAATAAACTAAATATACTAAATAAACATAAACCTATCGGTTTACTTTATTTTAAAATAAAAAAAAATCCTTAAACCCTAAATCCTAAATCTTAAACCCTAAACCCTAAACCCATAACCCTAAACCCTAAACCCTAAACCCTAAACCCAAAACCCTAACCCTAAACCCAAAACCCTAAAAGCATAAAGCCTAAAACCCAAAACCCAAAACCCAAAATCCTAAACCTTAAACCCTAACCCTAAACCCCAAAGCCTAAACTTAAACCTAAACTAACTAAATAAACCTAAACCATAAAACCTAATAAACCTAAACCTAAGCCTAAACCTAAAGAATGGGCGTAACCTGAAGAACATCACCGTCAGTGCTCTATGGTGTGGTGGATCTGGAGGTGCTAGTGGATATCGAGGTGGTGGTCAAAGTAGTGGTGGTTATGGAGGTGGGAGGAGGGAGGGAGGTTACAGCCGTCGTGGTGGTGGAGGGAGGGATCAGGGATATGATGGTGGATCCCAGTACTTGAGAGGGGTGGTTCTGATGGGGACTGGAGAAATTGAAGAACGGTCAATCCTATCTGCTAGTTATGGAACTATGTCTTTATACTAGAGACGATTCTAGTTATCTGGGTTTTTAATTTTTTCTATGCGTGCTCATTTTTTATTTTATCACTTTAGAAGAAAACTTGTCTTACTTGGTTGATGAAATCAAAAGAAGAAATGTTGAATCTAAATTTGTTCTCTATTTAAAAAAATAAAACAAAACCCTAAACCCTAAACTAAAATGAACCTTAAACTTAAAACTAAACCCTAAATCGTAAAACACTAAACCCTAAAACCCTAACCCTAAACCCTAAACCCTAAAACCCAAAACCCTAAACCCTAAAACCTACCTAAACCCTAAATCCTAAACACTAAACCCTAAACCCTAAACTCAAACCCTAAACCTTAAACTCAAACCCTAAACCTAAACCCTAAACCCTAAATTAACCCTAAACCCTAAAAAAAGCTAAAACCAAACTAATAAATAAAACCTAAAAATAAAATAAATAAAAAACCTAAGCCAAAATAAAATAAAAGAATAAAATAAATTAAAACTAAAACATAAACCTAAATCTAAAGAAATATAAAATAAAAAATAAAAACTAAATTATAATAAAATAAATAAAAACCTAAACTAAACTAAGAAAATAAAAAAATAAAATAAAATAAAACTAACCTAAAATAAAATAAACAAACCTAAAATAAAATAAAATAAAATAAAAACTAAATAAAAATTGAAACTTATAAAATAGACTTAAAAGTAAATATAAAATAAACCTAAACCCTTAACTATAAAAAGACCTAAACCTAAAATAAAAATAAAATTAAACTAAGGCTAAACTAAAATAAACTAACCTAAAATAATAAAAACTAAACCTAAAATAAACTAAACCTAAACCTAAACATAAACTAAATAAAATAAAATAAACTAAAATAAACCTAAACCTACTAAAAAAAAAACCTAAAACCTAAAATAAAACCTAAACCTAAACCTAAAAAAAATAAAATAAAAACTTAAACCTAACTAAAAAATAAAAAAATAAACCTAAAAAAAATAAAATTAAAAAAAATACTAAACCAAAAATAAACCTAAACCTAAACTTAAACCTAAAAAATAAACTAAAATAAAAACCTAATCTAAAATAAATAAAGTAAACTAAATAAAATAAAATAAACCTAAATAAAAAAATAATAATAAATAAAATAAATTAAATAAACTAAATAAACCTAAAACTACTAGTTTACTTAAAAAAATAAATAAAAAAATAAAAAATAAAAACTCTAACCCTAAACCCTCAACCATAAACCTACAACCTAATCCCTAAACCCTAAACCCTAAAACCTAAACCCTAAGCCTAAAACCCTAAACCCTAAACCCTAAACCCTAAAACCCTAAAACCTAAAACCCTAAACCCTATACCTTAAACCCCAAACCCTAAACCCTAAACCGTAAACCCCCTAAACCCTAAAAACCTAAAAACCTAAACCTAAACTAACTAAAAGAGATTTCGGCTACAAATGAGTAGCCTGAATTTTTCTTTTATAGACAAAAAATGTATGAGCTTTATATGCCATAGTAGACCGCCTCTCTCACGTTTCATAGAGATGTTGAAGGGTAGCTTCCTATTCCTGGGCAAATGAAGAAAGAATCTACTTAATTTCAGACACCTAAGTGTCCATCTATGAGCAATCTTCTTCTATAGCAGTGATAGCCTATATGATCATAGAACTCCTCTTTAATCGATATTGTCTTCTTAACTGCAGCACCTTCAATTTAGCAGATATGTTGAAGAGCTAAATTTGTGCTTTAAAAATCTCTCTCTAGTAGGATTTCAATGCTTTGAGACAATGCTCAAGATCTTGGCCAATTAGGGAGACTTGATGCAAAGTATTATTGAATGAGAATTTTACAATAGTGATTGTATCTGACAAAATCTCTTGATAAGTAGTGTGTACAGAATAATCCAAACTCAATATCTCTGCATAGGGATTTCCAAAACTATAGCTCTCCTACATTGAGACTCAACGCTGCAACATAATGTCAAATAATTCACTTCAACACAAAAGAAAGAAAGCTCAAGTAAAACTTCTAAGTCAATGCTTAGAAATAGCTGCCATAGTGTTGTGAGAGATTTATGACACTCACAGATTTTTTGCTGACATCTAAAATATGATTTAAGAGAGATTTTGGATCCCAACATAGTATCTATCATTTTTTCTATTTTCTTTTTATTGGTAGTAGTGTTACTTCATTTAGATGTATTCATTTGAATATGATTTAATGGTGGAAAGAATAATTCTTACATTTGATGACATTCTATTAGGTGCAAGAATTTTTGATGTTATTTGAAATCTAAAGTTTGTTCAAAAGCCACATGCAAATTAATTTTATGTATTGTTGCATTTAAGTTTAAGGCTCAAGTCGATCTAAACCTAAACAACATTAGTTTAATACTTTCGTAATTTTAGAAGATAACAGTAATACTTCAAATTTGTTCATGTACTCAATTATAATTTTTGGTTTTTTCCTTTAGCAAGTTAAACTCTAAATAATAGATCTTAGTAAGATAAAGATAAGTATATTTTTAACAACAATTTCATTTCAACCATGTAATAACTTGTTATAATCCCAATCTTCCCGACTCTCTATTTCTATATAGTAGATTTTTGCTTAGTGGTATGTTTTAGTTTTATAAATCCCAATCTTTCAGGCTCACCTAAAACCTAAACCCTAAAGTAACCCTAAACCCTAAAATTAACCCTAAACCCTAAACCCTAACTAAACCTACAACCTTAAAACTTACAACCCTAAAGCCAAAACCCTAAACCCCAAATCCTAAACCCTAAACCCTAAACCCTAAACCCTAAAAACTTAGAAACTTAAACTTAAACTAAATAAAACCTAAAAATAAAATAAATAAAACCTAAACCTAAATAAAATAAAAGAAAATAAAACTTAAACTAAAACCTAAACTTAAACCTAAACCAAAACCTAAAAATAAAATAAAATAAAAATAATAACTAAACTAAAATAAAATAAAGAAAACCTAATCTAAACTAATAAATAAAATAAACCTAAATAAAAAAATGTAAATTAAAAATAAAATAAACCTAAAATAAAAACTAAATAAAAATATAAAAATAAAAAGTAAACCTAAACATAAAAAATAAAATAATAATAAAACTAAACCAAAAAATAAAAATAAAGCTAAACCTAAACTTAAAAAATAAACTAAAATAAAAAACCTAAACTAAAATAATAAACCTAAAATAAATAAACTAAATTAAATAAAATTAAACCTAAATAAAATAAAAAATAAAATAAACTAAAATAAATAAAAAATAAGCTAAATAAAGCTAAACCTACCAGTTTATTTAATTTAAAAAAATACCCTAAACCCTAAATCAAAACCCTAAACCCTAAATCCTAAACCCTAAACCCTAAACCCTAAAATTAACCTAAACCATAAACCCTAAACCCTAAACCCTAAAACTAACCCTAAACCCTAAACCTACAACCCTAATCCCTAAACCATAAACCCTAAAACCTAAACCCTAAGCCCTAAAACCCTAAACCCTAAACCCTAAACCCTAAACCCTAAACCCTAACCCTAAACCCTAAAACCTAAAACCCTAAACCCTATACCTTTAACCCCAAACCCTAAACCCTAAACCGTAAACCCCCTAAACCCTAAAAACCTAAAAACCTAAACCTAAACTAACTAAAAGAGATTTCAGCTACAAATGATTAGCCTGAATTTCTCTTATATAGACAAAAAATGTATGAGCTTTATATGCCATAGTAGACCGCCTCTCTCAAGTTTCATAGAGATGTTGAAGGGTAGCTTTCTGTTCCTAGACAAATGAAGAAAGAATCTACTTAATTTTAGACACCTAGGTGTCCATCTATGAGCAATCTTCTTATGTAGTAGTGATAGCCTATCAGATCATAGAACTCCTCTTTAATCGATATTGTCTTCTTAACTGCATCACCTTCAATTTAGCAGATATGTTGAACAGCTAAATTTGTGCTTTAAAAATCTCTCTCTAGTAGGATTTCAATGCTTTGAGACAATGCTCAAGATCTTGGCCAATTAGGGAGACTTGATGCAAAGTATTATTGAATGAGATTTTTACAATAGTGATTGTATCTGACAAAATCTCTTGATAAGTAGTGTAAATGTGAATAATCCAAACTCAATACCTCCGCACAGGGATTTCCAAAACTCCTACATTGAGACTCAACGAAGCAACATAATGTAACAAATAATTCACTTCAACACAAAAGAAAGAAAGCTCAAGTAAAACTCCTAAGTCAATGCTTAGAAATAGCTACCATAGTGTTGTGAGAGATTTATGACACTCACAGATTTTTTGCTGACATCTAAAATATGATTTAAGAGAGATTTTGGATCCCAACATAGTATCTATCATTTTTTCTATTTTTGGTAGTAGTGTTAGTTCATTTAGATGTATTCATTTGAATATGATTTAATAATGGAAAGAATAATTCTTACATTTGATGACATTCTATTAGGTGCAAGAATTTTGATGCTATTTGAAATCTGAAGTCTGTTCAAAAGCCACATGCAAATTAATTTTATGTAGTGTCGCATTTAAATTTAAGGCTCAAGTCGATCTAAATCTAAACAACATTAATTTAATCTTTCCCTAATTTTAGAAGATAATAGTAATACTTCAAATTTGTTCATGTACTCATTTATAATTTTTGTTTTTTTCTTTAGCGATTTAAACTCTAAATAATTGATCTTAGTAAGATAAAGATAAGTATATTTTTAACAACAATTTCATTTCAACCATGTAATAACTTGTTATAATCCCAATCTTCCGACTCTTTATTTCTATATATTAGATTTTTGCTTAGTGGTATGTTTTAGTTTTATAAATCCCAATCTTTCAGGCTCACCTAAAACCTAAACCCTAAAGTAACCCTAAACCCTAAAATTAACCCTAAACCCTAAACTTTAAACCCAAACCCAACAACCCTAAACCCTAAAACCTTAAACCCTAAAACCCTAAAACCCTAAACCCTAAACCCTAAACCTACAACCTTAAAGCTTACAACCCTAAAGCCAAAACCCTAAACCCCAAACCCTAAACCCTAAACCCTAAACCCTAAACCTAAAAATAAAATAAAATAAAAATTAAT
>CM038214.1:173793690-173879366 GCA_021442155.1 Cymbidium sinense
ACGGTTTAGGTTTAGGTTTTATTTTATTTTAGGTTTAAGTTTTAGGTTTTTATTTTAGGTTTAATTTTAAGTTTTATTTTTTAGTATTGGTTTACGTTTATTTTTAATTTATTAAATTTTATTTAGTGTAGGTTTAGGTTTTATTTATTTTAGTTTAGTTTGCCTTAGTTTAGGTTTAGTTTTATTTTATTTTTATTTTAGGTTTAGATTTTTTTAGTTTAGGGTTTAGGTTTTATTTTTTATTTATTTTTAGGTTTTATTTTTAGGTTTATTTTTTAGATTTAAGTTTTTATTTAGTTTTTATTTTATTTTATTATAGGTTTATTTTATTTTTAGTTTAGGTTTAGTTTTTATTTTATTTAAGTTTTTATTTTTTAGTTTAGCCTAGGTTTTTATTTATTTTATTTTAGTTTAGTTTTTAGTTTTTATTTTACTTTCCTTTTTAAGTTTAGGTTTAGGTTTAGGTTTAAGTTTTAGTTTATGTTTTTCTGTTATTTTACTTTTCTATTTTATCTTGGTTTAGGTTTTTTCATTTTTTTTTATTTTTATGTTTTTTTTAGTTTAGGTTTATATTTTTAGCCTTTTAGGTTTTACGGTTTAGGGTTTAGGGTTTAGGGTTTCAGGTTTAGGGTTTAGGATTTAGGGTTTACAGTTTAGGGTTTAGGTTTTAGGGTTTAGGGTTTAGGGATTATGGTTTAGGGTTTAGGGTTAGTTTAGGGTTTTGGATTTATGGTTTTGGGTCTAGGGTTTTTTAGGGTTTATGATTTAGGATTTAGGGTTTAGGATTTAGGGTTGTAGGTTTAGGGTTAGTTTTAGGGTTTAGGGTTTAGGGTTTAGGATTTAGGGTTTAAGGTTTAGGTATTTTTAAATTAAGTAAATAGGTAGGTTTAGGTTTATTTAGTTTATTTTTTATTTTTTAGTTTATTTTTTATTTCTTTAAATTTATTTTATTTATAATTTTTATTTAGGTTTATTTTTTATTTTTATTTAGTTTAGTTTATTTATTTTAAGTTTGTTTAATTTAGTTTAGGTTTTTTATTTTAGTTTATTTTTGGTTTAGGTTTAGGTTTATGTTTATTTTTTAGTTTAGTTTTTTATTTTATTTTATTTTTTTATGTTTAGGTATTTTAGATTTAGGTATTTTATTTTTTAGGTTTAGGTTTTAGGTTATTATTTAGGTTTATTTTTAGGTTTATTTTTTAATTTAGGTTTAGATTTCTTTTTTTATTTTATTTTATTTTTAGGGTTTAGGTTTAGTTTATTTTAGGTTTAGGTTTAGGTTTTATTTATTTTAGTTTAGTTTATTTTAGTTTAGGTTTAGGTTTATTTTATTTTTTTTTATTTTAGGTTTAGTTTTTTTTAGTTTAGGGTTTAGGTTTTATTTTTTAATTATTTTTAGGTTTATTTTTTAGATTTAGGTTTTTATTTAGTTTTTATTTTAGGTTTATTTTATTTTTATTTTAAATTTTGTTTTTATTTTATTTAGGATTTTTTTAGGTTTATTTTATTTTTTAGTTTAGTTTAGGTTTTTATTTATTTTATTTGAGTTTTTATTTTTTATTTTATTTTATTTTTATGTTTAGGTTTTTATTTTATTTTATTTATTTTATTTTATTTAGGTTTAGGTTCTTTTATTTATTTTATTTTTAGGTTTTATTTAGTTTAGG
The DNA here is from genome assembly GCA_021442155.1 of Cymbidium sinense. Lineage (NCBI taxonomy): Eukaryota > Viridiplantae > Streptophyta > Magnoliopsida > Asparagales > Orchidaceae > Cymbidium > Cymbidium sinense. Next base: position 173,795,358 of record CM038214.1, read on the forward strand.
TTTAGGTTTTTATGTTTTAGGCTTTAGGGTTTAGGGTTTAGGTTTTAGTGTTTAGTGTTTAGGCTTTATGATTTAGGGTTTTTAGTGTTTTGGTTTGGGGTTTAGGTTTTAGTGTTTAGGGTGTAGGGTTTAAGGTTTTTAGGGTTTGGGGTTTAGGGTTTATTATTTAGGGTTTAGGTTTAGAGTTGAGGTTTTAGTTTATGGTTTAGGGTTTTTGGTTTTTTTTTAATAGATAATAAATTCAGATTCAACATTTCTTCTTTTTGATTTCATCAACCAAGTCACAAACTAGGGAGGTAATCAAATGACCTCCTAGGCTAAAACCTCATGTTCCCAGGATGTCAGACTATATACCCATTACCATTCAATCTTATATAAATCAACACATGAAAAGAGAAAATAGAACTCAACATTCATACACTTAAGCTATAAGCACATGCATTTCTTATGTATTTATGACTAGCATCATAACACATTATTTTTTTTATTTTAAGCTTTTGAAAAATACATTTAGATTTAATAGTGATAATAGCCATATATTAAATTAAATCAACACATGCAAGCTTACATAAAGGAAATCCATTTTATTTTACTTGATTTTGAAAACATAGATATATGAATTCAAATGACATACCAAATTTAACATGATTGGAAGAGGACAATCAAATATAAGCATGTAATTCATTCAACCAAACTAGTTCTTAAGGACAATCATATCAAATAAGATTATTTAAAGTAAACCAAAAGCTTCTTTATTAATTAAGTTTTGGATTTGATTTGATTTAAAAGGAGAAGAGAAATCATCACTTATTTTAAACCCATTCCCACATTAGTGATTTGATTTAACTTAAGGAAATGTAATTAAGTTGATTTTATCAGTTAAGTAAGTTGAACTTATAATTAGATGAATTAATTACCCTTACCAATGTCACCTTAAAGTAATTAACTAAATAATTATGATCTAACATGATATGCATGGAAAATAAACATGCAATGATCCTAGAAAATAAAAAGGGCGTAATTCAATTGGATCATGATTAATAGTTAATTAGATTAAGGGACTTAACTAAGTACTCTTATGTTTTTCCCACATATGTGGACTAACCATAATTTCATTAAACTCTTTTAGGTGTGTGATCTACGTCCTCAGTGAGGGAGAATAGAGTCTATCTACCATTGCTCACTTGATATGAGTTTAGAGCTGGATCAACTCAAAGGATCCCACACCTTCCGACATCGATGGAGGATCAGCAGTCAAGATCACGAGATGTAAGTTTTCTTCAAAAAGATGCAACCTATTTTTGCCCAAGGATTGGTTCTGAAAGCATACCACACTGAAGTTCAAGCTGAGCTTGAGGAAGCTTCATTAGTGGGAGTGTCTTATTTTATAATGACGGGAATGGCATTTTCTGTCGAGGAACAAGCTTGGGAGCTTAGGGAATGGCTCTAATGGGTTATCTTGGGTAGCTAGGGTTTTGCAAAATGATTTTTGTGTGTGTTTGAGTGGAAACGAGGGGTGTATACCCCCTTTCATCTTGATCAGACGGTGGGATCATATTTGGCTTCTAGTGGCTGATTGGCCATCTCAGGGAGTCGTGGGTGGTAGGGAGTAGGTGAGTTGGCTCAGCTTGGTTGGTTGAAGGTGTGGAGGTGGCTGCCATGGAGGAATCATGGGTGTTCTATGGGTTTCAAATGCTCCAATGGGGAGGGTGAGGTGATTTTACCTCCCATGGGTCATGGCGACCAACCACCCGGTGGGTGAGGCGTGTCTAGGTGCTAGGTGGATGATTGGGAGAGTACCAAGTGGCCAAGGAATGAAAATGACCACTTACATGGGTGATTTGTCTCATGTGAAGCCCTTGACCTAAGGGTAGAATGATTATTTGGCATTGGATTTGATTTGGGCGATTTGAAATACATATGGGTAGGACTCCATGCGGAGGAGAGAGGCTAGTTGAGGCGGTCCGGGGTGGAAAACCTCATTATTGACCACCAATAGATATGTCCTAGCTAGATGCGCTATCCATATAAACTTAGAACATAGTTCATAGGATGAGTCTTATATGGATAGCACACCGACTCTTCTTAGTAAAGATTCCCTTGGAGGTGACATCAGGATAGCGATGAAGGCCAGCTCTAAAGCAAAGCATAAGTGTGTCCAAGTCTATATATGAAACAATTAGGCATCAGTTGGGAATCTTAGCTCTAACCCCACTTTCCTCTCAAAAAGCTGATTGTTTGGTAGTTAAGGAAGCCCCTAAGTCATCCATAGGTGTGAAGACTTAGAGGTTCTTTTAGGGAGCATTATCCTCAAGTTAAGAAGTTGATGTAGAACTTGAGGATGATTCATATAAATATTTAATAGAATTACCTTTTGATTGGTACTTTGCTTGTGTTTTAGCAAAGAAAGGGTTATTCCCATATGCTTGGTCAAAGCACAAGTCAGACTACTTCAAAAGAATATGGAAGAACAAATGCAAAAGCTCTTAATCAAGACTAGGACAAGGATTCGGTATAGTGGGTCTAGTCAATGATGATGATTACTACTTAGTTTGCACTAATCATTTGGAATTTGATATGTTCTTTTCAAATCACATTAACTCATATGAGAAGCTGTGCTTAGAATCTTTAGATGATCTAGAAAATTTTGAAGTCAAAGATGCACCGCCATAGTTTGAAGAAGAGATCCGTAAACCATCGACAAGGCTCAAAATCAACTTAGAAGCGAAGAAGATCCACGCGACATACATTAGTTCTTTGTTGAATGAAATTGAAACCAATGATTTAGTTAGGCTATTCACTGAGTTTAAGGATTATTTTGCATGGAGTTATGAAGAGATGGCTAGATTGGCTCCTGATATAGTGGTCTATAATCTAGTAATAGACTGTACTACTAGCCTTATCAAGTAAGCTCCTAGACACATGCGATTAGACATAGAACAACAGGTCATTTATGAAATCAAAAAAATGATCGATGTTGGTTTCATCCGGGAAGAAAAATAACCTACCTGGTTAGTTAGCATCATATTAGTTAAGAAAAAGAATGGACAAATTTACATATGCGTTGATTTTATGTATTTAAATAAGGCATGTCTAAAAGATGAATTTCCACTACTAGTCTCGGAACTGATGGTGGACATTGCCTCAGCTCATACAACCTTCTATTTCTTGGATGGCTCGTCTAGATATAACCAAATAAAGATGACCCCTAAAGATGAAAGAAACACTAATTTTAGAACCCCAATCAGAATCTATTGCTATAAGGTCATGCCTTTCAGCCATAAAAATGCCGGTGCCACATACCAGCGGGCTATGACTCAAATCTTTGATGAACTCATTCATCATAAAGTCAAGTGCTATGCCGATGATCTTGTGGTCAAAAGTAGAAAAAAAGGAAGACCATCTCTTTGACTTGAGAGTAGTTTTTGAACAGTTAAGACAATTTAACCTCAAAAAGAACCCCCTGAAGTGTGCATTCGGGGAAGCTTCGGGGAAATTGCTTGTGTTTTTGTCTAACACCAGGGAATCGAAATCGATTTGGAGAAGATCAAGGAGATATTAGAAATGCCACCCCCTAAAGTTTAACTCAACTCAGATCATTCCAATGGTGATTGGCATATCTAAGATGCTTTATATCCAACCTATAGGAAGATGTCGACCATTGAGCACTTGTGAAAAGGATGCCAAGTTCAAGTGGGATGACAAGTGTGAGCATGCCTTGAAGACATCAAGCATTACGATGATGCTAGTTCTAGCAACCTTATCTTGGGCAAGCCACTCATACTTTACATGCATTAGATGACTCCCTTGGTGCTTTGTTGGCCCAAATGACAAAGGGAAGAAAAATAAACTCTACTACCTCACCATCTTCTAATGCTAAGATAATTATCCACCCATTGAGAGGCATTGCCTAGCTTTAATCTTTGCATCCCAAAGCTAAATACATGCATCCTCATAAGGTGAACTTAGTCTCTAAGATGAATCCACTACTATCTCTGACGACCGATGATACTATCCGGACGGTTGGCACAATGGTATGATCCTCTAATTTGACATTACCTTCATACCCTTTCGTATAGTGAAAGGACAAGCGCTAGTGGATTTGTTAGTAGCACACTCACTTCTGACTTTCCTTTTGATGGTCTCCCGATGAATAAATCATGAACTTAGGGAAACTAGCATTCACCACTGGGGATGTACTTTGATGGTGCACTTTTCTCAAACAGGAGAAGAACCATAATCTATTACTCTAGGAAAGGCAGGGGTAGGAATAGTTCTCTTAACTCTAGTCCATGATGTGAGATTCTCATATCATCACATCCAATCCTTGCTAATGAAGTTGAATATGAGGCTCTTATTGCCAGTCTAGAGTTAGTCGTTACTCTAAGCATCCAAAACATCAACATATTTTTGGATTCTTAGCTAGTTATCAACCAAATCCCTAGGTCCTATAAGGTTATAAAGCCCAAGCTCCATCACGACCACAAGTACACCATGGAGTTATTGGCCAAATCCTAGAGGTTACCATTTATAAGATTCCCCGAGGAGAGAACATCATAGCGTATGCTTTAGCCAAGCTTGCCAAAGAGTTGGCATGTCTAGAAGATGAGACCATATCAATAAAGGTCCAAAATAGATAAGTCTTATCTCTTATTGATATTTAACTCATCAAAAAGTACTCTCTTGAAGGGGAGGTTGCCATAAGAAGGATGAGGAGTTAGATTGGAGGCAACCATTCATGGATTACCTAAATAAATCCAAACTACCTCGAGAAATCAAGCCCATCGGATGAAGCGAGCACTTTCCTCTTGTGGATATTGTCTTATCTTGGGGTCTTTCAATTATATGTTGTTACATTGTTTAGACAAGCATGAAGCCCATAAGATCATTATCAAGGTACACTCAGGATTATGTGGAGCCAACCAATCAGATCTGAAGATGAAAGCTAAGATAAAGAGACTAGGATACTACTGGCCATCGATGATTAAAGATTACAGGGATACGGCTAGGTGATGCCACTAATGTTAAATACATGGTGTGGTCCTACACCAACCACCCAACATTCTACATCCTACATTGGCCTCATGGCCATTCGAGTGTTGTGGTACCAACATAGTGGGTCTGAATGATCCTCATTCTTCCAAGGGTCATCAATTCATCTTTTCTACTACTAACTACTTTTCCAAATGGGTGATAGAGATTCTGCTCAGAGAGGTCATAGTTCAACATGTGCTATAGTTTTTTAGGAACCATATCATATATAGGTTCGGAGTGTCTCGATGAATTATATTTGATAAGAGCATTCAAAACAGAGTGTAGAGACACATCATATATTAGTGATATTCTACCATCAACTACTTGAGGGTAAACGTCTTAGCTGAAGCCTTCAATAAAACTCTCTTAGAGATACTAAAGATGACACTTGACAATAACAAGCGATAGGGGCATGAGCAATTAGTTGAAGTCTTGTGGCCTATTGCACCACATATAGAACTCCAACTCCGTCTACTCCATTCTTCTTAGTGTATGGGTCCAAAGCCATTCTACCATTAGAATTCCAACTCCCATCACTAAGGATAGTTATGGGTAGCCAGATCACAATAGAGCAGAATGCCAAGTTAGTTAGAAGAGCTCGAAGGATTGATGGAGAGATGCTTGAGCTCATGCCAAAACCTTGAGTTATATAAAGCTAAAATGATTCAAGCTCACAACAAGTTGGTCCATCTAGAGCTCTCCAAGTAGGAGAGCTTCTTTTAGTTCTAAAGGGATCGATTGTTACCCATCGTAAGATGGGAGGCAAGTTTAAACTCACTTGGGAAGGCCCTTTTTCCATAGAGAAGGCATACCAAGGAGGATCTTATCGACTTATTAATCATAAGGAGAGCACCCAATTCTTCAATCAGCAGGATCTACTAAAAAGAAATATTATAAATCATGTTTCAATATAATTATCATCAATGAAAATTCCATTTTGAATTCAATCTCTTCCATGTTGAAAGTATTCTTGTTTGTGAATCTACCACAATATGTGTAGGGTAGTTGTAAGGAACTCGAGCAGCATCCTACCCTTCATCGACATAACATAAACATAAAATACAAACAAACATATAAAATAAACACATATCTTTTGTCTGTAGCTACTCTGAGTTAAGATAATGCCCCCAGCAGCATTCACTCAGTAGCTACTCTAGGTCGGGCTAATGTGCTACCCAAGTAGTGTGTCACCCTAGTGGTCTTCTTACTTCAGAGGATGTAAGTATGCTATGCTTTCATTCCTTGCTTGGCCACTACACACTAATGTGGGCCTTGTTAGTTTGGTAGGCCTTACTACATGGTCGGTAAGGTACCTCATGTTGGCTTCATTTAAGAGGATGTGAGTCTACTATGCTTTCTTCTTAGATTAGCCTTCATGCATTAATTGGGTTGAATATATTTGAGGTTTAGGATAAGTTCCCTAGCGGCTCCTTCCCTCATGACTACTTCAAGTCGGGTCAATCCTTCCTCGGGTCTCCACTTGTAGTCTTTAAGTTAGATAGAATCTATCCCGACAATGATAGACTATCCTGATGATCAATTTCTCTTGGAAAGTTGTAAGCCTACATGCTTTCTTTCCAAATTGATCATTGCACACTGATGAGCACCTTAGGTTGGTTGGTTCTCACTATGTTGATGGATACACCACTCATGTGAGGATACACCTTAGGTTGTTTGGTTCTCCTTAGGATACACCACTCATGGCGGATGTAAGTTTGTATGCTTTCTCCTTGTGTTGGCCACCATACACTAGGCTTTCTTTTCGGGCTCGGGATAATGCCCCTAGTAGCATCTCCCCATGGGCACTATATTTGGATCACATCCTTTGACCCCATTTAGACTACTTGGGTTACTATCAGTTGGACGTTCCCATTCTAGTAACCACCCCTGTGGTTGGAGAATCCATCCTGTAGATGTGTAGATTCTCCATTGGTCTAGTAAATCTGAGACAGGTTAAGGCTAACATAGCCCCTTCTTAGTGTGGTCCCTCGCACACCAACAGGGTCCACACAAACATATAAATAAAATATATATTCACTTGGGGATTAGGAGGACACCCCTAACGGTACTTTTTCCTAAGCAGATATCTTATTTTTAGGGCAGTGTCAGCAAAACTCCCTATAAGAATCACCTGACTACTTTTGAGTTGATATAAGTCCCCAGTGGCATTCACTCAGTAGTCGCTCCTAAGTCAGGTTCAATTTATTGTGCTACCAATAGGTCACCCCAGCGGTTATTCTCTGCTTTAGAAGATGTAAGTCTGCTACACCTTTTTTTTAAGATAACCATTGCACATCGAAAGGCAACCCCTTAGGTTGGCTAGCTCTACCCCATGGCCAATAGACTATTCCTTTGGATTTGTAAATCTAAGATAGGACAAGTCGATATAGCCCCTTCTCGTGGGTCCATCATACCGACATGGTCCATAAATTAAATCTATCAAATTTGATCAAGCTCACATCTCTAGTGAATATGCCAACAATTTGAAATCAAACTAAGCCAAACAAACCATATCCAATCGCATGAAATTAAGATATAATTAATCCTGACTACTTTTGAGTTGACATAAGTCCCCAGCGACATTCACTCGGTAGTAACTCTAGGTCAAGTTCAATTCATTGTGCATCCAACAGGTCACCCCAGTGGTTGTTCCTCACTTTGGAAGATGTAAGTTTGCTACACCTTCTTCTTAGCACAGTTGTTGCACACTGAAAGGCAACCCCTTAGGTTGGCTAGGTCTACCCCACAACTAGTAGACTATCCCTTTGGATTTGTAAACCTGAGGTAGGTCAAAGTTGATATAACCCTTCTTAGTGGGTCCATCATACACTGACAGTATCCAAAAATTAACTCAGATAAAATTAAACCCAAACTAGCTTTTCCTAGTGGAGTTAAATCACACCCTTCTCCCTAGTGGAGCCCTAAATAATATATGAACAAGTCAAGCAAACAAATCAAATTCAAAGCCAACCTCTCCAATAGAGCCAAATTAAACCAACTCCCCTAGTAGAGTCTAAATCAAAGAAATCCAACCAAACTCTTATCCCAAGCGGATACATCCCCAATCAAATATATGAAGTCAAACTCAAATCCTAATCCCCATTGGATAGTCCGAACCTGCTTCCCTAGTGGAAGGTTCATATACCCGATCCCCAGCAGACTCGAGCCCATATCTCTAGCACATTTGGCTCAACATCAATTAAAATAAAATAAATTAAAGTTGATTCAATCTTAATCCCAAAGGATTATAGATTCTTATCCCTGGATCTTCTTTCCATAAATCACATGATCAAATCAAATTCAAACCTTATCCCCAGATTTTCTTCTTCTATGCCCTTGACATAGACCCCTCACATATCAAGTCCAATGCATGTGTGATCCCCTAACGGATCTCCCTCCATGTCCTTGACATGAAATTCTCATCAAATCTTATTTCTTCTTTATGCACACCTTTAATACTTCAACCAAAATCTAAACAATGTATTTGTTCAAATTACATCATCTAAACATTGTAATCAACATTTTATGATTTGTGATGGTACAAGCTCAAACTAACTATACAATATCATGCTAAACATATTATAGTGTGAATTAACACACTATATTATATTATAATATATGATGTTATATTATAATTTGTCAAAATATAATATATTGTCTAACATTACACCTCAGTAGAATCACTTAAAATTAACAAATAATAAAATTTTCTCAAAATATGATTAATGTTTATTTTAGATGTAAAATTATTATTTTTCTATTAGAAATGGTACAAAATAGCATAATTTTGGTGTTGCTTCTTGGTGTGTGACATGAATTTTGCCAAATTCTTCCATCTCAACTTTCAAATTAACATTTTTGTGAGTTTTGACCCAATGTATTATAACAAAAGTAAAACATACTAAAATGTATAATAACATTTAGTAAAACACCACCACATTCATATATATGTGAAGGTATATTGTTATGTACATTATATATTAATATGCTTTCATATAACATATTATCTTACATTACACCTTAAAATGAATCACGGTTTAAACAAAAAAATTATAAATTTTGGTTGAAAATTGAACATTTATTTTGGATGCAAAATTCCATTCTTTTGATTAAATGACAAGCCATAGCACACCCAATGATGTTCCTAAAGCTTACCTAAATTTGGCCAAAATCATCATCTTCTAAATAAATCGTATTTTTATAAATTATACCAGTACAAACTCTACTACATCATACTATAATAAACTAAAATATGCTAAACACAAGTAGTAATACACAATAGTATGTTGTAATGCATGATGCTACACTTATGTTATGGAATCCTACATTATAATACACTATAACATATTATGTCATATTATATTGCATATCACATCACAAGGGATTGCTTAAGATAAAAAATCATAAAATTAGTCTAAATAATAAAAAGTATATATTTTAGTCATATCACTTACATATTTTAAATTTAAATAATATATTATGATTACGTGCTCTACATATTATGAATTTGGCCAAATCCACCATTTTAAAGTCTAAATCAACATTTTTATAAATAATGCTAGTGTAAGCTCTACATGATTATAAAATACTAAAGAATTTAAAATGCATAGAATAATATGTTATTATATATCATGTTATACTGCTACAACATATAATATTTATTTTGAACATAAAATCTTACTTTTTAGAATACAAGTGACATAGCATAGCTTTGGAACTACAACCTAATTCCCACTTCAAATTTAACAAATTTTGTCATCTAATTTATTAAATCAATTTTTTATGATTTATATTAATATAGACTATAGGGCACAATACCATAATATACTAAAACATTTCAAAACATCTTATAACATCCAAAAACACATCAATACATGCTTAAATATATGATGCTACATTATACTATAATATATGGTATTATAATATGATTTAAGGTTAGGGTTTAGGGTATTCAAATCTCTAATAGTCAAGGGAAAGCCTTTTAAAGACATATTCTTTAGCTACCATAACTATTAAAATTAGGTCATTCTTTAGATCTACTACTAATGACATCTTTATTTAAAGTTTAGGGTTTAGGGTTATGGTAAAGGTTATTTTAAGTTTTAGGGTTTAGGGTTTAGGGTTTATGGTTTAGGGTTTAGGGTTGTATGTTTTAGGGTTTAGGGTTTATGGTTTTAGGGTTTAGGGTTTAGGGTTTAGAGTTTAGGGTTTTAGGATTTAGGGTTTAGGTTTAGGGTTTAGGGTTTAAGCTTTAAGCTTTAGGGTGTTTAGGGTTTAGAGTTTAAGGTTTAAGGTTTAGGTTTTAGGTTTTGATATTAAGTTTTAGTTTAAGGTTTAGGGCTTAAGGTTTTATTTAAATAGAGGACAAATTCATATTCAACATTTCTTCTTTTGATTTCATCAACCAAGTAGCACACCAAGTTTTCTAGGACACAAGCAATGACATAGAAAAAAATAAGCACCCATAGAGCAAATCAGAAAACTTAGATAAGTTGAACCATCTTTACTATAAAGATAGTGTTCCATATGCAACAAATTGGATTGGTCGTTCTTCAGTTTCTCCAGTTCCCATAAGAACCACCCTCGCCTCTGGAATTGCGGAATCCTCCATCATATCCTCGATCTCTCCCCAACCACCACGTAACCTTCGCTCCTTCCCTCCAAAACCACCTACCACCACCTCCATATCCACCGGTACCTCTGATCCCCCCCCACCACCATTGATATCTTGCCTTGCCTCCACTACTAGATCTACACTGACCCTAATTGATGATGATGTTCCTACCATCAAGGTTCTTTACATTCTTAGGGTTAATTTAGGGTTAGTTTAGGGTTTAGGGTTTAGGTTAGTTTAGGGTTTAGGGTTTGGGTTTAAGGTTTATGATTGTAAGTTTTAGGGTTTAGGGTTCAAGGTTTAGAGTTTAGAGTTTAGTGTTTATGGTTTTAGGGTTTAGAGTTTAGGGTTTTGGGTTTAGTATTTTAGGGTTTAGGGTTTAGGGTTTAGGGTTTAGGTTTAGGTTTTGGTTTAGGTTTAGGGTTTAGGGTTTAGGTTTAGGGTTTAGGTTTAGGGTTTAGGGTTAGTTTTAGGTTTAGGGTTTAGGGTTTAGGGTTTAGGATTTTAGGTTTAAGTTTTTTTTTAAATTAAATAAACTATTAAGTTAGGGTTATTTAGTTAATTTGTTATTTATTTAAGTTTATTCTATTTTTTATTTTTATTTAGTTTAGTGTATCTATTTTGTTTTAGGTTTTTTTAGTTTATTTTTAAGGTTTAGGCTTATTTTTTAGTTGAGTTTTATTTTTATTTTATATTTTAATTTTAGGTTTTACTTTTTATTTTTAAGTTTAGGTTTAGATTTTATTTTATATTTTTAGGTTTAAGTTTTAGGTTTTTATTTTAGGTTTATTTATAGGTTTTTTTTTTTAGTTTAGGTTTAGGTTTATTTTTAGTTTATATTATTTTATTTAGTTTAATTTTAGGTTTAGGTTTAAGTTTTATTTATTTTAGTTTAGTTTATTTTATTTTAGTTTAGGTTTATTTTATTTTGTTTAATTTATTTTTATTTTAGACTTAGGTTTTTTTTAGCTTAGGGTTTAGGTTTTACTTTTTATTTATTTTTTGGTTTTATTTTTAGGTTTATTTTTTAGGTTTAGGTTTTTATTTAGTTTTTCTTTTATTTTATTTTAGGTTTATTTTATTTTTATGTTAGGTTTAGTTTTTCTTTTATTTAGTTTTTTTTTTTTTTAGTTTAGTTTAGGTTTTTATTTATTTTATTTTAATTTACTTTTTTATTTTTTTATTTTCTTTTAGTTTAGGTTTAGGTTTCAGTTTTAGTTTATGTTTTTATTTTATTTAATTTTTAATTTTATTTTGGTTTAGGTTTATTTATTTATTTTATTTTTAGGTTTTATTTAGTTTAGGTTTAGGTTTTTAGCATTTTAGGGTTTAGGATTTAGGGTTTAGGGTTAGTTCAGGCTTTAGGGTTTAGGGTTTAGAGTTTGGGGTTTAGGGTTTTGGGTTTATGGTTTAAGGTTTAGGTTTTAAGTTTAATGTTTAAGTTTTAGTTTAGGGTTTAAGTTTTTTTTTAATAGAGAACAAATTCAAATTCAACATTTCTTCTTTTCAATTTCATCAACCAAGTAGCACCCTAAGTTTTTTATGACACAAATGATGATATAGATAAAAAAATGAGTACCCATAGAGCAAATCAAAATCCCTAGATATGTAGAACACTCTCTACTATAAAGACTCAGTTCCATAAGTATCACATTGGATTGGTCGTTCTTTAGTTTCTCCAGTTCCCGTTAGAACCAACCCCACCTCTCAAGTAGCGGGATCCACCATGATATCCCCGATCTCTCCCTCCGCGACCACCATGGCTATAACTTCCATCACTCCTCCCCCCTCCATCACCACCACTGCTCCAACCACCACCTCCATATCCACTAGCACCTCCATATCCCCCACCACCACTATGATAAGCAACTTGCCACTTTCATTCTTGTGATCTGAGCCTAGTTGTCGGTGATGTTCCTGCTATCAAGGTTTTGCCCATTCTTAGGGTTTAGGGTTAGTTTAAGGTTTAGAGCTAGTTTAGCATTTTGTGTTTAGGGTTTAGGGTTAGTTTATGGTTTAAAGTTTAGGGCTTAGGGTTTCGGGTGTAGGGTTTAGGGTTATAGGTTTTAGGATTTAGGGTTTAGGATTTAGGGTTTTAGGGTTTAGGGTTTAGGGCTCGGGGTTATTTTATTTTATTTTTTTTCTTTTTTATATTAAGTGAACTGGTAGGTTTAGGTTTATTTATTTTAGTTTACTTTATTTTTTATTTTTATTTAGGTTTATTTTTTATTTAGTTTAGTTTATTTATTATAGGTTTATTTATTTTAGTTTAGGTTTCTTATTTTAGTTTATTTTTTAGATTTAGGTTTAGGTTTAGGTTTATTTTTTTTTTAGTTTATTTTTAATTTATTTTTTAGGTTTAGGTTTTATTTTTTTATTATTAGGTTTAGGTTTAGGTTTTTATTTTATTTTTTTAGGTTTAGGTTTAGGTTTTATTTTAGCTTTATTTTAGGTTTTATTTTTAGTTCAGGTTTAGGTTAATTTTTAGTTTATTTTATTTTATTTAAGATTTAGGTTTAGGTTTAGGTTTATGTTTTATTTAATTTAGTTTAGTCTATTTTAGTTTAGGTTTAGGTTTATTTTATTTTTATTTTAGGTTTAGGCTTTTTTTTTAGATTAGGGTTTAGGTTTTATTGTTTATTTATTTTTAGGTTTTATTTTTTATATTTATTCTTTAGGTTCAAGTTTTTATTTAGTTTTATTTTATTTTATTTTATGTTTAGTTTTTATTTTTAATTTTTTAATTTAGTTTTTTGGTTATTATTTATTTTTTTCTAGTTTAGTATTTATTTTTTATTTTATTTTCTTTTTAGGTTTAAGTATAGGTTTAAGTTTAGGTTTAGGTTTTAGTTTAAGTTTTATTTTATTATATTTTGGTTTAGGCTTTTTTATTTATTTTTTATGTTTTATTTAGTTTAGGTTTAGGATTTTAGCATTTTAAAGTTTAGGGTTCAGGGTTAGTTGAGGGTTTAAGGATTAGGGTTTAAGGTTTATGGTTTAGGGTTTAGGGTTTAGGGTTTAGGGTTTAGGGTTTAGGGTTTAGGTTTTAGCATTTAGGGTTTAGGGTTTTAGGGTTTAGGATTTAGGGTTGAGGGTTTAGGTTTAGGTCTAGGGTTCAGGTTTTAATTTATACTTTAGGGTTTTTGGTTTTTTTTTAACAGAGAACAAATTCAGATTCAACATTTTTTTTTATTTCGTAAACCAACTAACACAGCAAGTTTCTTAGACGCAAGGGATGACATAGATAAAAAAATGAGCATGCAAGGAGCAAATAAAAAAGCCTAGATAATTATAACCATCTCTACTATAAAGACACAGTTCCATAAGTAGTAGATCAGATCGGTTGTTCTTTAGTTTCTCCAGTTCCCAACAGAACCACCCTGGCCTCTCGAGTAGTGGGATCCACCATCATATCCCAATCTCTCCCTGCCACCACACTATAACCTCGCTCCTCACACATCCATAACCTGCTTTGACCACCTCCATATCCACCACTCCTCCAGATCCCCATCACCATTATGATAACGCCTCCACCTTTGCCTCCATCTAGGCCAGCGGTTGTTGGTGATGTTCCTGTTATTAGGGTTCTTCTCATTATTAAGGTTTAGGGTTTTTAGGTTTTAGGGTTTAGGTTTATTTATTTATTTATTTAGTTACTTTAGGTTTAGGTTTAGGGTTTAGGGTTTAAGGTTTAGGGTTTAGGGTTTAGGGTGTAGGGCTTGGGGTTTAGGGTTTAAGGTTTTATGGTTTATGCTTTTAAAGTTTAGGGTTTTAGAATTAAGGTTTAGGGTTTTAAGGTTTATTGTTTAGGGTTTGGGGTTTAGGGTTTAGGGTTTAGGGTTTAGGTTTTGGGTTTATGGTTTGGGGTTTAAGGTTTTAGGGTTTATGCTTTTAAGGTTTAGGGTTAGGTTTAGGGTTTACGGTTTAGGGTTTAGGGTCTAGGGTTTAGGGTTTACAATTTAGGGTTTTTTTTAATTAAGTAAACCAAGATTTAGGCTTATTTAGTTTATTTTTTATTTATTTAAGTTTAATTTATTTTATTTTTAGGTTTATTTTTTATTTCTATTTAGTTTAGTTTATTTATTTTAGGTTTATTTATGTTAGTTTAGGTTTTTTATTTTAGTTTATTTTTTAGGTTTATGTTCATTTTTAGTTTGTTTTTATTTTTATTTTTTAAGGTTCAAGTTTATTTTATTTTTAAGTTTAGGTTTAGGTTTTAATTTTATTTTTTTAAGGTTTTAGGTTTTATTTTAGGTTTATTTTTTAGGATTTATTTTCAATTTAGGTTTATGTTTTTTTAGTTTATTTTATTTTATTTAGTTTAAGTTTTGGTTTAATTTATTTTAAGTTTAGGCTTAGGCTTTATTTATTTTAGTTTAGGTATAGGTTTATTTTATTTTATTTTTATTTTAGGTTTAGGTTTTTTTTTTTGTTTTAGGGTTTAGATTTTATTTTTTATTAATTTATTAGTTTATTTTTGAGGTTTAGGTTTTTATTTAGTTTTTAATTTATTTTATTTTAGTTTTATTTAATTTTTATTTTACGTTTAGTTTTTATTTATTTTTATGTTTATTTTATTTTTTTTATTTTAGTTTAGGTTTTTATTTAATTTATTTTAGTTTAGTTTTTATTTTTTATTTATTTTATTTTAATTTAGGTTTTAATTTAGGTTTTATTTTATTTTATTTAGGTTTAGGTTTCTTTATTTATTTTATTTTAGGTTTTATTTAGGTTAGGTTTAGAATTTAGGTTTTAAGGGTTTAGGTTTGGGGTTTAGGGCTTAGGTTGTAGGTTTTGGGGTATAGGGTTAGTTTTAGGGTTTAGGGTTTAGGGTTTAGGGTTTAGTGTTTATGGTTTAGGGTTTAGGGTTTAGGGTTTATGTTTTGGGTTTAGGGTTAGTTTTAGGGTTTAGGGCTTAGGGTTTGTGTTTTTTTATTTTTTTATTTAGGATTTAGGGTTTACGGTTTTTTAGGGTTTAAGGTTTAGGGTTTAGGGTTTAGGTTTTCGATCTAGGGTTTAAGTTTTAGTTTAGTGTTTAAGGTTTTTTTGTTTTTTTAGGTTTAGGGTTTAGGGTTTTTTCTTTTTAGGTTTTATTTAGTTTAGGTTTTAGTATTTAGTTTTTTAAGGTTTAGGGTTTAGGATTTAGGGTTTTTTTTTGCATTTAGGGTTTAGGGTTTAGGATTTAGAGTTTAGGGTTTAGGGTTCAGGTTTTAGGGTTTGGGGTTTAGGGTTTATGGTTATAGGGTTTAGGGTTTAGGGTTTAGGGTTAAGGGGTTTTAGGGTTTAGGGTTTATGGTTTAGGGTTTAGGGTTTATATTTTAAGTTTACGATTCAGGTTTTAGTTTAGGGTTTAGGGTTTTTGGTTTTTTTTAATAGACAACAAATTCAAAGTCAACATTTCTTCTTCTTGATTTCATCAACCAATTATCACACCAAGTTTTCTAAGACACAAGAAACGACATAGATAAAAAATGAGCATGCATAGAGCAAATCAAAAAACCTAGATAACTAGATCCGTCTCTACAATAAAGACATAGTTCCATAAGCAGTATATCAGATCTGCCGTTCTTCAATTTATCCAGTTACCATGAGAACCACCCGACCTCTCAGTAGTGATCCATCATATCCCGATCTCTCCTCACCACCATGGTTATTACCTTCGCTCCTCGCCTTCACCAACCACCACTCGACCACCACCTCCATATCCACCAACACCTCGATCCCCACCCCTAATGATAACGCACCAGATTTTAGAGCCTAGTTGACGGTGATGTTCATGCTGTCAAGGTTCTTCCCATTCTTAGGGTTTAGGTTTAGGTTTAGGTTTATTATGTTTTACGATTTAGGTTTATCTTTTAATTTTTTTAGTTACTTTAGGTTTATGTTTACAGTTTGGGGGTTAGGATTTTTTAGGATTTAGGGTTTAGGGTTTACGGTTTTTGATTTAGGGTTTAGGGTTTAGGTTTAGTGTTTAGGATTTAGGGTTTAGGGTTTAAGGCTTAGGGTTTAGGTTTCAGGGTTAGTTTAGAGTTTAGGGTTTAGGGTTTTAGGGTTTTGAGTTTAGGGTTTAGGGTTAGGGTTAAGGTTAGATATATTAAACTCAGCAAAGCAGATAAGAAGGTAACCCATCAGGAAAGCATTAGACCAGAGGGAGCATTAACAAAGCCACCACTATAAATTGATAACACAGTTGCTAGGAGCAAACCTCACAACATGGGAAAAAGGAATAAACAGAGACCAAACGAAGGCAAAAAGATGACCATAGTTGATAAGGTCATTCATTAAATGAACATGTAAATAACCAAAAATAATACTATCTAGAGGAACATTAAGGCTAACATCAAGATTGTTAGGAAGCAAAGAAACCATCAAAACGGGAAAGGGAAGAGGTTCACCCAATCCAGAAATGAAAATCGATAGTAGAAACTAGAAGAGAAGAATGGGAAAGTAAGTAGCCCGTTCCAAACATAGACTTAAAATGGTCAGGAAAATTATAACAAAGTAAATACTCTTTTGACCAATCTAGCTAGTTAGAGCACCCAATCCAAGCGGCAAGGTAGTCCACCCTGCA
Source organism: Cymbidium sinense (assembly GCA_021442155.1). Classification (NCBI taxonomy): domain Eukaryota; kingdom Viridiplantae; phylum Streptophyta; class Magnoliopsida; order Asparagales; family Orchidaceae; genus Cymbidium; species Cymbidium sinense. The sequence goes on from CM038214.1 coordinate 173,812,577, forward strand.
AGCCACCAAGATCGCCAAGGATTCAAATCAATAGACTTAGAACCATCAGGATGAAAGATAAAGAGTCATCCATCCATAAACATTGAAAAAATCCTAAGGAAAGCCATAGGCAAGCCACCAATGCAAATCCAAGGATAGGGTATATATGACCAAAATGGAAAAAGTAAGAGCCCTTTAGGATCACAAATAATCTAAGAACCAAAGCTACAAATAAGAACTCCATAGATTCATCATTAGTCTTAAAAGCATCCAAGTAGTTTGGCCTTCCAGCTCATAACACAAATTAAAAATAGAACCTCATATTATAGAAGGCACCCAATATTCAAGGATATAATAATCTGAAGCATCCAACCTTACACTCATCAGAACAACACTAAAGAAAGGATAGATTGCGAAAATAGTTCTCAAGCTATAACCAAAATAAAGAGCCCTCAATGTCACGCCTCTTAGCAGTAGGAGCAAAACCAAGAGAGAAAGGACAACAAAAATCAACTAGAAAAACCACCCTGATCAACAAACAACAAGGTGACAAAATAACCAGCCATAGTAGGAAGGTCATAAAAAATAGCACTAGCAACACCTAGAAAGGAAAAAAAACCTACAGCCAGGCAACACCAGCAAACAACCAACCATAAAATCCAGAGCAAATAAAAAAGGCTGCAAAGAGAACCAACCAATAAAGAGAACCACACCAACCAAAAGATAGGCAAAACCCAATAGCCTCCACTCTTGTAAACACTCTACCAGTTGGGAGAGAAACAAACAATAAATATATAAAATCAAAAAAATTGAAAGACAACCCCAATCCATCCAAAGAATGGAAGAAAGCAGCGGAAAATAAAAGTAGGTTGATGAAGAAAAAAATCAAGACCAAATCTACAAAAAGAAAACCAAAATATTCAAAACAATAACAAGGAAAGCCAAAGCCCCACGAGGAAAAAGGCTAAAAGCTTCTAACATAAGGCAAACCAAATTTATCAAGATTAATAAGACCCCTTAATGGGAAAGGGATGTCATCATTAGAAAACATATGCAAAGAAGAAGACTTGGCTCCCAAATTGGCAAGAAACTCAGCACAAGAGTTGGCTTCCCTATAAATATGAGAAATTTGAAAATCTAGGTTAGCAAGAAGCCTCTTAGTATGATTAAGTAAATAATACACTTGACATTACCATGAGCATCGATTTGAGTAAATCTAAAAAGGAGAGAATCAACTTCAAACTAGATCTTATGAAAAACTTGTTATAAACAAATTGAAATGCCATGATGAAAGCCTTTGAGCTCAAGAAATAACACATAACAAAGCTCTAAAGGGGCAGTAAAAGTAGAGATTACCATGCCACTATAATCTCTCAAAATCCCACCACAGCCATAATAACCATTTGGAACTAAGCAATCAGTGTTTACCTTAATGTAGTGATAATTAGGTTTAATCTAATATATAATTTTTTGGGTAGAGAGACATTACACGGAAGAAGGATAATCCCAAAATTCAAGGCCAGACTTGCACCCTTTAAAACTAGAGTGAGTAAGAGGATTAGCTTTGAAAAGAGACAATTATATATTTGGCTCTAGTAATATACAATGATAATTCATAGGAATATTATGATGCTTAGCATCATTTCTGTCCATCCAAATATACTAATGAATAGTAATAGCTAAAAAATTTTAGCATGGCCCATAAAAGTATGGGAGAAACATGCTTCAAGAAGTTGCATAATAGAAAATGAACCATTAAAATCGAAAGTAATAAAAATATTATCATACCAATTCCACATTTTAGCAGCAATAGGGCCATTCACAAAAACATGATCCACACTTTCAATGTGATAGAAACATTGACATTTAGAGGTGTGATGGAAACCTTTTCTCAGAAGAGTAGCATCCACAGGAATATAATACTTCAGAATGCTCCAAGTTAAAGCCGAGAACAAAGTAGGGACACTAATATTCCAGATTTCAATAAAATAAAGGACTCTTGATATTTAAATATGATGAAATGCCAAACATCCTTAAAAATAAAATCTCTAGAGAAGAATTGTTGAAGCAAATTTGGTGGTTCATTAAAGGACAAATTTTAAGGATTTTGTCAATGATCACATTAGGGACAAGGATATTCAATTGATCCACATCCCACTTATTATGAGTAATTAATTAATCTTAAGCATCACATTGGAATGAGTATTGAGCAATGGAATGAGACACTGCTAATTATCTTTCCAAAAGAAAGAGGAACTAGAATTGACACCCCAAGAAATTAAGTTCTCAGCATTCCATTTGATACTACAAAGTCTTCTCCACACAGGAGAATCCTAGATTTGAAAGCACAAATGAGGGGATGTTTGCCCTGATAATATTTAGCATGCATAAACTTTGACCTGTAACACTATTTATTTCTAAAATTCTACCACATTTTATAGGAAAAATAGTTGATAAAATCCTCTAAAGTTTTCCCAAACCACCTTCATTATTAGGACCACATAGTTTTGCCAACTAGCCAATGTAATCTTTTGATAGGAGAGTTAGATCCCCAAAAAAATTAATTAAAGAATCTATTGATCCTTTCAATAATAGAATGGGTAGGAATAATAGTAGACAAGAGATATAGAGGCAAAGAGCAAAGGGTACTTTTGATCAGGATAAGTCTAGCACCAAAGGAAAGTAAATGAAACTCCCAAGAGGAGGTTTTCTTATTTATTTTATGAATAACTTCATCAAATAAAGAAGATCTTTTTTCCTCTATATCGAGTCCCCGATACTTACCAGGAGAATTTGATGCAAAAACCCATAATATTCTTGGCATTGATCTTAGATAAGAAATAGAAGAGATAGTAATAAAACAACTTTTATCAGGATTAATATTCAAGCCACTCTCCTTACCAAAAATAGTTAAAAACTTACACAATGTTTTAATATAAAGAGTAGAGGCATTGCAAAATATAATGAAATCTTCAACAAAACTAAGGTGAGAAATGGGAAACCCACCAATGGTTCTGTAGTATATGTTATGCATTCTACTAAACATCTATTGAATACATCTAGAAAGATATTCCACAATAATAATGAAAAGGGCAGGAGATAGAGGGTCCCCTTGCCTTAGCTGATGAGAAGAAGAGAAGAAACCATGCACTTCACCATTGAGGAGCAAAGAAAACCAAGAATTCTCAATCCCATTCTTAATTAAAAAATAAATTGGTTAGAGAATCCAAATAAAGCCAAAATTTTATATAGGAAAACCCAACCAATATTATCATAAGCTTTGGAAATGTCAAGCTTAAAAAGTAGGTTTCCACTATGAACATTGGCATTTAAATCATGGATCATCTCTTGGGCTAAAAAACATTATAATGGATCTCCCTTTAACAAAATCGTTTGATTGGGAGATAATTTTTGGAAGCAAGATACTCAAGCTTTTAGCCAAAATCTTAGAAATAAGTTTATTTAAAAAAAGTGCAAAGGCTAATCGGCCTAAAATCACTCCAAACTTCAAGATTGTCTTTTTTAGGAATTAAAATAATGGAGGTGCTAGCAAAATATTTGGGAAGGGCAGTACCATTAAAGAAATCAAGAACAACTTTAACTAATTCCTCTTTAATGATAATCCAACATTTTTTGGAAAAGAGGGTAGTATAACCATCGACTACTACAAAGTCTTTATTCATACCTACAAAGTATCACTAATTTCAAACTTAGAAGGTAAGGATGAAAGTATAATGTTATCATCATCATAATAAGATTAAGAATAACTTCAGGTCAAGAAATATCACCATAAGCAACATTTTTATTCAGAAGCTCTTTATAAAAAGAAACAATAGAATCAATAAGCTCCTTTTTATCCGAACACCAAACTCCATCATTAATTTTCATTTTGTCAATGTATTTTATAGCCTTTTCATTTTATCCATGGCATGAAAATATTTAGTATTATGATCACCATCAGAGATCCATTTCATAGAAGCTTTTTGCTGCCAATATTATCTTATCTTTAACTTTATCCAATAAATGAATTTTAGAATGATCATTAACAACATCTTCCAAAAGTATAACCTCATTCTCCATATCTTTAATATTGATAAAAAGGTTCTTGAAACAATGTTAATTCCACCAAGTAAGGCATTATTTAAGCCTTTTTAATTTGAACCACAATCTCCTCATCCCAAAAATAGAATCATCAAGATGAAGAGGTTCACCCCAATTAGTAGCAACAACATCCAAAAATTTATCATCCACGAGCCACATATTTTGGAAGCGAAAAGGGATAGGGGAGGAGGACTTACTAATATAATTCATATTGATAAGCAAGGAGAATTGTCCAAAAGGGTTACTTAAGTGCTCCATAGAAGTACTAGGGAGAAATTAATCCACAAATGATTAAAAGAACCCATCTAGCCTTTGCCAAAGTCTATAATTATTCCAAGTAAATTGAGACCCACTAAATCCAATATGAATAAGATGACAATCAAAGATCATGTTATTAAAATCTTCCATAGAAAATAAGTTGAGCATTACCACCAACCCATTTAGAGGAAGAAGAGATAGTATTAAAGTCTCTACCACAAACCAAGGAGCATCAAAGAGAAGAAAAACTAATAAGATCCTTCCAAAGAAGCCATCAACCATTTTTATTACAAGAAGCACAAACAAATGTGCCAAAACAACACCAATTATCATAAGTAATCTTGACATTCATAACTTGGGATAAATCATCCAAAACCTATAGAACATAGGGACTATTCTAAAATCCAAATTTTATTGCTCGAGTTAGCAAAAAAATTAGCATAACCAATCATTCTCATAACAAAGAAATGTTAGAAGGAAGAATAAAAGGTTCCAAAATAGCCAAAAAGGAAATGTTATAAGAACAAACTAAATTTTTAATTCTATTTCTAACAGAAGGTTTCCAATCCCTCTCACATTCCAAATTAAGAAAGAAACCATTTATTTTTGGGCATAAGAGCCAAATCTAGTAACTCTGGCAAAGTTAGGAAATTTAGTTTTAAGAGTTTTATTTTTTCTTTCTGAAAACTGTTTGAAATTTATTAGTCATATTCACAACATCACCTTCTGATAGAGATTATATAGGGGTATGTTTGGAATAAGGATGCACATTTAAACCATCATTGCAGGCCACTTCACCTTCTTCCAAATCATTATTATGTTGAAGTATCAGATTTGAAATCAGTTTAAAATTAGATGAAGAAGCAAGAGAAGGATTAGAACCATTTAAAGCACAGGTAACCAATCAAGATTAGAAACTTTATCCTTAGTTTGCTCACCATTCAAGCTTTCATCAAGGATCACATTTTCTTCAATTAAAGGTGGCAAAGAAGCAGGAATGGAATTATTTGAGATAGAATCATCATCCATAAGTTTCAAAATCATATTATTTTTTGTATTATTGCCAATATTAGTGGGATTCAAATGTATAGGCCCATTACAAGGTAATGCATCCTTATTACCATTACTGACATCCAAAAGGTGATCAGGCTTAAGAACCACAACATTGTTCAAAGGACTAGTGGGAGGATCAAGGCAATGACCCTTAGCTTCAGGTAAAGAGTTATCTATTAGAACAACTTTTTATGGTTTAATTGAGGGCACCTTAAGATTAGGATCCAAGTTATTATGAATGGGTTTGGGTTTCTTAAGGTGAGGATGAACCATAAAGCAATATTAAACTCCATGACCATGAATTTTGCAATGGGAACAAAAAATAGGAAAATTCTCAAAATCCACTTTTTGCAAATATCCATATTTTTATGATCCTAGCCAAATTTCCTTTGGAAATTTTTTAGTTATATCCAACTCGACTAGAATCCGAGCAACATATGGTCGGGTATTAGAAGTAGTCGTCAGATCAACTTGAGGAGGATGACCGAACACCAAACCCATAGCAAAAAGAAACTCATGATTAATGAAATGGACACACAAATTGGGAAGAGTGATCCAAACTAGAACAATAAGATATTCCTCCTTAATATCAAAATGGGGCATCCATTTCAACAATCTCATCTGAGAAATGAAAATAAAAAAATGAGCATCGAGAGAAAACTCAAGAATAATCTAAGTCCTTTGAAAGCTAAATCAAGACATGATGGAAATCAATCAATCCGATAAAAAAGATACAAGAGATTTTCAAGCTATGGAAAAATGATCGAATATTCTCCAAAGTAGGACAACATAAAGCAAATTTACCCACCAACATGAATATAAATTGTTTCGCAAGCCTTTACAAAACCGAATCAGAACACATTTTGTGGGTACACCCCGGAAGGAGGTAGAGATAAGCTCGAGAGACTCAGCAACAAGAAGAACATCCCCTCAAAAGATTTCAAAGTTAGTGATGGATTTAATCAGAGACCCCAAAGAGTCAAAACCTTAATGGGAGTAGCAAATTCAAAAATTTTCCTCTCTGGAAGAAGAAATTGTAGCCAAGGTCAACCATGACACATGCTACCAGAAGTCGAAGTCGAGCAAAGTCATCAAAATGTAATCCCCAAATAAAATGTACAGAAAAGCCACAAAGGAGACGCCTCCACACACAAGAAATGGAATTCGCTAGAGCAAACCAAAAAAAAATGGAGGAGAAAGAAGATGCTCAAACAATTTGAATTGGTTTGGGTTTAGGTTTGAGTTCAGGTTCAGGTTCAGGTTAATGAAAAAAGTTTTAGTTTAATGTTACTTAGTTTTATTTTATTTTATTACAGGTTTATTTTATTTTTATTTTAGGTATAGTATTTTATTTAGTTTTTTTATTTTTTAGTTTAGTTTATGTTCTATTTATTTTATTTCAGTTTAGTTTATATTTATTTTTTCTTTTTTGTTTAGGTTTATGTTTAAGTTAGTTTTAGGTTTTAGTTTAGATTTTTTTTATATTTTATTTTATTTTATTTATTTTTTATTATTACATTTATTTAGTTTAGGTTAGGTTTTAGCTTTTAGGGTTTAGAGTTTAGGGTTTAGGGTTTAGGGTTAGTTGAGGGTTTAGGTTTAGGGTTTAGGCTTTGGGGAGGTTTAGGGTTTGTGGTTTGGTTTAGGGTTTGGGGTTTAGGGTTTGGGTGGTTTAAGGTAGTTTTAGGATTTAGGGTTTAGGGTTTAGGGTTGAGGGTTTTGGTTTTAGGTCTAAGGTTCAAGTTTTAATTTAGGGTTTTTGGTTTTTTTTAATAGAGAATAAATTCAGATTCGACATTTCTTCTTTTCGATTTCATCAGCTAGGTAACACACCATGTTTTTTAAGACACAAGTGATGACATTGATAAAAAATGAGCATTGAGCAAATAAAATCCATAGATAACTAGAGTCGCTCTACTATATAAATAAAGAGTTCCATAAGGTGATGGATCGACCCTCCTTTCTCGCCCATCAGCCACACCAGCCTCTCTCAAGTAGGGGATCCACCATCATATCCCCGATCTCTCCTCCACCACCACTTGTAACCTCCATCACTCCTCACCACCTAACCACCACCGCTCACCACCACCTCCATATCCACCAAAGACCTCCAAATTCCCCACCGCGATAATGCTACCTCCCTTGACTCCACTTCCATCTAGCTGAGCCTGCTTGATGATAATGTTCCGCCATCATCTCCCCATTCTTAGGGTTTAGGTTTAGATTTAGGTTTATTAGGTTTTACGGTTTAAGTTTATTTTATAATTTATTTAGTTTCTTTAGGTTTAAGTTTAGGTATTGGGGTTTAGGGTTTAAGGTTTAGGGTTAGGGTTTATGGTTTATGGTTTAGGATTTAGGGTTTAGGGTTTAGGATTTAGGGTTTATGGTTTTAAGATTTAGGGTTTAGTATTTAGGGTTTATGATTTTTATAGTTTAGGGTTTAGGGTTGAGGGTTTTGGGTTTTTGGTTTTTTTTTAACAGAGAACAAATTCAGATTCAACATTTCTTCTTTTTGATTTCATCAATCAAGTAGCACAACAAGTTTTCTAAGACACAAGCAATGAAAAAGATAAAAAATGAGCACGTATATAGCAGCCACAAAACAAAATAAGAAAAAATAAGGCACCAAAGCCATAAATGAAAGCAACAGCCACACCCAAAACCAAATCAGCACAACTAGCTAAAAGGAAATAGAATGAAGAGAAGCACAACCAACATCTCAACCAGAGAAGGCACCCTAAAACCAGGAAGCTCAACGATACCAACCACAAAGCCACCAAAGAAAAACAAACAACTAACAAAAAAACCCAAAGAATAAGCCCACAAGAGATACCACCTTAAAAGTAGTAAAACGGGACATCCAAAACACCAGAAGCCAACATTCCAACCTATAAAGTACAGGAAAAATATAATAACATAAACCCCCAAGAAAGAACAAGAGCCAATGACAACCGAACAAACCAAAACCACCAGAATCTCCCAAGTAGAAGCCCCAAGAAAACCAACAACAAAAAGAAAAAAAAGGAAAAAATTAAGAAAATCTAACATAAGGCAAACCAGATTTATCCAAATTAGACATCCCTCTTAATTTCTTAAGAATATTTGCATTGGTAAACAAAGTAAAATCAGAGAAATTACACCCCAAACTAGTTAAGAAATCTGTCCAAGCATTACTTTCTCTTAAAATATGAGTAATTTTAAAAGAAAGTTTAGAGATAATAGCTTTAATATTTCTAATTAAATAAAAAATATTAGCATTACTCTTATGGTTAGAATTGATGATATCAACAACCATCTCAGCATCAGATTGCAACCAAATAGTATGAAAATTTCTATCTAAACAGCCATCAATATAGGAAAAATAATAGAACTAATAGAGAGAGTGGTGGAAAAATCCAAGATAATATTCCCAAGATTATTCCTAAAAATACCACCACAACAACACTTGTTATGTGCAACAGAGCCATCAATATTAATTTTAATACAATAATTAAGAGGCTTAATCCAATGAATAATTTTATAATCCAGAAATGAGTCACAATAAAGAAATCAGATACCCATTTTCGAGGCAATGAACTTGCAACCTCTAAAAGTAATACCACTAGGAAGAACAACCTTATGTAAAACAAAATCTTTTATTTAGTCCTAGCAATAATCCTCTTATGATTCATAGGCACAGTATGATGTTTAGCATCATTTCTACCAAGCTAAATAAACCAAATCAAAGTAACAACCATTACAATTCTGATATGCCCTTTAATAGCATTAAGAAAATAAGAGTTAAGAAGTTGCATGAAAGTTAAATTACCATTAAAACAATTTAACTTAAATAAATCCTCATACCAACCCCCAAACTTTAGATGCAAAGGCACCATTAACAAACACATGACTAACATTCTCAATATGAAAGTAGCACATGCATTTAGAGGGTAGATAAAAACCTTTCTCCAAAAGTAAAGAGTCAACATCAATATAATCCCTTAAAATTCTCCACCCAATAATAAAATAAGAACTATGAATAATATTATTCCAAATTTGAAGGAAAATAGGAGAAGATGATTTTTAACTCTAATATGGTATCTTTAAAAGAAAATTCTCCATTACTAGAAATTTTGAAAAAAATTTGATCTGAGAAATACCATCAATAGGAATATTAATGATGTTATTATTAATGAAATCATGAATCAAATCATTAAAAAGAGAGAAATTCCAATCACCATTATAAATGAAATGACTAACTTTCAAATAAGAAGTAGAGTGAGTATTAAGCAAAGAATCAATGGAAAGGTCTCCCATCCAGTTCCAAAAAAAAAAAGAAGAACCATTATTAATACCCCAAAAAAAATGAGAGGTTTCGCTTTCCATTTAATATCATAGAGCTACATCCAAACATTAGACTCACCATGTTTATAATTGCAAATTAAAGGATGCTTACCTTTGTAATATTTAAAATTCATGAATTTAGCCCAAAGACTTTTTATTTTTATGAAAATTCCACCAAAGTTTTGTGAGACACTATAGCACCCAAGAGTGGGTAATATTAAAATTTTCAAAACTTAAATTTTAATTTTAAATAGAAAATTAGATTTTGATTTTATAATGATAAGATATAATTCTAAATGCAGCAAAAATAAAATACAATAAAGTAAAAAAGAGACAAGAGGCACACGATTTTACGTGCTAAACCAAACCCTACGTCCATTCCTAGCCACCTGGCTAGGAATCCACTAAATGAAAAATGGTTTACAAAAAGTACTCTCCTATAACGGGGTGAGTACAACCCCTACAACAATATGTACTCTCCTACAAGTACAACCCCAAAATAAATTTTACAACAAAAATAAAATATAAAATAATAAATTTTGATAAAGAAAATCTCTCACAAATATACCAAGCAATCAAATTCAAAAGTGATCTCACAACTTATAAATGATCACTTTACAACTTAAAAAAATTTGGCAAGGCAAAATGCTCACTTAATAAAAATAAATATCTTAAAGTGATCTTACTAGGATGTTTATGTTATTATAATTTGAAGAATAATACAAAATGATTTCAAAATAAATTCACAATATTCTTTTTCATAATAAAATAAATTTCAGCAAGGAGTAATTTATTTTAAGCAAAAAAGATTCTTTCAATTAATGCTAATGATCACAAAATAAAAAATAAGTATATGATAGATCTAAGTTGGCTAGTAAGCTTTCAAAAAGAGAGATCTAGCAAATATGAAAATAATTTCAGCAATAATTTATTTTAAAATGCTTAAAATATACTTCTAAAATAGATCTAAAAATAAATGATCTTTCAAAATAAGACCAAAGAAGAAATATTTCAAGAAACCAAGAAATTTGTAGGAAGCTAAAATTTCAGCAAGTTGAAATAGATCCTACAAATTATCACAAGAGTTTTTCACCAAAAAAAATGATTGAGAAACTTTGATGTGAAAACCAATGTTCAAAGACTAATCCACCAAAAAAGTATAAATTAGAAAGAAGAAATAGATGGTGAAAATAGCATGAACAACTAAGAAGTATTAAGATCAAGAAAACAAACTCAAGTAATTTAAAAGGCTTGCTTTGTTGAAGATGTTGAAGCTTCCAAACCAAGGATTTGATCTTGCAATATTTGGAGAACACTTGGAAGGAACATTTAAGAGATTTTCTCTTAGATTTGCTAGAGAGATTTTGAATTTTGAATGAGGGATGCTTTCATGAAGAGAATGAGGGCTATTTATAGGCAAGAAGGTCATTTAAAAATTATTTCAAAGAAATATATTATACAAACCTCATGCTATCATGTGATAATTTAATATTCAAAAAAATATAAATTATATTAAACAAATATTAAATTTAGCAAAAAATTCGGCTATTCACATGGGAAAGTCAAAAGTAATCAAATGTAGCTCTTAATATATTCAAAGCATGTAGCATGCATCCATTATTAAAATTAGGTAATGTTTAAAAAATCATAATAAATTAAATTTTAATGAAACGTGGGTCATGTAACCACTTATTTTAAAGGAAAAAATCTAAGGAATCTGATGGAGATAAAATCAGATATGAGTTCTTTAAATAAACAATGACTTTGGCTAAAATACAAAATTTTATATATTTTTGTTAATTTTGACATGTGACATTTAAAAATTATGATATAATTTACATATAATCATAAATATGTTAGTTATCATATAACCAGCAAATTAAATTAAAATACCTAATTATATTAAGTAAATAAAATAATTATACTTAATAGTTATGATCATTTATTACTTTGACAATTTTATTGCTATGTAGAAAACATATAATTGAATGTTAATTAAATAAAGATTTATATAAATTAACCTCATTAAAATAGTATGTTAGGTTGTGAGCAAATTGATTCATGCCAAAGAACTCATATGAATAGTCATATAACCTAAAAATCATGAGCTTCACATTATCCCTTTCATTCTTTTATTCTTGCAATTTCTTCTAACAATTTGTGAGATTGGATATGTAATTAGCAATTGATATATCTAAAACACATAAAATATTCATTATAACATCCAAGCATTTGTTTGTTATCATCAAAATTAATCAAATTGAACATGAGGCTAATTAAGCCAACAATCTCCACCTTTTTGATGATGACAAACTAATGTTGGGTATTGATTTTGATGTAGGTGCAAATCGACCATTCATCATAGTTTTTGAAAAGAATTCTCTTAAAAAAAATTATGCATAAGAGATGAATAATGTTGCTCCCCCTAAATGTATGCATGAAATAGACTTAATACTAACCAACATTTTAAATACTAACCAAATTACTTAATACTAACCAACATTTTACTCTTCTCCCCTTTTGACAACATCAAAAAGTGAGAATAAACTACATACAATTTTAAATATTAGGATCTAACATTCCAAGCATCCATCTTAAAGTACAAAAATGTTCTTCTGGTCAGGGTATTGTAAAAATATCTGTAATTTGTAAATCGGTGCTAATAAAATTAATATTAACATCACTCTTCAAAACATGATCCCTAATAAAATGATGTCTAATTTCTATATGCTTGGTTTGTGAGTGCTGGATAGGATTTTTAGTCAAACTAATAGCACTAGTATTGTCACACTGAACTAGAATGTGATCTTGCTTAATAACAAAATCTTCTAATTATTGCTTTAACCAAAGGACTGAGCAAAACAACTACCGACTATACTCAGAAAGTGGATAAAGCTATAGAATTTTGTTTCCTAGATGACCAAGACACAAGTGATGATCCTAAAAAATGACATGTGCCAGATGTGCTTTTTCTATCTACTTTGCATCAAAATTAGCATCGTAATAAGCAATCAAATCACATGATAATGAATTTTAGGATACCATAAACCTAACCTAGTAGTGCCTATCAAATCGAAAGATACGCTTGAGCTATTAAATGAGATTCTTTTGGGTTGGCAAAATGAGCACACAAATAAATAGCAAACATAATATCGTGCCTACTAGCGAAGGTATAAAAGTGAACCTATCATACTCCTATAAAGTTTTTGATCAACAGATTTTCCTAATTCATCTAAATCCAATTTTGTAGATGGGCTCATAGGAGTTTTACTAGATTTAAATCTTTTCATGTCAAACCTCTCAATCAATTCATTTGTGTACTTAGTTTGTGATGAATGTGCCATTTTCTTGTTGCTTTACTTGAAGACCTAAGAAAAAATTAAGTTCTCCCATCATACTCATTTCAAACTCTTTAGACATCAAAGATGAGAACTCATGGCATAAAGATTCATTTGTACTTCCAAATAATATATCATCTACATACACTTGTATAATCAAATCATCATCTATGCTCTTAAGAAATAAAGTGGTATCTACTCTACCTTTCTAAATCCATGATCTATCAAAAGTTACTTAACCTATCATACCAAGCATGAGGATCCTATTTTAAACCATATAAAGCTTTCTTTAATTTATACACATGATTTGGATAATCAAGGATTTCAAATCCAGTTGCTCTACAAATACATCTTGGTCAATAAATCCATTTAAAATGCACTTAAACATCCATTTGAAAAAGTTTAAAATTTCTAAAAAGCATAAGCAAGGAGAGTAACCGATAGCTTCAAGTCTTGCTACTGGTAAAAAAGATTCTTCAAAATCTATACCTTCAACTTGTGTACCCTTGTGCAACTAACCTAGCTTTATTTCTAACAATACAACCAATCATCTAGCTTATTCCTAAAGATCCATTTTGTTCCAATGACATTTTGATCTTGGGGTCTTGGGACTAATTCCCAAACATCATTTCTTACAAATTGATTCAACTCCTCTTCCATAGCAATAATAATCCAAAAATTATCATTTAATGCTTCTTCTAAATTTTAGGTTCAACCTCGATATAAAAAATGTCAATGATCTACAACTTCTACTATGTCTTCTAGTCATAACTCCTTTTGAAGGATCTCCTATAATTAGTTCCTTTGGATGATTTTATTATATTTCCATTCTTTAGGCAATGAATCATCCATATTATCTTCTAAAGATATTTTCTTAAAATTATTAATCTCTTCATCAATCACTTCATTTCTAATAGGATCAAAAAAATAACATGTATTGATTCTTCTACAATCATTTTTTTATTGTAAAACTCTATAAGCTCTACTAGAAAGAGAGTATCCTAAGAAAATACCATCATCCGATTTGCAATCAAACTTACCTAAATGATCTTTTCCATTATTCAAAATAAAGCATTTACATCCAAATACATGAAAGTGTTCAATCTTAGGCTTCTTTCCAAAAAACAATTCATAGGTGTCTTCTTCAAAATTGGTCTAAAATAGATCCTATTCATCACATAACATGCATCGCTCGCCAAAAAATATTTTGGCAATTTATACTCATCAAGCATAGATCTACTTAATTCAATTAATATTCTATTTTTTCTCTACTACCCATTTTGGGAGTGAGTTATGTCTAATCCCATGTTCATCCTCAAATAATTTATTTTCAAAGCCACCATGATCGCTTTGAACCCTATTAATCAAAAGGCCTAGTTCTCTTTTAATATATTTAGAAAACTTTCTAAACTCACCAAAAAACATCATCCTTCTAAGTTACAAGCAAAACCCAAGTATATCTAGAGAAATCATCAACAATCACAAAAAAACCATAATTTTTACCAGCTTGCTAATGGTAGACCAAATAAATCCATGTGCAATAATTCTAGAGGTCTAGAAGTAGAAACAATATTTTACTTTTAAATGAGCTTCTAGAATGTTTTACCATGAATACATGCATCACAAACATAGTTTGAATGAAAATTTAATTTAGGCAATCCAACTACTAAATCAAGTTTAGCAATTTTATTGTGTGCATGTTAATATGACATAGTCTCCTATGCCATAACCATATATCATCATGAGTGCTTTTAAAACAAAGTAAGTTTCAAATTACATCATGAAAGCTATCTAAATCAATGACATAAATATTTTTGTATCTTTTCCCTACTAGCAAAACATTTTCATTATTTTTTATAATGCAATATGATGCATGGAATACTACATTCAAACCTTTATCACATAATTGACTAATAGAAATTAAATTATGTTTTAATCCTTCTACTATCTAAAGTGATAGAATTCTTACAAATAGAACCAATGCCAATGATTTTTCCCTTTGCATCTCCATATGTAACAAATCCTCCATCACTTGATTCTAAAGTTGTGATCTTTATCATATCCATCCAATGTACCATTACATGCCTTCTTTGATTTTTTTGAAGGCATTCCTACAAAATAAACTCACATGTTTTTTGGAACCCAAACAGTCCACATTCTAAATTTGAAGTAAGATATTTAGCATGCATGGTTTGTGTAGTGCTTTTGTACCTTACATAAGATGATTGCATTAGTATTTTGTAGTAATAGAATCAAATGAAATATGCCCTTTTATGTAATAGTTGCACCAAACATTAGTGTTTGCATATGATTTAGAATGATAATTATAAGGTATATGAGTGGGATGTGTATGATGCAAATAATTTTATTAAATGTTTTTCTTGATGAAGTATTATAATGAACTTGTGATTTTAAACATAATTTAATCTTGCTTTTAATAAGATATTCTCAAGTTTACATACAACTAACAATTTAATAAAGAAGTATTTTACTTTTAAATTATCACATTCATTTTTTAAATCACAAAAATGCATATCTAAATTTTTATGTTCTTTTCTAAGGTTTTGTATTTTCTTTTAATTTTTATATTCAATAACTAAATCATTAAAAGCATCATCTAATTCATCATAAGATATATCATTACATACCTCTTGAGAATCTAAGTCGATTCTCCATTTTCCATAAGACATATGTTGACCTCTTCATCATGAGCAGTAGTACTTGATTCATTTGAATCTGATTGGCCCATAAAGCTCTTCTTCTTCTTATGGTACTTTTTCTCCTTCATTTTTTTTTCTTTTACATCAATTTCTTTCTTTGATTCAACAAGTTCGACAATCACCTCTTATGTGTCCGTTTTTACAATGATAGCAAATGATCCCTTCATGGAAATTTCTTAGTTTGAAATTTATAATTTTAGATTTTTATACCTTTGATTCTTCTTCCTTAGCAAGCCTTTTGGAAAGCATGACCACCTCATCACAATCACCATCCTAGCTTGAGGTGTTATGCTCATCACTATCATCAACTTGTAGTGCAATGGCTTTCCATCTTATCCCCTTTGAGCAATAACTGTTCATGTGCTATCAAAGAACCCAAAAGCTGATCAAGTGGATAAGTAGATAAATCTTAGCTTCACTAATAGCGTTACTTTAGCTTCCCATTCTTTTGGAAGACATCTAAGAATCTTATAAACTAAGTCTTGATTCCTATATGTTTTTCCAAGAGAATGTAATGTTAATTATTTTCATAAATCTAGTATACATATCAGAAATAGAATTAGAAGGAGACATATGAAATAACTCATAATCATGAACAAGTCTATTTATGTGAGCATCTCTAACTTCACTAGTTCCTTCATAAGTTATAAGTTTATCCCATATTTCTTTATGTACTTAACATAGAAATTTTCATGTAATCTAATAAATAAAGCCTAGCAATTCATCAAGTTCTCTTCAAATAGACCATTCCTCAAAAGGTTTTTCTACTTTAATGCCATTTATTTCTGGGTGTATGATATTGATGTGTCAACATATACCACATGCATCTTGACCTCTAAGAATGTACTAATTCTATTTTTCCAATAATCAAATGGTACACTATCTAAAAGTGGAGGTCTATGAGTGATTGTCCCTCAGAATGAACCCTTGTGAAACCTTGTGCCATAAAAGATTTACTTTGGATGTTAAGCCAATAAAAGGCTCATACCAAATTGAGACACTATAGACCCAAGAGGGTAATATTAAAATTTTCAAAACTTAAATTTTAATTTTTAAATAAAAATTAGATTTTGATTTTATAATGATAAGATATAATTCTAAATGCAAAATAAAAAATACAAGTAAATAGAGACAAGAGGCAATATTTTACATGAAACCCCAAAATCTAATACCATAAAGAATCCACTAAATGAAAATGGTTTTACAAAAGTACCTCCTATAAAGAGTACCCCTACAACAATATATATACTACAAATAGTACAACCCCAAAAAAAATACAAAATAATAAATTTTGATAAAGCAATCTCAAATATACAATCAATTCAAAAAGTGATCTCACAACTTATAAATGATCACTTTTAACAAAAAATTTAAGCAAAAATGCTCACTAAAAAATAAATATCTTAAAGTGATCTTACTAGATGTTTATGTTATTATAATTGTAGAACAAAATGATTTCAAAATAAATTCAATATTCTTATCATAATAAAAATAAATTTCAGCAAGGAGTAATTTATTTTAACCAAAAAAGATTCTTTCAATTAATGCTAATGATCACAAAATAAAAAAATAAGTATATGATAGATCATGCTTTAATTAAAAAAGAGAGATCTAGTAAATATGAAAAAATAATTTCAGCAATAATTTAAAATGCTTAAAATATACTTCTAAAATAGATCTAAGAATAAATGATCTTTCAAAATAAGACCAAAGAAGAAATATTTCAAGAAACCAAAAGAAATTTCAGCAAGTTGAAATAGATCCTACAAATTATCACAAGAGTTTTTCACCAAAAAAATGATTGAGAAACTTTGATGTGAAAACCAATGTTCAAAGACTAATCACCAAAAAAGTATAGAATGGAAAAATAGCATGAACAACTAAAAGATCAAAAAACTCAAGTAATTTAAAAGGCTTGTGAAGATGTTGAAGCTTCCAAACCAAGGATTTGATCTGCAATATTTGGAGAACACTTGGAAGGAACATTTAAGAGATTTTCTTAGATTTCTGGAGAGATTTTGAATTTTGAATGAGGGATGCTTTCATGAAGAGAATGAGGGCTATTTATAGGCAAGAAGTCATTTAAAAAATTATTTCAAAGAAATATATTATACAAAATATGTGAATTTAATAATAAATTTATATTAAACAAATTTAGCAGCAAAATTGGCTATTCACATGGGAAAGTCAAAAGTAATCAAATGTAGCTCTTAATATATTCAAAGCATGTAGCATGCATCCATTATTAAAATAATGTAAAAATCATAATAAATTCAATTTTAATGAAAAAGTGGGTCATGTAACCACTTATTTTAAAGGAAAAATCCAAGGAATATGGAGATAAAATCGATATGAATTCTTTGATTAAACAATGACTTTGGCTAAAATACAAAATTTTATATATTTTTGTTAATTTTGACATGTGACATTTAAAAATTATGACATAATTTATATAATCATAAATATGTTAGTTATCATATAACCAAAGAAAATTAAATTAAAATACTAATTATATTAAGTAAATAAAATAATTATAATTTTAATAGTATGATCATTTATTACTTGACAATTTTATTGCTATGTAGAAAAAAACATATAATTGAATGTTAATTAAATAAAGATTTATATAAATTAACCTCATTAAAATAGTATGTTAGTTGTGAGCAAATTGATTCATGCCAAAGAACTCATATGAATAGTCATATAACCTAAAATCATGAGCTCACATTATCCTTTATTCTTTTTATTCTTGCAATTCTTCCAATTCGTGAGATGTATTGATTTGTAATTAGCAATTGATATATCAAAACACATAAAATATTCATTAGAACATCCAAGCATTTGTTTGTTATCATCAAAATTAATCAAATTGAACATGAGTTAATTGCCAACAATGAAAGAAAAACAGGTGGAATCCATCAAAGATCTAACCTACCTTAAAAGTACCACTATTAGAACAAGAAGTCCAATGAAGCCTTTTGGTAATTCTTATTTCAAAAAAACTTATTAAAAGTCTTTCAATCAGATAAGAACAAGAGAATTAGGAATTATAACAAGTATAAAGGAAGAGACTAAAGAATACTTTTAATAACAATTAATCTAACATCAAAGGATATAAAATGAAATTCAAGGGTAGAAATTTATTTTGAATATTATGGGTTACCCCATCAAAAGATGGGATCTTGACCATAATATAAAGGAGAACCTAAATATTTAATAGGAAGATTTTGATAAGAAAAACTAGTAATATCCTTTAATTTTTTGAACAAAAATAGAAGTAGACATGATAAAAATAACTTTTATGATTAGTAATCACAAGGACACTTTCCTTTTCAAATTTATTTAAAAACACTTGAGCCTTTTAAAATAATGTAACAAGCCATTAGAAAATTTTATGAAATATTCAAAGAAAACTTAAGTGAGAGATAAAACCACCAAGATTCCTCAAATACATACTAGAATTCTTCTAAGAAAAGATTGGCCAATGAGACAAATAAATCACAATAATAAAAAACAAAGGAAAAAGAGGGTCACTCTATATTAGAGGAATTAAAGAAGTCAAACTTTTCACCATTGATAATTAATGAAAACCAAACATTTCTAATTATATTGTTAACCAAAGAAACAAAATTATTAGAGAAAAATTAAGAAAATCCCATAAAAATCATAGTTTTGGTGATGGAAAGCTTAAGTAAATTGCCACCCTAGTTTTAACATTCAAATCATGAATCAATTTAGTAAGCAAGATGTTATCCAATAGTTAGTTTTGTTTTTGATTAGGTGAGATAATCTTAGAAGAAACTTACTAGCCTATTAGTCAAAATTTTAGAAATCAATTTATTAAAAGAAGTACAAAGACTAATAAGTCAAAAGTCATTCCAGTCACAATTATATTTAAGAATAAGAAAAATAGAAGTAGTAAAATATTTATAATTCCTTGATAACAACATTATCTTTAAAATAAACCAAGCTTTTGAAAGAATAAAGTAAACCATCCGTTTAAATGTAATCAACATTCATACCATTAAAAAATTTCTTATTAAGAAGAGCAACCAAGTATTATCTGACATAATAAGGAATGATGAGGGATTAGATAAATGCTCGTAGATAATTTTATTTAAAAATATTTTAACAAACTAAGAGCGTAAGAGAC
Organism: Cymbidium sinense; assembly: GCA_021442155.1. NCBI lineage: Eukaryota > Viridiplantae > Streptophyta > Magnoliopsida > Asparagales > Orchidaceae > Cymbidium > Cymbidium sinense. The sequence continues at coordinate 173,832,502 of CM038214.1, forward strand.
TATATCCCCTTTTTCAAGAAGCCAAGAACCATCCAAATTCTTGATTTTATGAATGCCAAGAACACACCTTTTCATTACCAAAGCATGAAAATATTTAGTGTTTCTTTCCCTAAAAAATGCTTAGTAGCTTTTTTGTCTCCAATATGTCTCCTCCATATCCTAAAACTTAATGAGATTATCTTTAGCTTTAGCAAGGTTAAAACCAAAAGAAGAATCAATAATAACCAGTTCTTCCAAATCATTCACCCTTTGTTCCATATTTATGATATTATCAAAAAGATTTTTAAAGTATTTTCTATTCCACCAAGTGATATTATGCTTAAACATTTTAAGCTTAAGCCAAAATCTCATCATACCAAACTTAATCATCGAAGAAAGAGGAGCACACCAATCATAGTAATAACAACAAGAAATCTTTTATCTTTAAGCACATATTTTGAAAACAAAAGTATTAAATGACATTATTATTATGAATAGCATCCTTAATAGAAATCAAAAGAGGAGCATGATCCGAGAGAGTTCTACTAAGATGCTCCACCAAAGTTAATGGCCAACGGTTTAACCAATAATTATTAAATAAGGCACAATTAGTTTTGTTAGGGTTTAAGTTTATTAGTTTATTAGTTTTTAGGTTAGTTTAGTTTATTCTATTAGTTAGTTTTTTAGGTTATGTTTTAGTTTAGTTTAGTTAGTTTAATTTTAGTGTTTAGGGTTTAGTTTAGTTTGTTATTAGGTTTAGTTAGTTAGTTAGTTTAGTTATTAGTATTTAGTATTATTTATTAGTTAGTTGGTTTTAATTAGTTTAGGAGTGGTTAGTTTAATTAGTCATTAGTGGTAGTTTGTTTTAGGTAGTATTTATTAGTTAGTTAGTTTAGTTAGTTTATAGTTAGTTAGTTTTAGCTCATTAGTCAGGTAGTAATTAGTCATTAGGCCCAGGTTAATAGTTTCTTTAGGCCTGGTCATTATAGTTAGCTATTAGTCAATCATTATTAATAGTTTGGCCTATTTAGCCTAGTTAGGCCTAGTTAGTCATCATAGCTCATTCAGTAGGTCAGGCCTTATAGTATTATCTACTAGTTTTAGTCAGATAGTTTAGTTAGTATTAGGAGTTAGTCATAGCCAATCAGTGGTCTTGGGTCAGTTCAGGTTAGCCTTAGCTCAGTTTAGGCCCAGTGGCCTGGCTATGGTGGGCCCAGGGCCTGGTGATAGCCTCAGCCCAGCTCAGGTAGGCCCAGCTTAGTTTAGCCCAGTCAGTTAGTTAGCCTTTTACTTCATATCTTATCAGGGCCTAGGGCCTGGTATTAGTAGTCTTATTAGCTTTAGCCTGGGCTAGGCCTTTCTTTAGCCTTAGCTACCATTCTTAATCAGCCTAGAATAGTTAATTAGTCAATCAGCTAGTGATCAGATCAGGCCCAGGATGCACAGTTAGTCAGTCTTAGTCAGTAATAGTTTAGTTACTCAGCTATCACTAGTTATTAGCCTATCAATCATTATTAGTTTTAGTCATTAGTTAGCTGGTCATCCACCTTTAGCCAGTATTAGGTGGCCTAGTTAGCTCAGCTCATTTAGCTATTAGCTTTGGGCCAGCTTAGCCTAGAGCCTTTAGTTAGTTAGTTAGGGTCAGGGCCTTTTATAGCCTAGTTATCCAGTTAGTTAGTTAGCCAGTTTAGCTATTCTGATCATTTAATTAGTCAGTTTTAGTCTTTATACTTTTATTAGTCTTTATTAGCCATTTAGTTAGTTTAGTTTGTTATAGTTAGTTTTATTAGTTAGTTATTAGTCATAGTAATTAGGTTGGCCTGGGTTAGTTAGTTTGTGGATCAGGTCTTTTAGTTTTAGTCAGCTCAGTGATCAGCTCTCACTTGGAACATGTTTAGTTTAAATAGTATTATTTCATAGTCATTAGTTTAATATTAGTAGTTTAGTTGGTGGTAGTTTACATTTTTCATCACTTATTAATCATTTATTTTATTATTAATTAAGTTTAGTTTGTGGCTCAGATTTTATATTTAGTGGCTAGGGTTAGTTTTAGTTAATTCATTACTAGTCATTAATAGTTAATTATTTAGTTAATAGTTAGTCAGATTAGTAGTTATAGTTTATTTTAGTTTATCATTAATTATAGAATATATTAGTTTTAGTTAGTTGGTAGTTTAGTATTAGTTTTAGCCTAAGTTTAGTTTAGTTAGTTTAGTTAGTTAGTTAGTTAATTTATTTTATTATTTAGTTATAGTTTATTGTTAGTTTTTAGTCATATAGTCTTAGTTATAATATTAGTTAGTTACTTTTAGTAGTTAGGGCCTTAGTGTGGTAGAGTCAGTTTAGTCTAGTTTTTAGGCTTAGTTTATAGGGGCTCAGCTCAGTTTAGTTAGCTTTATAGTCCATTAATCCATTAGTCTTTATAGCTCAGTATTTTTAGTTAGTCACTATTAGTTTTATTAGTAGGCCTATTGTCATTTAGCTATAGTTAGTCATTAGTTATTATATTTAGTCTATTAATTAGTCATTATAATCAGTAGCAAGCCTAGTTGTTTAAGTATTAGTAGTCATTAATAGTTTTTGTCAGTTTAGTATTAGTTTTAGTAGGCCAGTCATATTTATTAATCTTAGTCTTTATTTATAGTATAGTTGGTTAGGGCCTTCTGGGTACTTTTTAGATACTCATTAGCTTAGTAGTTTAGTCAGTTTAGCCAGCATAGCTGTTTAGCCTTAGTCATTAGTAGTATTAGGGCCCAGGGCCTGGGGCCTAGTTAGTTTAGGCTCATTAGTTAGTAGGGTTATTAGTATTTAGTTTAGTAGTTAGTTAGCCTAGTTTTATTGGTTATTAGTATAGTCAGTCTAGTTTTAGTTTTAGTTTTTTTAGTCAACAATCAATCAGCTTTTAGTTAGTCATTAGATTAATTTTAGTTTTAGTCATTAGTTTAGTTTAGGGTCCAGGCTCAGTTTAGGATGGTAGTTAATCATTAATTTAATTAATAGTTAGTTAGGTAGTTAGTTTATTAGATTAGTATTTAGTTATATTATATTAGACAATTTTAGTCATTATTATCATCTATCATTAGTTTAGTTTATTAGTTTTAGTTTTAGTTATTTAGTTTGTGGGTAGGTTTAGTTAGTTTTTTGGTTTAGTTTGTTTCAGCCTAGGTTTAGGTTAGCTTTAGTATTTAGATAGTCACTAGTCTTTAGTTAGTTAATAGTTTATTAGCCTAGTTAGTCTCATTAGTATTATAGTTTAGCCATTTAGTCATTATAGTTAGCTTAGCCTTTAGGGGGTCAGGGTGGGGTTTAGTTTAGTTAGCCATTATTAGTTTAGTCAATCAATCAGTAGATCTTTAGCCTAGTCAGGTAGTTAGTAGTCCAGGTCAGCCTGAGGGCTCAGCTAGCTCAGCCTAGTATTAGCCAGTCAGCCAGGGCCTTAGCTCAGGCTCAGAGAGGAGCTCAGCCTAGTTTGTTTAGTTTATGCTCAGCTCATTTATCAGTCTTATTAGTCATTTTATTATTAGTCTTTACTAGTCATTTATCATTTTTTATAGATTTTAGAGTTACTATTAGTTAGTAAATTTGTACTTAATTAGTTAGTAATTATTTATAGTTTAGCTTAGTTTAGTGGGCTTGTTTTAGTTTAGTAGTTTGGGTTTAGTTGGTTAGTTTATAGATTATTGTTTTAGTTAGTATTATTATCTTTAGTGTTTTAGTAGTAGTTTAGTTTTAGTTTAGTTAGCTAGTCATAGTTAGGTCTTAGTTCATTAGTTATGGGTTTAATAGATCAAGCCTAGTAGTAGCCAGCTCAGCCCAGGGCCCAGGTAGCCCAGGGCCCAGGGCCTTATTTATTTTGGTTTAATTTAATCAACTCATTTGTTTAGCCTTATAATTGGCCTAGTATAGCTATCATTAGTCAGGGCCTTTTTGGTCAGGGCTAGGTCTAGGCTCATAGTTAATTCATTAGTTAGCAGTACTTTTAGTCATTAGTCAGCCTAATTTTACTAGCCAGTCTGGCCCAGGCCCAGGCTCCCAGATTATTAGCTAGTTCACCCAGTCAGGTAGGGCCTTTTTGATTAGGGCCTTGGTCCTGGCCTAGCCTAGCCTAGTTCAGTCAGTTGGCCAGTTGGTCATTAGCCTAGCTTAGCTTCAGCCTTTAGTTTAGCTCCTGCCTTTACTAGCCTCCTATTTGGGGCCTTTAGTCTATCTAATGCTATTGTTTTAGGCCTTAGCCTGTCTAGTTTAGCCTAACCTTATCACTTAGCCTTCATCTGGCTCAGGCAGCCCAGGCCTAGGCTCCAGCCTTACTAACTCCCTTCTCATCCTAGGGCTCAGGGCCCAGGGGCCCAGGGCCTTCAGACTAGCTCAGGTCCATTCCTGCCTAGGGGCCTAGCTAGGGGCTTCCCTTAGCCTTAGCTCAATAGCCTACTGCCAGCCTTGCTCAGTCTCCTAGTCTTTAATTAGCCAGCTCAGCTCAGCTTCCAGGTCTATTTACTCCAGTTAGCTTAGCCTTAGCCTCTAGCCTTAGCTGGGCCTTTATCACTATCATTATCTAGCTCAATCAGCCAAGCCAGCCGGGCCCAGCTCAGCCACAGGCCATAGTCTCAGCCTAGCCTTAGCCTTAGCTCTGCAAGCTCAGCCCAGGCCTTACCCAATCCCAGTCAATCAGGGCTCATTAAATCTTAGCCATCAGCCCAGGGCCTAGCCTTAGCCTCAGCCTCAGTCATTCCTTTAGCCCAGGCTTTAGCTCAGGCCTCAGCCCATTTCAGGCCTAGGGCCTAGCTCAGCCTTTAGCCTAGCTTATCAGCCTCATTAGCCTTGTTAGCCCAGCTCCTCCTGGGCATAGCCTAGCCTAGTCTCTAGCCAGCCTCAGTCAGCCCAGGCCTAGCCTGGCCATTTTAAACAACTAGCCCAGTCCCAGGCCTAGGCTCCAGCCCAGGCTCAGGGCACATTAGCTGTCAGCCAGGGCTAGGCTCTCATCAGTCATCAGGCTCATTCTAGCCTAGTCATTAGTCAGTCAATCCTTACTAGCCTAACTATTGTCTCATTTAGTCATTTATTTAGCTGGCCAGCTCAGCTCTAGCCTCAGCTCAGGCCCAGGCCTGCTCAGTCTACCCAGTCAATAGTCATAGCCTAGTTGTCAGTCTTATTATCTTATCATTTTAACTAATTAGTCTAGGCCTAGCCCAGCTCACTCCTATCAGGCCTAGCCTAGCTATCATTAGCCTTAGCCTAGGCCTGTGGCCTAGGGCCCATGACTCAGGCCTAGGCCATAGCCTAGCCTCTTAGCCTAGCTTATTTAGCTATAGTCCAGTCAGTCTAGTCTCATACTAATCAGTCTTAGCAATAGTCGGGCCACTAGTCAGTCAGTCAGGCTCTTACCCAGTCAAATTCAGCTAGCCTTAGTGTGATCAGTGGCCTCAGGTCTCATCAGCCATTATTTATCTTCTTTAGCCATCATTTAGCCTAGTTTATTAGCATTAGTCTTAGCTAGTCTTAGCCAGCTCATGGCTAGGGCCTAGCCTTTAATCAGTCTTACATTAGCCTACTTACTCATTAGTCTTACTTTTATCACCATTAGCTCACTATCTAGTCACTAGCCTAGGATCTATTAGCCTATTTTATAGGCCTAGCCTTAACTTAGCTCATCTACTCTTAGCCTAGCCTAGCTCATTGCCCTAAGCTTCATGTCTTAGCCTATTCATTAGTCTTAGCCTTTAACTCTCAGCCCAGCCCAGGCCTGTGATCAGGCTCAAGCCAGGGCCTTAGCTTCACTATTGCTTACTATCTAGCCTATCTGGCCTATAGCTGTCTTTAGCTCTATCTGGCCTGGGGCCTAGGGCCTAGCCTTCTAGCTTTAGCTCATTAGCCATATCTTAGCCTCATCTGTCTATTGCCTAGTGGTCTGGCTCATGCTCAGGGCCCAGGCCTAGCTAGCCTAGCTCATCTATCTAGCCAGCGTACTAGCCTCAGCCAAAACCATTGTAGCCATTAGATCATTAGCCTCATCATGAGCCTTAGCCTAGCTAGCCTTTGAGCCTAGCCAGGCCTCAGGGCCTAGGGCTCAGTGGCCTGGTGGCTTATCTTTTTTTAGCTAGCTTATTTAGCCTAGTCCATCGCCACTTTAGGTCACTGCCTATAGTTAATTTTATTAGTTTTAGTTTTATTAAGTAGTTTATTAGTTAGTTTAGTTATTAGTTATTATTAATTTAGTGTATTTTAGTTTAGTTATTATTTAGTTATTAGTATTAGGTGGCCTGTGGTTAGTTTAGGTTCAGGGTATTTAGATTTAGTTTATTAATTTAGTTATTAGTTTAGATTATGGTATTGTTTATTAGGTTTATTAGTTTTATTAGTTTATTAGTTTTACTTGGTCAAAACATAGTCGACTACTCAGAAACATGGAAGAACAAATGCAAAAGCTCTCAATCAAGATCGACTAGATTCTGATATAGGTCCAAATAAGATGACACCGCTAGTCATCATCAAACATTTGAACTGATAGTTATTTTCAAATCACATTAAATCATATGAGGAGCTATGCTTAAAAAACTTCGATGATCTAAATGATTATAAAGTCAAAGGTGCACCGCCGAAGTTCAAGAAGAGATCAACCCAACCAAATGCTCAAGGAAATCAACTTAAGAATTGAAGAAGATCCATACATACACGTCTTTTTGAATGAAATTGAAACCAATGACTTAGTTAGCTTTGACCGAAGTTTAAGGACCGCTTTTGCATGGAGTTATGAAGAGATTCCTGATTCCTGAAGTGGTCCATAAACTAGCAATAGCCTTCTCTAACCCTATCAAGCAAGCCTAGATGCATGTGATTAGACATATAATAGGTCATTTCTAAAGTCAAGAAATTGATTGATGTTGGCTTCATCTCAAGAAAAATACACCGGTTAGCCAACGCCATCCCGCTTAAAAAAGAAGAATGGCCAAATTCACGATACGCCAATTTTAGGGATTTAAATAAGGAATGTCCAAAAGATGAATTTCTACTACTAATCGAGTCGATGGTGGACATTACTCATGCAGCCTCTTCTCTTCATGGATGGCTCATCCGACATAAACCAAATAATGATGAAGATGAAAGAAACACCGCTTTTAGAACCCCGATCATATTGCTATAAGGTCATGCCTTTCAGCCTTAAAATGCTGTACATACTGAGCTATGACTAGAATCTTTGATAAACTCATTCATCATCAAGTCAAGTGCTATGTCGATGATCTTCTGGTCAAAAGTTGAAAATAGGAATACCATCTCTTAGACTTGAGAGTAGTTTTTGAACAGTTAAGATAATTTAACCTCAAAGTGAACCCCTTGAAGTGTTCATTCAGAGTAGCTTCAGAGTAATTCCTTGGGTTTATTGTCTGACATTATGGAATCAAAATTGATATAGAGAAGATCAAGGTGATATTAGAAATGCCCCTTAAAGTTTAACTCAAATCATTCCAAGGGTGGTTGGCATATCTAAAATGCATTATATCCAACCTATTAGAAGATGTCACCATTCTCACTTGCCAAAAAAGTATGCCAAGTTTAAGTTGATGATAAGTGTGAGCATCCTCAAGACATCAACCATTACCCGATGATGCCATTGGTTCTAGCACTATCCGGCAAGCCACATACACTACTACATTAGACGACTCCCTTGGTGCTTTGTTTTCCCAATCCAATGATGAAGGGAAGGAAAATGCACTCTACTACCTCAGCTATTGTCTAATCTCTGCGAAGGCTAATTATCCACCCATTGAGAAGCATTGCCTAGCTTTAATCTATGCATCATAAAAGCTACAACATTACATGCTTTCATAAGGTGAACTTAATCTTTAGGATCAATCCAACAAAGATCTCATGACATGGTACACTATCCGATGGCACAATGGACCATGATCCTCTCAGCTTGACATTACCTTCGCACTCTCCATTCGAAAGAAAGGATAGCAAGTGATTTCTTAAGACACCAACTTCTTGTCAATTTCTACTTAGTGATGATCTCCATGAACTAATCATGAACTTAAGGGATACTAGAAATCACCACTCAGAGATTTACTTTGATGGTGCGACTTCCTCTCAAAGAGGATAAGAACCATAATCTATTATTCTATGAAAGGTAGGGGTAGGAATAGTTCTCTTTACTCCAGACCATGATGTGATGAGATTCTCATATCATCTGTCCAATCCTTGTACCAATGAAGAAGCCAAATATAAGGCTCTAATTACCGGTCTTGAGTTAGCTGTTACTCTAACCATCCAGAACATCGACATCTTCAGGGATTCTCAACTAGTTATTAACCAAATCATTGGATTCTATAAGGTTATAAAGCCCAAGCTCCATCACTTCCATAAGTACAACATGGAGTTGTTGGTGCAAATCCGAAAGGTTACCATTTATAAGATTCTTTGAGGAGAGAACATTGTAGCATATTCTTTAGCCAAGCTTGCCAAGGAGTTGCCCTGTCCGGAGGATGAATCCATATAAATAAAGGTCCAAAATAAACAAGTCTTATCCCTTATTGATATGGAACTCATCAAAAAGTACTCTTGAAGGAGTGGTTACCATTAAGAAGGAGAGGAGTTAGATTGAGGCAACCATTCATGGATTATTTAAATAAAGCAAACTACCTCAAGAGAAGTCCCAAGCCCATCGATGAGAGAGCACTTTTCTATGCTCTTGATGGTGTACCAGATCTTGACCATATGTGGTTACATTATTTAGATAAACATGTAGCCCATAAGATAGTGACCGAGGTACACTCAAGATTATGTGGAGCCAACCATTCTACTCAAGATGAAAGCCAAAATTACTAGGATACTACCGCCAATGATCAAAGATTGCATGGATACGGTTTGGCGATGCCACCAATGTCAAATACACGGTGTGGTCCTAAGAAGCACCCAACATTCTACATCCCACATTGGCCTCATGGCCATTCGATACATAGTGGGTCCAATTGATCTTCCTTCTTACAAGGGTCATCGGTTCATCTTAGTCTAATTACTACTTTTCCAAATGGGGAAGACACGCTCGAGAGGTCTCATCTTAGCATGTGCTTCAATTTTTTAAGAACTATATCGTATATAGGTTTGAAGTGTCTTGATGAATTATATTTGATAATGGTACTGCATTCAAGAGCACCGAGATCAACAACTTTTCCCGAAGACATAACATAGATTGAAGATATTCTACCATCAACTACTGAGGGCAAAATGGCTTAAAGAAGCCTTCAACAAAACTATCATCCAAATATTGAAGAAGACACCACAACAATAAGAGAGATAGTGGCATGAGCATTTAGTTGAAGCCTTGTGGGCCTACCACACCACATATAGAACTCTAACTTAGTCTACTCCTTTCTTCTTAGTATGGGTCTCAAGTATTCTACCATTAGAAGTCCAACTCCCATCACTAAGGGTATGTAGCAAGAAGATCAATAGAGCAAAATGTCAAGTTGCATTAGAAAAGCTTGAAGGTTTGGAGGAGAGATGCTTGTGGGCATGCCAAAATGTCTAGTTGTACAAAGCTCAAATGATTCAAGCTCACATTAAGTTTATCCATCCTAGAACTTTTCAAGTTGGAGAGCTTATTTTAGTTCTAAGGAGATCGATTATTGCCCATCGTAAGATGGGAGGCATGTTTGAACTCACTTGGGAAGGTCCTTTAGTCATAAAGAAGGCCTACCAAGGAGGATCTTATTAGCTTATTAATCATAAGGGAGAGCTCCCAATGCTTCCAATCAATGGGCTCTACTTAAAAAAAATATTATAAATCATGTTTTAAAATAATTATCATAAATGAAAATTTTTGAATTCCTCTTGTTCATGAATTCTGAATGATGTGTTTAGATAGGTGTAAGGAACTCGAGTGGCATCCTATCCTTCATCGACACAACACAAACACAAACTACACACAAACATATAAAATAAACACATAACTTTTCTCTCGTGCTACTCTGAGTTGATATAACAACCCTGCAACACTCACTCAATAGCTGCTCTAGGTCAGGCTGACATACTACCCTACTAGTGTGTCACCCCAATGATTTTCTTGCTTTGGAGGATGTAAGTCTGCTACTTTCCTTCTTTACTACACACATAACAGCACCTTGTTAGTAGTTTTATTGCATGGTAGCCTCATGTTGGCTTCATTTAGAGGATGTGAGTCTACAATGCTTTAGCCTTCATGCACCATTGAGTATATTTGAAGTTTAGGATAAGTCCACTAGTGGCTCCATCCCTCCTGACTACTTCAAGTATGGGTCTAGTCCTTCCTCGAGGCAACCCGCTTAGTAGTTGCTCTAGGTCAGATAACATCCCCCCACCATGACACTATCTTGATGATCGCCCACTTGGAAAGTTGTAAGCCTACATGCTTTCTTTCTAGATTGATCATTGTACATTGACAGGCATGTTAGGTTGGTAGATTCTTATTATGCTAATGGATACACCACCCATGGTGGATACACATTAGGTTGGTTGGTTCTGCCTTAGAATACACCATTCATGGTAGATGTAAGTCCACGCTTTCTCCTTGAGTTGGCCACCGCACACCTATAGGCTTTCTTTTATGGGGCTCGTGATAATGCCCTACAAAGACCTCCCCTATCACTATATTTAGATCATGTCCTTTCGACCCCATTTAGACACTCCAGTACTATAAGAATGATAGTTCCTTCCATCCATGGATGTGCATTCTCCCTTGGTCTAGTAAATCAGATAGGTCAAGGTGACATAGCCTTCCTGTGGTCCCTCAGACACCAACAGGGTCCACATAAACATATAAATAAAATATATATTCACTTGTGGAATAGGAGGACACCCCTAATGATACTTTTTTCCTGCACATCCTATCTTTAGTCAACAAAACTCCCAATAGGAATCACTACTCTTGATTGATATAAGTCCCCGGCATTCACTCAGTAGTCAACCCTAAGTCGGGTTTGATTTGTTGTGCTAACAACAGGTCACCCTAGCAATTGTTCCCTGCTTTAGAAGATGTAAGTCTGCTACACCTTCTTCTTAGCACGTCACACACTAAAAGGAAACCCCTTGGCTAGGTCTACCCATGCCTAGACTGCTTGGATTTGTAAATCTGAGGTAGGACAAGTTCGATATATCCCCTTCTCAGTCAGTCCATTACACACCGACATGATCCATAAATTAAATCTATTAAATTCAATTAAGGTCGCATCCCCAGCAGATATGCCCTCAATTCAAAATCAAACTAAACAAAACCATATCAAATTAAAATAAAATTAATCTCGACTACTTTTGAGTTGACATAAGTCCCCAGACATTCACTCAGTCGCCCTAGTCATGTTTAATTTATTGTGCATCCAAGTGTCACCCCGTTGTTCCTTACTTTGGAAGATGTAAGTCTGCTATGCCTTCTTCCTAGCACAACCGTTGCACATCAAAGAAAACCCCTTAGGTTGGCTAGCTCTACCCCACAACCAATAGACTATCCCTTTAGATTTGTAAACCTGAGGTAGGTCAATATAGCCCCTTCTCGTCCATCACACCAATAGGTTTTATATATTAACATTAAATTAAACTCAATATGATTTTCCCCAATGGAGTTAAATCACACCCTTCTCCTAAATCATATATAAACAATTCAATAAATCAAATTCAAAACCTCCTCGGTGGAGTAAAATTAAACCAACTCCCTAGAGTCTAAATCATAGAAATCCAACCAAACTCTATCCCTAGTGGATAAATACCCAAATTCTATGAAATCAAACTCAAATCCCAATCCCCTGGATAGTCAACCGCTTCCCGAAAAGGCTCATATACCGATCCCCAATGAACTGAGCCCATATCTAGTGATATGCTTCCACATTAAAAAACAAAATAAATTAAAGTTGATTCGATCTTAATCCGATGGATTATAGATTCTTATCAATGGATCTTATTTACATAAATCATATAAACAAATCAAATTCAAACCTTATCTCTAGTAGATTTTCATCTTTAGGCCCTCTACATGACCTCACATGTCATGTCCAATGCATGTGATCCCTAGATCTCCCTCCATGTCCTTGACATGAAATTCTCATCAAATCTTATTTCTTCTCTTATGTACACCTTTAATACTTTAGCCAAAATCCTAACAATTCTCAAATTACATCATCTTAACATTACAACATTTTATGATTTCATGGTGCAAGTTCAAACTAACTAAAGAATATCATGCTAAACATATTATAGTGTGAATTAACACATTATATTAGATTATAATATATGATGTTATATTATAATTTGCTATAATATAATATATTGTCCAACATTACACCTCATTAGAATCACTTAACAGGAACAAACAATAACTTTTTCTTAAAATATGAATAATGTTCATTTTGAATGTAAATTTGTTATTTTTCTATTAGAAATGGTACAAAATAGCATAATTTTTGTTCTTAGTCATGAATTTGGCCAAATTCTCCATGTCAACCTTTAAATTAACATTTTATGAGTTTTGACCCAATGTTATAACAAAAGTAAAACAGACTAAAATGTACAATAACATTTAGTAACACACTACAACATTCATATATATGTGAATTTATATTTTTATGTATATTATATTTTGATATGCTTTCATATAATATATTATCTTACACTACACCTTAAAATGAATCACTATAAGGAAAATATTTATAAAATTTGGTTGAAAAATGAACATTTATTTTGGATGCAAAATTCCATTCTTTTGATTAAATGACACACCATAGCACACCCCTAATGATGTTCCCTAAAGCTTACCTTAAATTTGGCCAAATCCCATCATCTCAACCTTTAAATGTATTTTAGTGTAGTTCGACCGCATGATTGTAAAATACTAAAATTTTAAAATGTGTAGAACAATATATTATGATATATGATGATATACTATGCTACAACATATAATATTTATTTTAAACATAAAATCTGAGTACAAGTGGCATAGCACACCTTTGGAACTACAACATAATTCCCCAAATTTAACAAATTTCATCATCTAATTTATTAAATCAATATTTTTATGATTTATATTAATATATGGCACAATATACTAAAAATAATTTCAAAATATCTTATAACATCCAAAAAACACATCACTACATGCTCAAATATATGATGCTACATTATACTATAATATATATATATGATTTATGATATGACTCTAATAGTCAAGGAAAGTCTCTTGAATACATTTTAGCTACCATAACCATGATAGAATAGGTATTTCTTTAGATCACCATATCCAAATTCATAGGTTTAGAGGGTTTAGGTTAGCTGGTTAGGGTGTTAGTTTAGTTGTGGGAGTGTAGTTGGTAGGGTTAGGTTAGTAGGTTTAGGTTTTAGGGCTCAGGGTTAACGTGTGGCCTGGGGTGGCTTCAGTGAGTTTAGGCCTGGGTTTAGGTAGGGTTTGTGGTTTAGTGGTAGGCCTAGTGCTTAGGAATAGGAGGAGTAGGGATTAAGTTTAGGTAGGGTTTAGGCTTTGGCCTAGGTTTATGGTTTAGGTTTAGTTAGGGTTTATTTTTAGTTTAAGTTTAGGGGTTTAGGGTTTATTTTTTATTTTAAAACAAAATCTCTTAAACTAAACTAAATTAAATCAACCTTAAATCTAAATCTAAATAAACCTAAACTAAAACTAAAACCTAAACTAAATCTAAATCTAAACTAAATCTAAATTAAAATCCAAAAAATATAAACTAATTCTAAACCAAATCTAAACTAAACTAAACTAAATTATAAACTACATGCATTGCTTATTCTTAATCTTTGCATCCCAAAAGCTACAACACTACATGCTTTCTAAGGTGAAATTAATCTAGGATCAATCTCAATGGATGACACTATCCTGACACGATGGTCTATGATCCTTTACATTACATTCATACTCCATGTGAAAATAAGTGCTGGATTTCTAAAAGACAACCACTTCCTACTCTAAAGTGATGATCTCCGATGAACAAATCATGAACTTAGGGGATACTAGCATTCATGGGTGGGAAATAAATACTTCCTCTCAAAGAGGAAAAAATGATAATCTACTATTCAAATTCTCTAACTCATCTATGATATGATGAGATCTTAACATCTATCCAATTGCACAAACTAAAAAGCAAAATATGAGCCTATGATTGGTCTAGAGTTATTACTAAATATAACATCAATATGGGATTCTAATTATAAAACCATTGGGTCCTATATGATTATAAAGCCCAAGCTCCATCACTACCATATGTACACCATGGAGTTGGCCCAAATCCCAAACCATTTATAAGATTCCTCGATGTGACAATGCCATAGCTAAACCAAGCTTTCCAAGGAGTAATGAGTTCATATCAATAAAGGTCCAAAATAGACAAGTCTTATCCCTTATTGATATTGAACTCATCAAAAGTACTTAAAGGGTTTCTACCAAGAAGGATGAAGTTACATTAGAGGAAACCATTCATGGATTACCTAAATAAGGAAAACTATCTCAAGAGAAGTCTTAGACAAACAGAGAACTTTTTTTTTGGATGGTGTCTTATAATGGCATTCTTTTCGATCATTTACGTTGTTTAGACAAGCACAAAGCCCAAGATAATGAAAGGAAGATTGGAGCCAACCATTCGGTCTGAAGGTGAAAGCCAAAATCAAGAGACTAGGATAAGCCGTCAAGACATGGATACATTAGGTGATGCCAAATGTCACATGGTGTGGTCCTTCACCAACCACCCAACATTCTACATCCTACATTAGCCTCATGGCCATTCTTTGCTAGTAATCCAATTGATCCTCTTTCTTCCAAGGCTCATCATTCATCTTAACTAACTACTTTTTTCAAATGGGTAAGTTGATTCCACTAGAGGTCAAAGCTCATGTGCTCTAGTTTTAGGAACCATATTATAGGTTCTTGTCTCGATGAATTATATCCATAATGGATGCATTCAAGAGCAAAGTTCAAGAACATTTCTAAAGACAGCAGATTGGTACCATCAACTAATCGAGGGCAAACTTTTATGAGAAGCCTTCAATAAAACTCTCATCCAAATACTAAAGAAGACACTGATAATAACAAGCAATAATGGCATGAGCATTTAGTTGATTTTATTTTAGCTCCATTATAGTCTAGTTCTTCACTAGTGTATGGTTTTATTCTTTGAAGTTGAACTCCCATTTGTAGAGTTAGAAGAGCTCAATGGATTGGAGAAAAGAAACTTGTGGGCATGACAAAACCTCTTGATGTATAAAGTTAAAATGATTCAAGTGCACAATAAGTTGGTTTGTTTGGGAGAGCTTTTTTTAGTTCCAAGAGATTGATTATTTCCCATCGTAAGATGAGGCATGTTTGAACCCACTTGGGAAGGCCCTTTGCCATAGAGAAGGCCTACCAAGAATGATCTTATCGCTTATTAATCTAATGGATAGTATGCTTCTAATCAATATTCTACTTAAAAAAATATTATAAATCATATTTGAAAATAATTATCATCAATGAAAATTCCTTATCTAATTCAATCTCTTTCATGTTGAAAGTATTCTTATTTGTGAATTCACCATGATGTGTTTTAGGTGTAAGGAGCAACGGCATCAAATCTTTCATTGACACAACACAAATATGAACTACACAAACATATATAAAAAACATCACTATCTTCACCTCACTGAGTTGAGATAATGCCCGAAAGACCTCACCTCAAGAGTTCGGTTGATTACCCTACTAGTGTGTCACTGGTTTTCTTGCTTTGGAGGATGTAAGTATGCTACACTTTCCTTTTGCTTGACATTTCTTGTTAGTTTGGTAGGCCTTACTTCATGGTTTTTACCCCATGTTTGCTTCATTTAAGAGAATGTGAGTTTACTATGCTTTCTTGTTATTAGCCTTGCACTAATTGAGTTGAGTATATTTGAAGTTTTGGATAATTCTCCTTGTGGCATGTTCCCTCTTGACTGCTTCATGTTTGGGTCTAGTCCTTCCATGGGGAAACCCACTTAGTAGTCCCTCTAGGTCAGATAGCACCTATCTTACCAATGATAGACTATATTGATGATTAGTTCTACTTAAAAAGTTGTAAGACTACATGCTTTCTTTCCAGATTGATCATTTTACATCGCTAATCACATTAGATTAGTTGGTTCTCACTATGATGATTAATACACTACTATGGATACACATTAGGTTGGTTCTCGTTTTTAGGATACAGGCCTATGTGCTTTCATCTTGAGTTGACCACCACACCTATAGGGTTTCTGCCTCGTGATAACGCCTTAGACACCTTATGAGCACTATATTTATCACATCCTTTACCCATTTAGACACTACCTGTTACTATCTAGCCTCTTCCTAAGAACCACCTAGAGAATTTGTCCCATGGATGCGATTCTCCCTTCTAGTAAATCTAAGATTTATATAGCCCCTTCTAGAGGGCCTCACATAGGTCCACGTAAATATATAAACAAAATATATATTCACTTGTTGATTAGGAGGAAACCCCTGGGTATCTTTTCTAGCTATCCCATTAGGCATTATCAAAAACTCCCTAAAGGAATCTTTAACTAATCTTGAGTTGATATAAGTCCCCAATGACATTCAGAGTCATTTTGGGGTTCAATTTGTTGTGCAAGTCACCCTAGTAGTTATTCTTTAGAAGATGTAAGTTTGCTAAACCTTCTTGTAGGCTCAGACACCAAAGGCAACCCTTAGTTGGCTAGATCTACCAAGAGACTATTTCTTTGGATTTGTAAAGGCAAGTTTGATATAGTCCCTTCTCAATTGGTCCATCATACACCGACATGGTTCATAAATTAAATCTATCAAATTTGACCTAGATCACATCCCCAGTGGATATGCCCTCAATTCGAAATAAAACTAATCCAAATAAACCATATCAAATCACATGAAATTAAGATAAAATTAATCATTTTTGAGTTGATATAAGTCCCAATGACATTTACTTAGTAGTGCCCCTAGGTCAAGTTTGATTGTGCATCCACCAAGTCACCTCGATTGTTCCTCGCTTTGGAAGACAACACCATCTTCCTAGCACAACCGCCGCACACAAAGAAAACTTAGGTTGGCCTCTACCCAATTGCGTGAGCTATCCCTTTGGATTTGTAAACCCGAGGTAGCTCAAGGCTAATATAGCTTCTCTCTATCACACGATTGAGTCTACAATTAACTCAAATTAAATCCATTTTCCCTGGAGTTAAATCACACTCTTCTCCCAAGTGGAGCCCCAAATCATATTTAAATAAGTCGTTTAACAAATCAAATGCAAAACTAACCTCCTCGATGGAACAAAATTAAACCAACTCCCCTAGTAGAGTCTAAATCAATAAAATCCAACCAAACTCTTATCCCTAGCGAATACATCCCCAAACAAATCTATGAAATCAAACTCAAATCCCAATCCCTAGCGGATAGCTTGAACCTACTTCCCTAGTGGAAGGTTCATATACTTGATCCCCAATGGACTTGAGCCTCTATAGATATGCTTCCACACCACCAAAAAAAAATAAATTAAAGTTGATTTGAGCTTAATCAATGGATAGATTATTATCCCCACAGATCTTTTTCCACAATCATATAATCAAATCAAATTCAAACCTTATCCATAATTTTTCCTCTTAGGTTTGTGGTTGGGTTTAGGTTTAGGGTTGGGTTTTAGTTTGGGTTGGTTTAGGGTTGTTTAGTTAGGTTAGTTTAATATTTATGGCTTGGGTTGGGTTGTGGGTTTAGGGTTTGGGTTTGGGGTTTGGTTTAGAGTAGAAGTTTAGGGTTTAGGTTAATTTGTGGTTTAGATTTAGGGTTTTAGGGTTGTGGTTATTTCTAAAATTACAAATAATTAGTTTAGGTTTATTAAGTTTATTTTTTTTATTTGACTATTTTGTTTATTTAGCTTTATCTTATTTATTTCATTTAATTTATTTATTTTAAGTTTTTTTATTTTAGTTAGTTTTTTACTTTTGTTTATCATTATTTATTTATTTTGTTGAGTTTTATTTTTATTTTATTTTTTTAGGTTTATATTATTTTTTAGTTTTTAGGTTTTTATTCTATTTTAGCTTTATGTTTTGGTTTTATTTTAGGTTTATTTTAAATTAATTTTTTTTTAGTTTAAGTTTAGGTTTATTTTAAGTTAATTTTATTTTATTTAGTTTTGATTAAGGTTTAGGATTAGGTTTATTTCTAGTTGAGTTTTATATTTATTTATTTTTTAGGTTTAAGTTTTATCTTTATTTCTAGGTTTTCATTTCATTTTAGGTTTAGGTTTTAATGCTTTTATTTTACATTTTTTTTTTGGTTTTATTTTTAGTTTACTTTTAGGTTTATTTTTAGTATTTTTTTTATTTAGTTTAGGTTTAATTTTATTTATCTTAATTTAGTTTATTTTAGTTTAGGCTTAGGTTTATTTATTCGGTTTATTTTATTTTTATTTTATGTTTAGGTTTTTTGGGTTTAAGTTTTATTTTTTTTTATTTTTTTTAGTTTTATTTTTAGGTTTATATTTTAGGTTTAGGTTTTATTTTTAGTTTATTTTATTTTAGTTTTAGTTTATTTTTTAGTTTTATTTTATTTATGTTTTAGTTTAGTTTATCTCTTTATTTATTTTATTTTAGTTTATTTTATTTTTATTTTATTTCATTTTAGGTTTAGGTCTAGGTTTTAGTTTATTTTATTTTATTTAGGTTTAATTTTATTTATTTTATTTTAGGTTTTATTTAGTTTAGGTTTTTATTTTATTTATTTTATTTTATTTTAGGTTTCTTTTAATCTTTTATTTTAGGTTTATTTTATTTTTTATTTTATTTTATTTTATTCAATTAGGTTTAGTTTATTTTAGTTTAGTGTTTAATTATTCTTTCTTTAAGTTTAGTTTTGTTTTAGTTTTTTATTTTTATTTATTTTTATTTTAGGTTTTATTTTTTTATTTTAGGTTTTATTTTTTTATTTTATTTTATTTTATTTATTTTTAGTATTTTTAGGCTTTTATTTTTTAGTTTATTTAAGTATTAATTTATTTTATTTTTTTATTTTTATTTTTTATTTTAGGTTTTAGGTTATTTTATCTTTATTTTATTTTATATTTATATTATATTTTAGGTTTTTTATTTTCTTTTTTAGTTAGTTTAGGCTTTAAATTTAGTGTTTAGGGTTTAGGTTTTTGTTTTAGGGTTTTGTTTTTATGGTTTAGGTTTTAGGTTTAGTTTGGATCTTAGTTTAGGTGGGGCTCAGAGTTGAGGTTTAGCTTTAAGGTTAGTTTAGGGCAGGGTTTGTGTCAGAGTTGTTTTGTTTAGTTTAGGATTTATGGTTTATGGTTTAGAATTTTTAATTTTTGTTTTAGGTTTAGCAGTTTAGGTTTAGGGTTTAGGGTTCCAGTTGGGTTTAAGATTTTTAGGTTTAGGGTTTATGGTTTTAGTTTAGGGTTTAGGGTTTTAGGTTTAAGGTGAGATTTTCTGCCTAGGGTTCAGTTTTAGTTTTTATTATTTTATTTTTTTTTAATAAAGAAAAATTGATTTAACATTTCTTTGATTTCATCAACCACACACCAAGTTTTCTAAGACAAAAGCGATGACATAGATAAAAAATGAGTATGCATAGTGTGAATTAAAAACCCTAGATAACTAGGATCATCTTTACTGTAAAGATTTAGTTTCATAAGCAGATCGATCACTGCTCATCGATTTCTTAGTTCCCATAAAACCACCCTCTCGAGTAGTAATCCACCATCATATCCTTGATCTCTCCCTCCGTCACCACCACTTGTAATTGTTCCACCCACCTCCATAACCCACTACTCACCACCACCTCCATATCAAAGACACCGATCCCCACCACAACTAAGATAACCGCTGCCTCCAAGTTTGCCTCCACAACTAGATCTTGATTAAGCTTAGTTGATAGTGATGTCCCTACCGTCAAGGGTCTTTCCATTTTTTGGGTTTAGTGTTTAGGGTTTAGGGTTTATGGTTTTCATATGGTTTTGGGAAGGTTTAGGTTTATTTTGGGTGTAGGGTTTATGGTTTTAAGTTTTATGCTTTAGGGTTTAGGTTTTAGGGTTTAGGGTTAGTTTAGGATTAGTTTTAAGGTTTAGGGTTTAGGGTTTATAGTTTACGGTTTAGGGTTTAGGATTTAGGGTTTAGGGTTTTCTTTTAAATTAAGTAAACCGATAGGTTTAGGTTTATTTAGTTTATTTATTTTATTTTCTATTTATTTTAGTTTATTTTATTTTTCTATTTTTATTCAGGTTTATTTTTTATTTTTATTTAGTTTAGTTTATTTATTTTAGGTTTATTTAATTTAGTTTAAGATTTCTATTTTAGTTTATTTTTTAGGTTTAGGTTTAAATTTTTATTTTATTTTTTTAATGTTTAGGTTTTAGGTTTTTATTTTAGGTTTATTTTTAAGTTTTATTTTTTAATTTAAGTTTATGTTTATTTTTAGTTTATTTTATTTTATTTAGTTTAGGTTTGAAGTTTAGTTTATTTTAGGTTTAGGTTTAGGTTTTGTTTATTTTAGTTTAGTTTATTTAAGTTTAGGTTTAGGTTTATTTTATTTTTATTTTAGTTTTAGGTTTTTTAGTTTCATTTGGTTTTATTTTTATTTATTTTAGGTTTATTTATTAGGTTTATTTTATCTAATTTTAATTTTATTTTTATTTTAGGTTTAGTTTTATATTTTTATATATTTTTAGCTTTATTTATTTTATTTAGTTTATTTTATTTCTTATTTTATTTTTTAGGTTTAGGTTAAGGTTTGGGTTTAGGTTTAGGTTTTACTTTTATGTTTTATTTTTTTATTTTATTTTTTTTGTTTAGGTTTTTTTAATTATTTTCTTTTAGATTTTATTTATTTTGGATTAAGTTTTAGCTTTCTAGGGTTTAGGTTTAGGGTTTAGGTTTGGGGGTTGGTTTAGGTTTAGGGTTTAGGGTTTAGGGTTGTGTTTTTAGGGTTTTTAGGTGGGGTTTAAGTGTTTAGGGTTTTAGGGTTTATGGTTTAGGATTTAGGGTTTTAGTGGTTTAGGCTTTAGGTTTAGATTTTAGTTTATTTTTAGGTTTAGTTATTTTTTTTAACAGAGAACAAAGATTCAACATTTCTTCTTTTGATTTTATTAACCAACTAACACACCAAGTTTTCTTAGACACAACCGATGACATAGATAAAAATGAACGCATGAGCAAATCAAAAACCCTAGATAACTAGATTCATCTCTAGTGTAAAGACATAATTTCATAAGCAGTAGATCAGATCGATCATTCTTGAGTTTCTCCAGTTCCCATCAAAACCCAGGCTCTCAAGTAGCGGGATCTACCATCATATCCCCGATCTGTCCCTCTACCACCAGTTGTAACATCCGCCATGCATCCCGCCTCTATAACCACCACTACTTCGACCACCACCCCCGCCTTCACCTCTACTGCCATTTCTAGACAAAGCTTGCTGGAAGTTCCCCATCTTACCCATTCTTTTAGGTTTAGGTTTAGGTTTATTAGGTTTTAGGGTTTATTTTTAATTTATTTATTTACTTTATTTAGGTGGTTTAGGGTTTAGGTGGTTTAGGGTTTAGGGTTTAAAAAGTTTAGGGTTTTAAGGTTTATGCTTTTAAGGTTTAGGGTTTTTTAGGGTTTAGGGTTTAGGATGGTTTAGAGATTAGGGTTTAGGGTTTAGTGCAGGGTTTAGGGTTGTAGCAGGGTAGGGTTTGGGGTTTAGGATTTAGGGTATATAGTTTTTTTAATTAAAAACCAGATAGGTTTAGGTTTATTTAGTTTATTTTTATTTATTTTAGTTTATTTTATTTTTTATTTTATTTAGGTTTATTTTATTTATTTTAGTTTATTTTAGTTTAGGTTTAGCTTATTTTATTATGTTTATCTTATTTTATTTTATGTTTAGGTTTCTTTTCTTAGTTTAGGGTTTATGCTTTATTTTATTTATTTTTAGGTTTATTTTTAAGTTTAGGTTTTATTTAGGTTTTATTTTATTTTATTCTAGGTTTACTTCAATTTTATATTTAATTATTATTTTATTTAAGTTTTTATTTTAGTTTTATTTTATTTTTAGTTTAGTTTAAGTTTTATTTATTTTATTATAGTTTAATTTTATTAGTTTATTTTATTTTATTTTAGGTTTAGGATTAGGTTTATGTTTTATTTTTTTTTATTTTATTATTTTAGGTTTAAGTATTTTATATATTTGATTTTAGTTTTATTTATTTTATTTTAGGTTTTTTTAGGTTTTTAGGTTTATGGTTTAGGGTTTAGGGTTTAGGGTTTTAGGGTTTAGGGTTTAAAGTTTAGCTTAGGGTTAGGGTTGTTTAAGGTTTAGGATTTAGGGTTTGGGGTTTGGTTTAGGGTTTTCTTTTAAAAAAAAATTAAAAAGTGATAGATTTAGGTTTATTTAGTTTTTTATTTATTTATTATTATTTTATTATTTATTTTATTTATGTTTAGTTTTTTTATTTTAGTAGGTTTTTTATTTTACTTTATTTTCTATGTTTAGGTTTAGGTTTAGGTTTATTTTTAGTTGAGTTTTATTTTATTTTATTTTAAGGTTTAGGTTTTATTTATTTATTTCTAGGATTATGATTTTATTTTATTTTTTAAATTTAGGTTTTAGGTTTTTATTTTAGGTTTATTTTTTATTTTATTTTTTAGTTTAGGTTTAGGTTTATTTTTTGTTTAGTTTATTTTATTTTGTTTTTAAGTTTAATTTATTTATTTTATTTTATTTATTATTTTAGTTAAGGTTTTTTTTTTTTCTTTGATTTTTTGCATTGTTTTTAATTTATTTTTGTTTTTTATTTTAGGTTTATTTTAGGTTTAGTTTTTTTCAGTTTAAATTTTATTTTATTTTAGTTTTATTTTAGGTTCATTTTATTTTATTTTACATTTAGTTTCTATTTTATTTAGGTTTTTTATTTATGTTATTTTAGTTTAGTTTATGTTTCATTTATTTTATTAGTTTATTTTTATTAGTTTTTTTTTTTAATTTTTGTATTTTAGTTTAAGTTTTTATTTTATTTTATTTTAATTTTATTTAGTTTAGGTTTATTTATTTATTATTTTAGGTTTATTTAGTTTAGATTTTATGGTTTAGAGTTTAGGGTTTAGGGAGAGAGGACTGGGGCTGGTGGGGTTTGGGTAGAGGGGACAAGGTTTAGGGTTTAGGTTTAGGAGGTATTTAGGTGCTTTAGTACTTATGGCTTTAAGATTTAGGACAGGGTTTAGGATTTAGGGAGGGCCAGATGGGGTGGCTCAGGAGGGTAGGCCCTGGGTATAGGTTTAGGGTTTAAGTGGCCTGGTAGGCCTGGTCAGTTAGTCAGGGTTTTAGGTCAGTTTAGGGTTTAGGTTTAGGCCAGGATTGGAGGGCCTGGTTAGGACTGGGGTAGTTTTAGCATTTAGGGTTTTAATATCAAACCCGAGTGGTCACACAGATATATTATTTATTTTAGTTTATCTATCATCTTTGTTTATTTATTATCATAGTTTATCTATTTAATTTATTTATATATGTTTGTTTTTATTTTATTTAGGTTTTATTTATTTTTATTTATGTTTATTTAGGTGTTTTTTTTTAGTGGGTTTAGGTAGGGTTTAGTGTCAGGGAGGTTTAGGTGTGGCCCAGGTTTAGCCTGTGGTTTTAGGGAGAGCCTGGGGCCTGACTTAGGGTTTAGGCCTTTAGGTTTAGGCTTTAGGGTTTAAATGTTAAGTTTAGGTTTAGGGTTGGGTTGGGGTCAATAGGTCATGGTCAGGGTTTGTGGTTTTAGGGTTTATGGTTGGTGGTTAGTTTAGGGCTCAGGTTTAGGGTTTAGAGTTTAGGGTAGCCATTTAGAGTGGGGAGGGTTAGGATTTAGGGTAGGGTAGTGTGTTTAGGTATTTTCCAATTAAACCACAGTGTTATTTATTTAGTTTATATTTAGATTTTAGTTTTTTAGGGTTTTAGGTTTGGTTTAGGTTTAGGTTTAGTGGGTAGGGTTTAGAAGGTTTAGGGTATTTAGGGTAGGTTATGATTTAGATTTAGGGTATTTTTTAAATTAAATAAAATGGTAGGTTTAGCTTTATTTAGCTTATTTTTATTTATTTCAATTTATTTTATTTTTTATTTTTATTTAGGCTTACTATTTTATTTTTATTTAGTTTAGTTATTTATTTATTTATTTTATTTTAGTTTAGGTTTTATTTTAGTTTATTTTAAATTTAGGTTTAGTTTTATTTTTAATTTTAGTTTAGTTTTATTTTTATTTTATTTTTATGTTTATGTTTTACTTTATATTTTTATATTTTTTATATTTTATTTTATGTTTATTTTTTTTTAATTTTTTAGTTTTATTTTATTTAGGTTTTATTTTAGGTTTATTTTATTTATTAAATTAGATTTTTTTCTTTATTTTATTTTTAGTTTAATTTTATTTTATTTTATTTTATTTAGGTTTAGGTTTAAGTTTAGGTTTTAGTTTATGTTTTATTATCTTTTATTTATTATATTTTTAGGTTTAGGTTTATTTATTTATTTTATTTTTAGGTTTAGGTTTTATTTTAAGTTTTTAGGTTTTTAGGGTTTAGGGTTTATTTAGGGTTTGGTGTTTTATTTTAGGGTTGGGTTTATGGTTATGGGTTTGGGTTTAGGAGGGTTTAGGTTTGGTTTAGTTTAGGGGTTTAGGTTTAAGTTTAGGGTTTAGGGTTTTTTGGGTTTAGGGTTAAGGTTTAGGGTTAATTTTAGGTTTAGGAGGGTTTAGGTTTTAGGTGAGCCGAAAGATTGGGATTTATAAACTAAAACATACCACTAAGCAAAAATCTACTATATAGAAATAAAGTCGGAAGATTGGGATTATAACAAGTTATTACATGGTTGAAATGAAATTGTTGTTAGAAATTTACTTATCTTTATCTTACTAAGATCAATTATTTAGAGTTTAAATTGCTAAAGAAAAAACAAAATTATAAATGAGTACATGAACAAATTTGAAGTATCTTATCTTCTAAAATTAGGGAAAGATTAAATTAATGTTGTTTAGATTTAGATCGACTTGAGCCTTAAATTTAAATGTGACACTACATAAAATTAATTTGCATGTGGCTTTTGAACAAACTTTAGATTTCAAATAACATCAAAAATTCTTGCTCCTAATAGAATGTCATCAAATGTAGGAATTATTCATTCCATTATTAAATCATATTTAAATGAATACATCTAAACTAAATAACACTACTACCAATAAAAATGAAATAGAAAAAATGATAGATACTATGTTGGGATCCAAAATCTCTCTTAAATCATATTTTAGATGTCAGCAAAAAATCTGTTAGTGTCATAAATTTCTCACAACACTATGATAGCTATTTTTTAAATATTGACTTAGGAGTTTTAGCTTTTCTTTCTTTCTTTTGTGTTGAAGTGAATTATTTGTTACATTATGTTGCAGCGTTGAGTCTCAATGTAGGAGTTTTGGAAATCTGCAAGATATTGATTATTCCACACTAATTATCAAGATATTTTGTCAATCACTATTGTAAAAATCTCATTCGATAATATTTTGCATCAAGTCTCCCTAATTGGCCAAGATCTTGAGCATTGTCTCAAAGCATTGAAATCCTACTAGAGAGAGATTTTTAAGGCACAAATTTAGCTGTTCGACATATCTTCTAAATCCTACTAAAGAGAGGTTTTTTTAATAAGAACAAATTCAGATTCAACATTTCTTCTTTTCAATTTCATCAACCAAGTAACACACCAAGTTTTCTAAAATATAAGCGATGACATAGGTCAAAACTAAGCACGTATAGACCAAATAAAAAACCGTAGATAACTAGAACCGTCTCTAATGTAAATACACATTTCCATAAAATCGGATCCGTTCTTCGCTTTCTTCAGCCATTAGGACCACCCCCTCTAGAAGCGGGATCCATCATCATATCCCCGATCTTCCTCACCACCATGGTTGTAACCTCGCTCCTCCGCTTCCATAACCACCACTACTCGACCACCATCTCCATATCCACCCTCTAGATCCCCACAACCACTGTGATAATTGCCGCCTCCTCCACCTCCAAATCGCTTAGTTGAAGGTGATATTCTTGCTGTCAAGGTTCTACCCAATCTTCGGGTATGGGTTTAGGTTTATTTTTAAATTTTTTTAGTTACTTTAGTTTTCGATTTAGGGTTAGGGTTTAGGGTTTAGGGTTTGGTGTTTGGGATTAGGATAAGGTTTAGGGTTTTAGGTTTTATGCTTTTAGGGTTTAGGGTTTAGGTTAAGTTTTGAGGCTTTAGTTTAGGGTTTAGGGTTTTGGGGTTTAGGGTTTAGAGTTTAGGGAGTTTTTAGAGTTTAGAGTTTAGGTTTAAGTAGGGTTTATGGTTTTAGGGTTTAGGGTAGATTTAGGGTTTAGATTTAGGGTTAGTTTAGGGTTTTTTATTTATTTATTTATTTTAAATTAAGTAAACTTGAGGTCTCATTTTATTTAGTTTATTTCTTATTTATTTTAGTTTATTTTATTTTATTTTATTTAGGTTTGTTTTATTTTTTATTTAGTTTAGTTTATTTATTTTAATTTAGGTTTTATTTAGTTTATTTTTAGGTTTAGGTTTAGGTTTAGGTTTATATTTTAGTTTAGTTTATTTTATTTTATTTTAGGTTTTATTTTTTTTTTATTTTAGGTTTAGGTTTAGGTTTTTATTTTATTTTTAAGGTTTAGGTTTTAGGTTTTTATTTTAGGTTTATTTTTAGGTTTATTTTTTAGTTTAGGTTTATGTTTATTTTTAGTTTATGTTTATTTTATTTTATTTAAGTTTAGGTTTCATTTATTTTAGTTTTAGGTTTAGGTTTTGTTTTAGTTTAGTTTATTTTAGATTAGGTTTAAATTTATTTAATTTTTATTTTAGGTTTAGGTTTTTTTTAGTTTAGAGTTTAGATTTTATTTTTTATTTATTTTTAGGTTTATTTTTGAAGGTTAGGTTTTTATTAGGTTTTTATTTTATTTTATTTTAGGTTTATTTTATTTTTATTTTAGGTTTAGTTTTTATTTTATTTAGGTTTTTATTTTTTTTAGTTTAGTTTTGCTTTTATTTATTTTATTATAGTTTAGATTTTATTTTATATTTAATATTTTTAAGGTTTATGTTATGGTTCTAGGTTTAGATTTAGGTTTTAGTTTTATTTAATTTATTTATTTTTTTTTTTATTTATTTATTTTATTTTAGGTTTTATTTAGTTTAGGTTTATGTTTTTAGCTTTTTTAGGGTTTAGGATTTTTTAAGGGAATTTTATTGTGAAAAGTACAAAGTCCTTAGAGGGGGTAAATCTCTAAACTAATTCTTAAAGAGCTACAATAAGTCCTAAAGAGATAAACCCCCTAACTATTACAATAATATAAGAAAAAAAAAGAAAAGCAAAAGCAAAACCAAATCAACAACAACAACTGATCGATGTGCACAACAGCAACATCCATTAGGTCCTTTTGATACTAGCAAGATCCACTGCAAGATTCTCCCAACCTATAAAAGAAATCTACAACATACTAATGAAAGAATGAGTACAATTAAGAAAACATAAAGAGTATGAGGAAAGAAAAGGAGTAAAGAAGTAAAGAGAGCCAATCATCTCAAGAGCAACACTATATGTAAGCATCCAAATATCTAAGGGTTACAATTACATATAGTGCTACCAGCCAATAGAAGATAAAGAGGGAAACATCAAGGACATCATTGCCAGCATACCTCTTGTAGCCCATCATCCAAAGTCCATCATCCTACAAGGCTACAAACTCCTCCAAGCAGCAGACATAATAGCCAACCATAAACCCACCAAAATAAATAAGCCCAATAAGATAGAAAATCAACCAACCATCAGGGATAGAAATAGAAAGGAACACCACCAAAGAGGAATAGCAACATCAAAGGGAGAAAGCATCATGACCTTAACAACACAAACTAGAAAAACTAAGACACAAGAACACAAGTCCTCCACAAGCAAACAAGAAATGCTGCAAGGTTGTCACCCAAACTTGAAAAGGGAAGCAGGAACAACCAAGAGCGAAGAACCATAACAGAAGTAGGCCAACCAGTATGTCACCAATAGAGTAGGAAAGAAAGGCCAAAATAGCCACCCATCCAACCAACCCAGCCAGCCAAAACAGCCAACCACCACTGCAAGAGAAAATCCAAATCAATTAAAAGACCAACAGCATCCATCATGCCAAAACCACCCAGGACTACCAGGAAAAGTGTAGAGGCAAATAGCAGCATCCACCAAACCAACCAAAGAAAAATTATGATCCGGGTGAGCTAAATAGCTAGCCAAAAATAAAATGGAGCAAAGACCACTAAGACTAACTAAAAGCCATCCATCAGGAGGAGCTAATACACAAGAACACCACCAAAACCAACAGCAAAAAAGAGGAGCAATATCAATGAGTGCAAGCATCATAACCACAACCAAGTTATAATACAATACAAACCAAGTCACCAAATCCCAAAGATAAACAACAACCACTAAACAACCATCAACCAATAACCCAAAATAACAACAAAAAGAAAGTAAACAAAGAGAGGAAGACCATTATAGAGGAAACCACAACCAAAAGAAACAAACCCAAACAAAACCACTATGAAACCCAATCCACAAAAAAAGAAGAAATAATACCAACAAATCCAATCCAATCTAGAAAACAAAATCACACCAACGGTAGATAAACCAAATAACACATCCAAAATTAACCAACCAACCTAGCTACCAACCAACCCACAAATATATAGCTACCATAGCCAACCATCATAGCAGCAAAAAATCCAACACACTTAAGGAAGCAACCATCCTAAGGATATGAAAAACCCCATACAAAAAATAGCAGGCAAAGCAACCACCCAAATAAAGGTCACCAAAAATAGCCAAGCAATAATAATCACCCAGCCAGGAAAACATCAGCCACCAGAAAATAACCCGTGCAAAAAAAAGGAACCATCGTAGTAAACCAAGCCAACCCAAAAAGCAAGAGCTCAAAATAAAACCTAGCATAGGCCTAAGAGTGAAAATAAGCAAATGGCCACAACCTAAAGAGGGTTTAATAATGGGAAACTAAAAGTAATGGCTCATCAAAACCAATAGAAAACCAAGCCAAAAAAATTAGAATGAGATAAGGTAATCCAGGTGTTATATTAACCAAACCCCTTAAAAGTTTAGGCAAATTTTGATTGTCAAATAAAGTAAAATCAATTAAGTTGGCACATAAAATAGCCAAGAAATTATCATAAGCATTATCTTCATGAAGGATATGGGAAATTTTATAACAAACTTGAGAAAGAAGAATTTTAGTATGATTGAGAAGATAAATTAAATCAACATTTTTTATTCTATTAGAATTTAATATGTCAAGAAGCAAGAGTGCATCAACTTCAATTCAGAAGTTGAGGAAACCTTTATTCAAACAAATTTCAATAGCTTTATTAACAGCCATAAGCTTAACATAGATAACATAATTGGCTTTGAGAAGATAGGTAAAAGCACAAATGATAGTACCTTTAGAATCCCTAAGATTACCACCATAGCCATATTTTTAAGCAACAAAACCATCTATATTCACTTTAATCAAATTATATTTGGGTTTGATCTAATGGATAATCCTAGCTATTTTATAAGTGTCAGCATCAAGTAGAATGATAATAAATATTTTAGCAACAAATTTATAGCCTCTAAAATGAATGTTACTAATAAGATTAGCATTAAATAGAGCATGAATTTTTTCTTTAGTTCTAGCAAAGATCTTTTTATGGCTCATAGGAATACCATGATATTTAGAATCATTTCTGTTCATCTAGATGAACAAGAAAAGGGTAATAACAACTAGAACTTTATATGACCTTTCAATTTTTTTTGGAAACAGCTTCAAGAAGTTGATATATAGAAAGAGAGCCATGAAAGTAGTGGTATTAAATAAATCATCTTACCATAACCATAATTTAGAAGTAATAGCACCATTGACAAAAACATGATTAACATTTTCAATATGAAAGCAACAATAACACTTTCAAGGAAAATAAAACCCTTTATTCCAGAGCAAAAAGTCCATAGAAATAAAGTTATTCAAAATCCTCCAAGTTAAAACTGAATAGAAAATGGGAATGATATTGTTCTAAAGTTTAATGAAAACATTAGAGGAGTTTTGCTTATCTCTAATAAAATTCCAAACATCTTTAAGAACAAAATCACCATTGTAAGAAAGCTTAAAGAGAATTTGATTAGTTTGTTAGAGAAAATAAGGATATTTTTAAAGTTATCTAAAAGAGAAATAGGGATATAATTCTTTGTTTGTTTTCATTCCAAGTGTTATTATTGCAAAAGAGTTAACTTTAAATAAGTAGAGTGGGTAGATAAAAGGGAGAGCCATTGCCAATCCAATTGTCTTGTCAAAAGAAAGAAGAACTCGCATGAATACCCCATGATATTAAGGGTTCATCAACCCATTTAATGGAGCAAAGCCTTTTCCAAACCATAGAGTCACCAACCTTTTAAGCACAGATAAGAGGGTGTTTGCCATGGCAATATTCTTTCATCATAAAATTAGCCCAAAGGATATCATTTTTTTCTAAAATTCCACCAGTGCTTATGAGAGAAGGCAATAATTGTTTCACAAATTGGTTTGCAACTAAGACGACCTTCACCCAAGAGACCACAACATTTATGCAAGGAAGTCCAATGCATTCTTTTAGTAGAATTATTGGATCCCCAAAAAATTTATTAAGCAAGGATCAATTTTTATAAGAGTAGCATTAGTGGGGATAATAGATTGAATCAAATAATGAGGCATTGAATTGAGAGTGCTTCTTAGAATAGTGAGTCTACCATCAAAGGAAAGAAAACGAAATTCCTAAACAAATATTTTATTTAAAATTTTTTGAATTAACTCATAAAAAAGATGGGATCATTTTGGACCTGTACAAAGAGGAGCACTGAAGTACTTAAGAGGAAGGTGTTGATGTTTAAAGTTAGTGATATATAAGATTTGATTAATTTTATTATTTGAAGAAGTAATATTTATCATTGATAGATAGACCACTTTCTCTACCAAATTTATTTAAAAATCTTGAGATTCTTGATATGATGAATAGAAGCATTGCATAAAATAATGAAATCATTTGAAAAGCTTAAATAAGAAACAAGAAGACCACCAAGATTTCTATAATACATGCTAAGATTGTTTAATAATAGATCATTGATGCTCGTAGATAAGAACTCAATAACAATAATAAATAAGGCAGGAGATAAAGGATCAACTTGTCTTAGGCCATGGGAAGAAGGAAAGAAGCCCAAGGCTTCCCCCATTAAGAAAAATAGAAAACCAAGAAATTATTAATATAATTTTAATAAAGAAAGATAAATTTATCAGAAAACCAAAATAAATTCAAAATATGGATAAGGAAATCACAAGAGATATTGTCAAAAGCTTTGGTAATATCTAATTTGAACAGAATGTTGCCACCTCTAGTCTTATAATCTAAATCATGAATTAATTCTTGAGCAAGCAGAATATTATCAGAAATAGATCTACCTCTAACAAAACTAGTTTGGTTTAGAGAGATAATCCTATGAAGTAAAGAAGAGCTGTTGGTTAGAATTTTGAAATTATTGAAGAAGGTGCAAAGACTAATAGGTCTAAAATCAATCTAATAGTCGGATTATCTTTCTTAGGTATGACAGAAGTGATAGAAAAATATCTAGGAAAAGGATTACCATTTAAAAAATCAACCACCTTAACCAAATCATTTTAATAATAAGCTAGTATTTTTGAAAAATTGGGTAGTGAAACCAACTAGCAATAGAATCGATATTCATGCTATTAAGAACTTTAAAATTTCCTCTTCATTAGCTTCAATAGTAAGCAAATCATTATCATTATTGTTTATAATAGAAGGAATTAAGTGTGATTTAGAAATAGCTTCATAAGAGCAACTCTTATTAAGCATATTTCTAAAGTAATTAGTGGTTGAATCTTTAATATAATTATTCTCTGTAATCCATTCTCCATTATCATCTTTAATTTTTTGAGTATTATTTAAAGCTCTCTTTTTATTAACTAAAGCATTGAAATATCTAGTATTTCTATCCCCATCCATAATATGTTTGTTAGTAGCTCTTTGGCTCCAATAAGTTTCTTCCATATTTTGAAAATTAATAAGTTTATCTTTCGCCTCAGTCAAGTCCTTAATCTTAGTAGGATCAGACATAATAGAGACTTCAAGATCACAAACCAATTTTTCCATTTCTTTGATATTAGCAAAAGGTTTTTAAAATGATGCTTGTTCCACCAACCTAGATTTTGTTTAAGTCTTTTAAGCTTAAACCAAAATCTATTCATCCCATAATCAATTGTGGGATGTAAAGGAGCTTTCCAATTGTTAGCCACAACATTAAAGAAATTAAAGAATCACATCCACATGAAATCTAAAATGAGAGAAATTTTTAATCTATTAGAGTTTTCTTTACTAGAAACCAAAAAGGAGCATGATCCGATAAGGTTTGCTTAAATGATCGAGAAGTAATAGGCCATTAAGTAATCCAATGAGTATTAAAAGAATCTCGTCCAACCATTGCCAAAGTCTAGTTTTTTTGTAAAATTTGAACCCTTAAATCTAATATCAATCAAATTGCAATCAAGGATCATGTTGGAAAATTCTTCCATGGAGTGAATATTAGGAGAGAACCACCACCATTTAAGAGAATAAAATAGTGTTGAAATCTCCACCAACAAACCAAGGTTTATTGATAGAGGTAGAAAATTCTTCAAATTTTCCCAAAGAAAATTTCTACCAAATCTATTACAAGATGCAAAAAAACACAATAGTCACCATAAGATATTTGAGCATTGACAACTTGTTGAAAATCATCAAGAATAGAAATCTCCACAAAATTATTCCAAAAATACAAAAAAATTTTACTGACATTAGAGAAGAATTTATTGAAACCGATCATTCTAACAACATGGTTAATTTTGTTTGCATGAATAAGAGGCTCCAAAAGAACAAGTAAAGAAATATTATGAATATGACAAAGGTTTCTAATATAGTTACAAATAGAGAGGGTACCGATCCCTCTAACATTCCAAATAAGAAAATTAAACATAGGAAATAAAAAAAGGGGTTAAAAGATTAATTAAGAGAGGAGAAGGAGGCCACAACGGATCTAGTATTTTGGGACAATTTGGGAGAGAAGTTTTTATCATTTTTTTCTTTTTATCATGATAAGTTTGGAAACCATTTCCTTTTCCCATAGAATCATCATCTAAGAAGGATTTAGCAACATTCATCATAGATTTAAGGGAAGTATCCTATATAGAAGTGAGTTCTCCTTCTTCCAAGCCATTAAAATTTATTAAAGGCAAATGAGCATCGGGTATAGCAAGTGAGGGAGCTGAAATAAATTTATTAAGAAGGCAGGTGTGAACATCTAGCCCTTCTTCTTCAATACCCAGATTATTAGACAAAACCAAATCTTTTTGAGAATTTAAATCATTTTGAACTAAAGTAAAGTCAGGTTTTCAAACTAAATATCATGAGAAAAAAAGCCATATTCTCCATTGAATTCAAATGATATAACATTGATATCCTCATTAATATTTTCAATTAAAGCTTTATTTTCATCAATCAAAACTAGTAAGGATGCACTTAGAGGAAAAGAATATCTAAATTTCAGAAATTTTGATATTTAATTAGGTTACCTGTAACAAAATAGTTTCTATAGAGGTTTGCTCAAAATTTTTTTTTAAATGAGAACAAAAGACAGAAAATTTTCAAAATCAACTTTCATATCATTTTTTTTAGATCCCAACGATTTCTTTGGGGTGTTTCTTGGTAATGTCCAATTCATTATAGCCATAAGGTCAAGATTCATATGCATGATCAATTTACAAATGAACCAAATAAAGCACCCACAACAAAAAGGAATTGATGATTAATGAAATGAATTCACATATTGGAGAGAGAAATTCAAATGATTGGGGATTCTTTCCTAATATCAAATAGTCCATTTCAACAACCTCATTTGGCAATTGAAAACAAAATAAGAATGACGAGTAAAAACATGTGAGTAATTCAAATCATTTGTTAACTAATCAAAATGTGGTGGGGATCAATTAAACCAATCATAAAAGCACCCAAAAGTTTCAGACTATGAAAGAAAGAGCGATTGTTTTCCAGATTTAGCCTATGAAGAGTAAACTTTCCAACCAAAGTGAATTCAAACGGCTTAGCAAGCATTTCCATAATCATATTAGAGCACATAGCCACAGGCATGCCTCAAAAAGAAGTCAAAATAAGTTCTAGGGACTCACCTGAATAGTTATCCATACCAGTAAGGACATATTTGAATGATTTTGATGCAACCAAAGCCAAGGTAGTTGATACCCTAGTAGGATCCATTGGATCCATCAGTTTCCCCATGGAATCATCAGGGAAGACGCCAAGCCACAGTGTCACTCCAAGTAAAACATGAAAGCGGCCAGTGGCCATCGATTCTAGAAGGAATCCAATGAGAATCATGCCAAATAGGTGTCAACTAGTGGCCAGAAAGTCAAAAATGAGAAAGGAAAAAGGGGAATTTCAAGAGCATTGAGGGCTCGAGGTTGGGTTTAGGTTTAGGTTATTATTTTTTAGTTTAGTTTATTTTTATTTTTTTTTATTTTAGATTATTTAGGTTTAGGGTTTAGGGTTTTTAGGTTTAGGGTTTAGGTTTAGGGTTTAGGGTTTAGGTTTTAGGGTTGTGTTTAGAGTTTAGGGTTTAGGATTTTTAGGGTTTAGGGTTTAGGGTTTAGGGTTAAGTTTTTAGGTTTAGGGTTCAGTTTTAGTTTAGGGTTTAAGGTTTTTGGGTTTTTTTAACAGAGAATAAATTCAGATTCAACATTTCTTCTTTTGATTTCATCAACCAAGTAACACACTATTGAACTCACTTTTGGAGTGAGTTCTCAACCTCCTCTTCTTAGACCTTGGAACCTTCTGGACACTAAGGTTTCTTATAAGACACTTTTAGATTAGGTGAACACTTGACTAAGCCTAGACTTAGAAAGGTTAATAATTAGGCCATGCTTGACTTAGGAAAATCACTTACCTTATAGCCTAAACCCAATCAATGTACACCTTAAATTCAATTCAAATCCAAATTTCCAACCAAACCTCAAACTCAATGTCAAATCCAAATCTAAACTCAATTCCAAATGATTGAAACCCTAGATCAAATCCAAACTTGAAATCTTCAAGCCCTTTAATTAACCTTCATGAACTTAGCCAAATTTCCATCCAATTCAATCCAAACTCAATTGATTTTCTTATAAATCAATTATACCTTCAATTATCTTCTCAAATATAAATGAAATATAAATTTAAAATAGCCAAAACCAAATCCAAAATCAAATCAAACCCAATTTAAACCATTTAAGCCATTTCCTTGAACATGGCCAAAACCCATCTAAATTAATCAAAATCAATGGATTTTCTCTTGAATCAATCATTCCTTCAATCATCTATCCAAATATAAATGAAACCTATAATCATCTAGTCAAACCAAAATCAACCCAAGTCAAATAACAACAACCCATTTGACTTAAAATATTCAAATAAATAGAAACTCATTTGAATCTAAACCAATTATAGTTGAATTTATATATCAATCTTAAATCTATATATAAACTCAACTAAATCAAACTCAACCCAAAATAAAGTCAACTAAATCCAATTGGTTCACTTGACCTAAAGTGGCCAATTTGACCTACATGAACCAAAATCCAATTCAATCCAAATCAAAGTAAATTATGTCAATCTAAACTTCATGTCATGATTGTTGATCAGATGATCAAATATAAACCAAACCAAACCAGCCCATTGAGCAAGTCAACCCTTTAGCCTATATTGAACCCAAACTAGCCAAATTACAACTAAGCCAAATCCATTGAAACTAATGATTCAAATCAACCTAAAATGAACATTTAAACATGACTTGACTTTTAATTGAGCCAAACCTAGCCCAATTGGTCCTCTTGCCCCAGGTTGACCCAAATTGACATAAAGGGTCAAATTAGACTAAACCCAAATTAAATCAAAATTAAATCAAACCAAAGCATACAATCCTCTCCAAATGGTCATATGAACTTAACCTAACCTTGTTTGATTTGACCAATTAGTCAACCTAACCCATTTTGACCCAATTTGGCCTAAATGGGTCAAATTGAGCCAAAATTAACCAAATGAACTCCAAATGACATGAAATTTGGTCCAACTCACTTTTGACTCATTTCAAATATGCCCAAATTAAAGTCAATGCCAAATGACCACTCGACCCTTGGGCTAAGGGTATCACATAAAATAAAAACTGATGTAAATGATCATTTCTCTTTCTTAGCCACTTGGTCCATCAATTGGTCCACCCGGCACCAACCCAACTGATCCAAGAGGTGGT
The DNA here is from genome assembly GCA_021442155.1 of Cymbidium sinense. Lineage (NCBI taxonomy): Eukaryota > Viridiplantae > Streptophyta > Magnoliopsida > Asparagales > Orchidaceae > Cymbidium > Cymbidium sinense. The sequence goes on from CM038214.1 coordinate 173,868,900, forward strand.
TGGTTTAGCTATGACTCATGGGGAGGTGAAATCACCTCCCTTCCATTGGAACACTTGGCATGAAGGACCTCCACTTCCCTTTGCTAGGACACCCACTTGTCCTTAGCAATCACCTCCCATGCCTTGGACAACCAAATTAAGCCACCTAAGAGGAATCGAACCACCCCAAACTAAGAACACTTGAGCCAAAATCACCATGAGGTGATTTTTGGCCATTGCAAGGAGACAAAAAAATAGAGAGGAAAACTCTTCCTCACACACTCATTTCACTCTAGAGCTCCAAACCAACTCACAACCATTCCCACTTGGTGCTTAAGGAAAATCCATCAAAATCAAGTGGATTCCAGCAAGGAAATGACAATAATTGGTAGATACATTATTTTGAAGTGAAGCAAGAGCCTGAACCCATTCCAAAGCTTTTTCCTACACTCAGGAGCATGCTCAGATCATCACCACTACCGAAAATCATCCTCAGTGTGGTAATTTTCAAGAACCGTAGCCTACCTTAGGTTCTTTTGTTTGTGATGATTTTTGCTTAATTTTGGAATTTTCTTTAGATTACACTTGTTTTTTTTTTATTTTACATCATCCCACACTTTGAGTGATTTTCAAAAGATCCCAAAATCGGCTAAAATGAAGTTTTCCATTCAATTTTTTCACATGAATGCAAAATCCTCACGCCCATGCCTCTTCTACGGATAGTTCGACCATTTGATCTCCCATTCGGGAGATGGATGGCTCATCATGTGGATCATGGCTCGATCGATGGATCGGGATCATGCGTGTGATCATGAATCCGATCATCCGATCCACACTTTCTTGTTTGCATTCTGGCTCATTTATGGCACGAGCCACAATCATCAATTCGGGTCTAAATGCCATGAGGCGTGTTAAGTAATATATTAGGGATTTTCTACTTTTAAAATTAATTAAAATACTTGAAACTTCAAAAAAAATAAAAAAATAAACATAACTAAAATTTTTCAAGTAAGGGTTTGTTGGATTTGTATTTTCTAGAATCCAATAAATCCAAAAGCCCCAAATTTTACTAAATATTTTGTGTTTAATTTAAGTTTTAGAAAATAAAATTTCATTAATTAAACCAAAAGACATATCGATTGATTTGAAAAGATTAAAAGTGAGCTTAAAATCTATACCATACAAATTTCAAGTTAAAAGAATTTCTGATTAGGATATTATTGAAGTTCAAATAGTTAAAATAAATTAATGGACTTTATAAAAATCATAGAAAATCATAGCTTAAAAAAAATTATAATAAAAAATCATTATAATTAAAATGTGAGAGATTTAATTAAAATTGATCCTAATTAATTTTGAACAATAATTATTAATTGGTTTAATTAAAACTTAATTAGCTTAATTACTCTAATTACTAAGTAAATAATCCCAAACTTTGGGTTGATTAATTGGGACACCTTTCCTAAAATATTTTGAAATTATTATTTTGGAAATGGTTTGGTCTTTAATTACTTTCCTAATTAAAGGCAAATTAATTAATATTCTTAATCAAGAAATCAATAATAAATAATAATGACATTAATTCTTTCCCACATGTGTGGAAAACCATGAAAGTACTTAATTAAGATTCTTAACTAAATTAATCACTAATTGTGAGCCAATTACATTGGCCTCTTTCATTTCTTAGGTTCATTTAATTTCCAATGTATGTACATTATTATGTTGGTTCATAATTACTTGGTTAATTAAATTAAGGCAACATAGGTAAGGGTTAATTAATGGTAATGCATAGTACAACACTAATTAACATAAAATCAACTTAATTAATTTTCATTAAATAAAATTAAATCACAAACCTGGGAATGGGATATGATCAAAAAAACTTTCCTCATTTCTTCAAAACCAAATCAAATATGAAATTGAAAGTAATAATTAAAAATCCTTGGTTTTCTTTAAATGCTTTTATTTTATTTGATTGTCCTTAGAAATTAATTTAATTGATTGAAATCACATGTTTATACTTATTCATTCCTTTCCAATAATGTTAAATGTTGTATGTCATTTGAAATCATACATCATCTTTTCAAAATTAATTAAATCAAATGGTTTTCCTTTATGTTAAGCTTGCATGTGTTGATTTAATTTATAATATGTGTGGTTATTATCACTATTAAATCCAAACATATTTTCCAAAGCTTATAAATTAATGGTTTATATGATATGAGTTATTATAATACATAAGAGATGTATGTGATCATAACTTAAATGTATGAAGTGATGCTCCTTTCCTTTTATTCATGTATTGAATTATGTAAGTGAGAATGTTAGTTATATAGTATATCCAGAATACGAGGCTTTAGTTAGCCCCAATGAGGTCATTTGATTACCTCACTTCCCTGGTTTAACAATGGAATGTACTCCATTTGAATACATTATTACAAATTTCAATACTAGAATTTGGATGAGGCTTTAATTCATATACATAAATGATTAAGTCAAATTGAATACCATTTTTTGCATGATTTTTATTCTCCAAATTATGAATACATGTGTATGTATTTAAGAAAGTGGTACATAGTCTAGACATCCTAGGAATATGAGGCTTTAGCTATCCCTAAGAAGGTCATTTGATTACCTCTCCCTAGTTTAATAAAGGCATGTACTTGCTTATGTATTTTATACATACATGTGTGTATTTAATTAGAGAATGGTAATCCTTTTTATTAAAAAATATTTTGGATTTTGATTGTTCAAGTGATTGAACTAATTGATCATGTGATTTGGAGCTCTCTTACTTTATGTTCATGCATGTAAATTTACATATGATTTGGATGTGATGGTATATAATCTAGATATCCCAGGAATATGAGGCTTTAGCTAGCCACGAGGAGGTCATTTGACCTCACTTCCTTGGTTAATGACACATACCGCTTAATTTCATCCTTATGTATTTTTGCATAATAATTTAGATAGAGCCTTAAATTAATATGATAAAATAATTCAATCAGGAGAAATATAAAGCTTCAAATGTACATACTCACATCCATCATTTAAGTGTGCTAAAACATATTGTATGTGTTGGTATACCTAACACTTAATCATATGCATGTTATATGTGATGGAAAGGAATGATTTAGCACGTGTCATGTGATAGTATTTCAATTAGATTAATCTTAAGCCTTTCACATTGAATAAAATTATTTAAAGAGAACCTAAACTTAGGATTAATCTAAAATGTGTCCATTCACTAAAGAGAACAAAAAAAAAAAAATTTTTTAGAAAGTGGTTTAAGGGATGAAAGAGGGCAACCTCTTTTCTTCTCTTTACACATAGTTACTTAGTGTAGGTCATATGAAATAAAAGAAACACAAATTAAAACTTGCAAATCAACTAAAGCACTTGAAGTGAAACTACCCTTTAAGTTGAATCATTCTACACTTAGAAAATCTTAACTCTAAAGCCTAGGGACATACCACACAAGCCTTAATACACACACATTAGATTAAGTCACCACTTCTAGCCTTATGTTAGGATGGTGCATGGTGTGATGTATGTTTTATTTTGTGATGTATTATTTTAGACTGTTAGGGTGTATGTTTCATAGATGGATGGTAGGCCATGATTAGCCTAATCATATTACAAGAGATTATTTTTAAGGGGCCACTTAAAAATAAATATAAATGCACTCTTTGTAGGTTGCTTAAGCCCCTAAGCATAATCTAAGTTAGGACAAGTAGGCTTGGGTACCCATGTGCAAGTTGCTAAGTCCAAATTATAAATATAACTACTTGGGTTATATGTGTGTTTAGCTAACACTTGTCTTGTAGGTGTAGCTAGATTTACTTTTCCTATTTTTAATATCATTTTGTATTAGGAATTAGGATTAGTGCTATGGGGGGATAATGATGAGCATTGGCTAGAAGGCTTTATCTTGGGAGGCCATGTGATGCCTTTGAACTGGAGCAAACCAAAACAAAGAAGGAGGAAGATACATAAAGACATAAAGACTTGAAGACCCCCTAGCATTTATCATATGTAAATTGCAAATTATTCTTTTATGTAGTTGTAAGGGCTCTACCCATTTTTTTGGGATGGCACACCACAGCCTATTATTCTTTTGCATTAGCTATAAAAGTATTTGATGTTGTCTTTAAAGTGCACAATTAGGATGACATGCTTTTCTTAGTTTCTTTATATGTTTGATGTTTGAATGTGTGGCATGGAATGCAATTTGGTTCTTAGAAAAAAATTAACTTTTCTACCCTACAAATCATAACTAAAGTTTTAAATAATTCAATTTTAGGATATAAATCAAGATAATTAAAAGATTTAGCAACCCCTTAGTTGAATGTTGAATGGCCAACAACATGCACATCATATTTTTTCACTCTTGAAAATAAGGGATTACCATCCTTGCTTGATTGGGGAATGCTTGATCTGTGAGAGCATCCCTTGTGTTGGAAAACACCCCTTTCATGCTGATTTAGAAAACAACCTTATTTCATCATGCATGTAGGCATCAAAATCCAGAAGCCTTTATCAAAATAAAGTATCAAACTAAATAAACTTTGGAATGATTTTGCACTAAACTAAGTCATACCACTCATGCTCTAATCTCTTAGGGAGTGGGTTTAAGGACATTAGTTTATTTCTAATTAAATAATAGCCTAACTAATCTTGCAAATTATATGACATCATGGATTTAAAGTGTAAGAGGTGTTAGTTGCCACTAAGTCCAAGTAGGGTGGTTTATCCTCTCTTATGGAGTTAAACCATATGCCCATTTTGCTTAGATTTAGGTCACGCTTATGCTATGCTCCTCTAGATTTAGGATTGGCTATTTCTTTAGGGCTACAAGCATAAATCCTCCTCTCATCAATCTTGTGTTTTGGATTACAAGTTCTAGCTTTCCAATGAAATGTTAACTTTAACACAATTGATCTCTTCAATTTCAAAATTATAAAGCCTAATTATAGGATAGGTTGAAATGCTCTCTAGGTTTCCTAGTATCAAGAACACTCTACTTATTTCCTTTAGCTTGAATAAGTCTTCTCCTTGATTCTTCCCACTTAATTTTCTAATACAACTAATCCATTGAAAGTCTAGCCTTGACATCTTTGGAGACTTTAATTGGTCTATTAATCTAGAGTATTCTTAATGGATTCACATACCTTAGGATGTAATTAACTATGGAGGCTTGCCTCCATAGGGAACTTAATGAACCTAGCTTAATATAAATCTTACTTTACTTTTCCATGTAAAGTAGGGGAAAGATCTTTGGTACATTTGAAGACCCATCATGCTTTAAGAGTTCTTATTAGGTGATTAGGTCCATTATGGGGGGATGATTTCTATCTTTCAAGATAGTGCATCTTTCTTTAATGTCATACTTGATCATTTCAATAAGTACCCTTTAAGATCTGGTGTCACCACATCTCAAAAATAAACACCATATATTTTCTAGACTCAAGGAGGTTCCTCTCTCCATCTCTAGTAGCAATTATTGTCTCCAAACATCGATAGTGGACTTGTATTTTATATGGGTCCAAGACTATCTTTCTATTGGCACTTAGCCTATTTCATCCTTAGGTTGAGCTAACATTCCTTTTAAGACCTCACCCATGTAGGTCTTTCCCCCAATATATAAAAATTTGAATTAACTAAAGGAGATGACTAAAAATTTAGAACCTCTTTACCATTCTCTTGGTGAGGCAAGGTTCATCTCATACTTAAGAAAATAAACTTTTTGCAAATAATACATATTTTTTCAAAAAGTATTTCTCAAATTAAAATTCACATGACAAAATATTTGCATTTAAAGATAACCAAACCTCATGCAACAATATCCATGATTGTTGCATGGAGGTTCTTTTCAAAATTCAAAATCAAATAATTTTAAAATCATTTTTCCAAAAGCACAAATATCAAAATAGTAATCTCCATTCAACACACCTAAGCTTGTTGAATGTATATTTTATTTTCAAACAAGATCGTGAGAAAGATGAAATTTCATTTAGCACTTCCTACATGTGCTAAGTTGAAATTTCTCTTTTCAAAAACAACATCACACATAAATATCCCATCTTTGAAAATCAAAAAGAAAAATCTAATTGACTTCCATTTAACATAGCTTAATTTGTTAAATGGAAGTCCCCTTTTTCAAAATCACTAAAAACTAAAACACATTTGAATTTAATTTGACATAACCAAATTTGTCAAATGAGAATTCCCTTTTCAAAATCAAAATCAAATTGGACCTTTCTTAACATACCCACATTTGCTAAGTAGAGTTCCCTTTTAAAATCACAAATAATCAAACAAACACGTGAACTCCATTTGACATACCCAAATTTGTCAAATGAGAGTCCCACTTTTCAAAATTGAAATCAAATTGAACTTTATTTAACATACCACATTTGTTAGAAGTTCTCCTCAAAACAAAACAAAACAAACTCATCAAACACACTTGAGCCCTACTTAACATACCAAATTTGTTAAGTAAGAGTCTCATTCTTCAAAATCAAATCAAAATACATCAAACACATTGGGCTTCACTTTGCATACCTAAATTTGCTAAGTAAGGATACCATTTTCAAATCTAATTCAACAAAATCAAACATGACACACATCATCATAAACAACAAAATACTTTCAAAAATTGTTTTCAAATAGGCACTTGAATCTCATTTAGCATACATAAATTTGCAAAGTGAAGATTTTAAAAATGAATCCAAAACAAAGTCAATTGACCCTCCATTTAACATACCCAAATTTATTAAATGAGGGTCCCAAAAATAAAATCAAATTCAAATGAGAGCCAATGGAATCATAAATTAAGAGCCTCTCCAAAACATTTGAACCCCATTCAACATTTGTTGAATGTGGGTTCTAAATTTAAATCAAATTCAAAGTCTCTCCTCCAAAAAAAAATGCAAAATCTCTAATATTGGAACCCCATTTAGCATATCTAAATTTATTAAATGAGGCTTCCAATTCAACAATCAAATCAAGTTAACAATTCAAATCAACAACATTCAAGCAAAGGTCTGATATGGTTCTCTTTCTAGCAATGCAGAGATTCCCTTACAACCATCAATAGAAATGAGGTGTGAAAGAAGCCACAATTTGACCTACCTGATTAAGTTTCCCTAACCAAAGGAGAAACCATAAAAGTTCCTTCAAGAGCCAAGAATAAGATCAATAAAGATTTTTGAGTATGTCTTATTCATTCTAGATAAGTATGACTCAAATGATTTGAATCCCAATTCCCAAAAGAAGACAACTCTCAAAATGACAATCACAATAATGATCATAATCCATAAAATAAGATGGACTTGATGTCTTTAAGGATTCCAACTAGAGATACCCCATTCTAAACTTTTGTGGTGTCACTATCAATAAAGAGTTAGAATCATCATATGTAATAGAAGAATTTTTTGGCATCATAAAGAGTAGGTCAATCAATTCTTTTTTTTAGAAGATATCATAGCCAATTGTTGTAGTGGTAGGGTCCAACCACTTTGATCAACACCATAGGAAGAAGCAAACCGTCATTGGAAATAATCAAATTCTAAATCCTTCTTAAGATACACCTCACAAAATAAGGGCATCAAACTATTCAAGGTTAAGGTCCTAAACCATCTTGGAAGGTTGCCCACTAAGCTAAAATAATGAGTGCACCCTCACCTTCTCTAAGGAGATAGAGGAGTGTTTGATTGGAACTTAACTGATTCTTTATTGCAGTTAGTGCAACCTCCTCATACCATACATAAAAAAGACAAAGTCCTCTCTAGAACCCAATATAAACAAAGACTCAAAAAAAGAGAGAAAAAAAAATGAAAAAAAAGAAAAAAGAAAGAAAAAAAAAAAATGAATGAAAAAAAGTGAAGAAGAGAAAAAAGAAGAAGAAGAAAAAAGCACCAATAATACACATTGATTTGGAATCTAAAGCATAAATTATGTGTATGAGGTGTAAATTCAAAGAAAAGGAGAGAAAAAAATATACAAAATAATTTTGGAGTCTACTTTTGACATTTCTTTCAAGTAGATAACATTAAAATAAAAAGTTCTAAAAGGATAATTTATGATTGATATGACTAGAAACTTAGTGGTTATGAGCACATTGGCTCTAATTTTACTATCTCATGATATTATTATAGGATTGGAAGGATTGGAAGTTAAGAGTTGCTCTAACCTCTAACTATATATATATATATATATATATATATATATATATATATATATATATATATATATATATATATATATAGATATAGATATCAATTTCCACTTCATCTCTTTCTTCAAGCTTGAAAGAGGATTCAGTTGTAGATAAACCTTCAAATAAAGTAATAAAATCATGTTTTGTCTACCTACTTTGCTTAAAGAATTTTGAAGACTTTCAAGTACATGATACACTCCAAGTTGAGAAGAAAATTAGATCATCAACCATTGAGTTTTAAGAGATTAACCTCGAACATAAAGGTAGTCCACCCACCCTACCAAAATCCATATATGATAAGTAAAAGAAAATGCCAATGACTTGTTAGGTTACTTTTGTAGTTTAAGGACCGCTTTACCTAAGACCATAATGAAGTGACCAATACATCTCTAAAGGTAGTAGCAAAAATCAAAAACTATTCCCTACTTTGCAAACTTTTATGCAAACAAACATTTGCACCAAGAAGAAGATCAAAGTTTGAATTCAACCTTATTGAAGAAGAAAGATGCTATCATGATTACCCAACATTATGCAGGTCAAAAGGAAGGACATTCAAATCTACACATTGATTATAAAGATTTTAGTTAGGCATTTCTTGAAGATGAATCCACATTACATATTTCAAATTTGACATCAAACATAGCCTCTTTACATGTCTCTAATCAAGGATGGGTCAAATGATGCTAGAGGATGAGAGGTCATTTACACTTATAATTTCCATTAGAATTTACTATAAGGCCATGCCTTTCTCTAGTCACGGGTTAAAGAAAAGGAAGACCATCTTTGATTTGAGTAGTTGTCATTGATTGGTTATGACACTACACTTGAAGTTGAATCTTCTAAAGTATACATTTAGGATGAGTGGGGAGTTTAGGGCTTGTAAAAGCATCATGGGATAATAAGGAATCTAAAGAGATTAAAGTGATATTAGAGATGCATCCTCCAAGATTCTACTTTAGAAGAGAGACTTCAATTAACATTGAATATAGATGGTTTAAACTCTTTTAAAGTTAGTCTATCTCAAAACTTTTCAAATCATGATTCTACTTTCGATCATTGAAAGGCCTACCTTTGTGCTTCAAGGGATGGAAAGTAGTTTAAACCACTATAATTGGGGAGTGCCTAATGGTTCCAATCAACGAGATCTATTTAAAAAAATATTATCTTTAAAATAATGTTTGAAAATAATTATTATCAATAAAAATCCTATCTTTACATTCATCAAATCTCTTCTTCATTGGAAGCATTATTTGCTTATTTGTGAATTTTTCATGATGTGTTTAGGATAAAGAGAACCCAAGTGGCATCCTATCCTTCATCAACACAAACACAAACTACACATAATTCTTGGTGCTATTAGGATAAGTGTAAGAAAACCCAAGAGGCATCCTAGTTTGAGTAGTACAAGTTAAGTGTAAGAGAACCCGACATCCTTTCTTGGTGGAATTTACATTGCCCTATGGCACCATTTCATCCACTCTTGATGTGTTTAGGGTAGGTGTAATGAATGCATCCTATCCTTCATCAACCCAACACAAACACAAACTACACACAAACACATGAACAAATACACAGGGCTACTTTGATGTGGGATAATGCCCCCTGGCCTCACTCATTAGTTCTCTCTAGGCGTGTGTTACCCTACTAATGCATCACCCCTGGTCCCTTGAGGATGTCCACATGTTTTTCTTTCTTAATTGACCGATGCCCACCGATGAGTGCTTTGTTAGCATGGTAGGCCTTATGACATAGTTAGTAAGCTACCCTCATGTTAGCTCTCTTTAAAAGGATTTAAATCTGCTATGCCTTCTTCTTAAACTAGCCATCATCCGACTTTTGTTGAGTATCGACAAACACACATACACATCTTTGTCTTGGGCTACTTTGATGTGGGATAAAGCCCCCTATGGCACTCACTCATTAGATGCTCTAGGTTAGGCTAACTTGCTACCCCGTCACCTTAGTGGTCCCTTATTTAGGAGGATGTACTGCTTTCCTTCCCCGACTTGACATTGCACAAAGTGAGTTAGCATGGTAAGCCTTATGGCGTGGTCGATAAGTTACCTTCATGTTGGCTTCATTCAAGAGGATATAAGTCTACTATATGCTTTCTTCTTGGACTAGCCATCATGACTTGGTCAGTAGAGGATTAGTAAGTCCCCGTGACACCTTTCCTCTACTTCAAGTTTGGGTCCAATCCTTCTTTATGACTCCCTACTTAGTAGTCACCTTAGGTGAGATTTGTTATGCCATCAATGGGTCACCTA
>CM038214.1:173879466-174079933 GCA_021442155.1 Cymbidium sinense
TTGTCGATGGTGACACCATAAAGTTTAGAGATGGGGTATCTCTGAGTTGGAATCCTTAAAGACATCAAGTCCATGTTACTATTTTATGGATTATGATCGTTGTGATTGTCATTTTGAGAGTTGTCTTCTTTTTTGGGAATTAGGATTCAAATCATTTGAGTCATACTTATCTAGAATGAATAAGACATACTCAAAATCTTTATTGATCTTATTCTTGGCTCTTGAAGGAACTTTTATGGTTTTCTCCTTTGGTTAGGAAACTTCAGAATCATGTAGGTCAAAGCGAAGAAGTGGCTTCTTTCACCACCATTTCTATTGATGGTTGTAAGGGCTGGAATCTCTGCATTGCTAGAAAGAGAACCATATCAGACCTTTGCTTGAATGTTGTTGATTTGAATTGTTAACTTGATTTGATTGTTGAATTTCATTTAATTTTAGATATGCTAAATGGGGTTCCAATATTAGAGATTTTGCATTTTTTTTGGAGGAGAGACTTTGAATTTGATTTAAATTTAGAACCCACATTCAACAAATTTGGGTATGTTGAATGGGGTTCAAATGTTTTGGAGAGGCTCTTAATTTATGATTCCATTGGCTCATTTGAATTTGATTTTATTTTTGGGACCCTCATTTAATAAATTTGGGTATGTTAAATGGAGGGTCAATTGACTTTTTTGGATTCATTTTTAAAATCTTCACTTGCAAATTTATGTATGCTAAATGAGATTCAAGTGCTGTTGAAAACAATTTTTGAAAGTATTTTTGTTGTTTATGATGATGTGTGTCACGTGTTTGATTTTGTTGAATTAGATTTGAAAATGGTATCCTTACTTAGCAAATTTAGGTATGCAAAGTGAAGCCCAATGTGTTTGATGTATTTTGATTTGATTTTGAAGAATGAGACTCTTACTTAACAAATTTGGTATGTTAAGTAGAAGTGTGTTTGATGAGTTTGTTTTGTTTGTTTTTTGAGGAGAACTTCTATTTAACAAATGTGGTATGTTAAATAAAGTTCAATTTGATTTCAATTTTGAAAATGGGACTCTCATTTGACAAATTTGGGTATGTCAAATGGAGTTCATGTGTTTGATTTATTTGTGATTTTAAAAGGGAACTCTACTTAGCAAATGTGGGTATGTTAAGAAAGGTCCAATTTGATTTTGATTTTGAAAAGGGAATTCTCATTTGACAAATTTGGTTATGTCAAATTAAATTCAAATGTGTTTTAGTTTTTAGTGATTTTGAAAAAGGGGACTTCCATTTAACAAATTAAGGTATGTTAAATGGAAATCAATTATATTTTTCTTTTGATTTTCAAAGATGGGATATTTGTGTGTGATGTTGTTTTTGGGAAAGAGAAATTTCAACTTAGCACATGTAGGATGTGCTAAATGAAATTTCATCTTTCTATCACGATCTTATTTGAAAATTAAATATACATTCAACAAGCTTAGGTGTGTTGAATGGAGATTACTATTTTGATATTTGTGCTTTTGGAAAAATGATTTTAAAATTATTTGATTTTAAATTTTGAAAAGAACCTCCATGCAACAATCATGGATATTGTTGCATGAGGTTTGGTTACCTTTAAATGCAAATATTTTGTCATGTGAATTTTAATTTGAGAAATGCTTTTTTGAAAGTATATATATTTTGCAAATAGTTTATTTTCTTAAGTATGAGATGAACCTTGCCTCACCAAGAGAATGGTAAAGAGGTTCTAAATTTTTAGTCATCTCCTTTAGTTAATTCAAATTTTTTATACCTATTGGGGGGCCCAATAGGGGTTTTAAGACCTACATGGGTGAGGTCTTAAAACCTAAGGATGTTAACTAGCTCAACCTAAGGATGAAATAAGCTAGTGCCAATAGAAAGAAAGATAGTCTTGGACCCATATATAAATACAAGTCCACTATCGATGTTTGGAGACAATAATTGCTACTAGAGATGGAGAGGAACCCTCCTTAGCGAGTCGCAAAAAAATCTATGGTGTTTATTTTTTGAGATGTGACACCCAGATCTTAAAGGGTACTTATTGAAATGATCAAGTATGACATTAAAGAAAGATGCACTATCTTGAAAGATAGAAATCATCCCCTATAATGGACCTAATCACCTAATAAGGACTCTAAGGCATGATGGGTCTTAATGTACCAAAGATCTTTCCCCTACTTTACATGGAAAAGTAAAGTAAGATTTATATTAAGCTGGGTTCATTAAGTTCCCTATGGAGGCAAGCCTCCATAGTTAATTACATCCTAAGGGATGTGAATCCCTTAAGAATACTCTAGATTAAGAGACCAATTAAAGTCTCCAAAGATGTCAAGGCTAGACTTTCAAAGGATTAGTTGTATTAGAAAATTAAGTGGGAAAACTCAAGGAGAAGACTTATTATCGAAGCTAAAGGAAATAAGTAGTGTTCTTGATACTAGGAAACCTAGAGAGCATTTCAACCTATCCTAATTAGGCTTTATAATTTTGAAATTGAAGAGAAGATCAATTGTGTTAAAGTTAACATTTCATTGGAAAGCTAGAACTTGTAATCCAAAAACACAAGATTGTCGAGATGCCTAAGAGGTGAGGATTTATGCTTGTAGCCCTAAAGAAATAGCCACCTCAAATCCTAAATCTAGGGAGCTTTAGCATAAGCCAAAGCGTGACCTAAATCTAAGCAAAAATGGGCATATGGTTTAACTCCATAAGAGAGGATAAACCACCTGACTGCTGGACTTACAACTGCTTGGAGTGGCAGACAACTAACACCTCTTACACTTTAAATCCATGACGTCTGGTCATATGATTTGCAAGATTAGTTAGGCTATTATTTAATTAGAAAGAAACTAATGTCCTTAAACCCACTCCCTAAGAGACTAGAGCATGAGTGGTATGAGCATATGACTTAGTGTGCAAAATCATTCAAAGTTTATTTAGTTTGATACTTTATTTTGATAAAGGCTTCTGGATTTTGATGCCTACATGCATGATGAAATAAGGTTGTTTGCTAAATCAACATGAAAGGGGTGTTTTCCAACACAAGGGATGCTCTCAGATCAAGCATTCCCAATCAAGCAAGGATGGTAATCCCTTATTTTCAAGAGTGAAAAAATATGATGTGCATGTTGTTGGCCATTCAACATTCTAAGGGGTTGCTAAATCTTTTAATTATCTTGATTTATATCCTAGGCTTTATGTGAGATTATGAATTATTTAAAACTTTAGTTATGATTTGTAGTTGGGTAGAAAAGTTAATTTTTTCTAAGAACCAAATTCCATGCCACACACATTCAAACATCAAACATATAAAGAAACTAAGAAAAGCATGTCATCCTAATTGTGCACTTTAAAGACAACATCAAATACTTTTATAGCTATGAAAGAATAATAGGCCGTGTGGTGGGGTGCATTACAACAAAAGAAAAATGGGTAGCTAAGCCCTACCCTTATACAACTGGTACATAAAAGAATAATTTGCAATTTACCTATGATAAATGCTAGGGGGGGTCTTCAAGTCTTTATGTCTTTATGTATCTTCCTCCTTCTTTGTTTTGGTTTGCTCCAGTTCAAAGGCATCACATGGCCTCCCAAGATAAAGCCTTCTAGCCAATGCTCATCATTATCCCCCATAGCACTAATCTAATTCTAATACAAAATGATATTAAAATAGGAAAAGTAAATCTAGCTACACTACAAGACAAGTGTTAGCTAAACACATATAACCCAAGTAGTTATATTTATAATTTGGACTTAGAACCTTGCACATGGGTACCCAAGCCTACTTGTCCTAACTTAGATTATGCTTAGGGGCTTAAGCAACCTACAAAGAGTGCATTTATATTTATTTTTTAAGTGGCCCTTAAAATAATCTCTTGAAAAACATGATTAATAATCATGGCCTACCATCGTCTATGAAACATACACCCTAACATCTAGTCTAAAATAATACATCACAAAATAAAACATACATCACACCATGCACCATCCTAACATAAGGCTAGAAGTGGTGACTTAATCTAATGTGTGTGTATTAAGGCTTGTGGTATGTCCCAACTAGGCTTTAGAGTTAAGATTTTCTAAGTGTAGAATGATTCAACTTAAAGGGTGGTTTCACTTCAAGTGCTTTAGTTGATTTGCAAGTTTTAATTTGTGTTTTCTTTTTATTTCATATGACCTACACTAAGCAACTAAGTGTTGTAAAGAGAAGAAAAGAGGTTGCCCTCATCCCTACCTTAAACCACTTTCTAAAACATTTTAATTTTATTTTGTTCTCTTTAGTGAATGGCTTATTACATTTTAGATTAATCCTAAGTTTAGGTTCTCTTTAAATAATTTTATTCAATGTGAAAGGCTGCTTAAGATTAATCTAATTGAAATACTATCACATGACACATGCTAAATCATTCCTTTCCATCACATATAACATGCATATGATTAAGTCTTAGGTATACCAACACATACAATATGTTTTAGCACACTTAAATGATGGATGTGAGTATGTACATTTGAAGCTTTATATTTCTCCTTTGATTGAATTATTTTATCATATTAATTTAAGGCTCTATCTAAATTATTATGCAAAAATACATAAGGATGAAATTAAACAGGTATGTGTCATTGTTAACCAAGGAAGTGAGGTAATCAAATGACCTCCTTGGGGCTAGCTAAAGCCTCATATTCTCGGGATATCTAGATTATATACCATCACATCCAAATCATATGTAAATTTACATGCATGAACATAAAGAAAGAGAGCTCCAAATCACATGATCAATTAGTTCAATCACTTGAACAATTGAAAATCCAAATATTTTTAATGAAAAGAAAGGATTACCATTCTCTAATTAAATACACACATGTATGTATAAAATACATAAGCAAGTACATGCCTTTATTAAACTAGGGAAGTGAGGTAATCAAATGACCTTCTTAGGGCTAGCTGAAGCCTCATATTCCTAGGATGTCTAGACTATGTACCACTTTTCTTAAACATATACACATGTATTCATAATTCTGAGAATAAAATTCATGCAAAAAATGGTATTTAATTTGACTTAATCATTTATGTATATGAATTAAAGCCTCATCCAAATTCTAGTATTGAAATTCATAATAATGTATTCAAATGGTGTACGTTCATTGTTAAACCAGGAAGTGAGGTAATCAAATGACCTCATTGGGGCTAACTAAAGC
This sequence comes from Cymbidium sinense, assembly GCA_021442155.1. Taxonomy (NCBI): domain Eukaryota; kingdom Viridiplantae; phylum Streptophyta; class Magnoliopsida; order Asparagales; family Orchidaceae; genus Cymbidium; species Cymbidium sinense. Next base: position 173,884,654 of record CM038214.1, read on the forward strand.
CTCATATTCTCGGGATATCGGTATATACCCACTAACATTCTCACTTACATAATTCAATACATGAATAAAGGAGCATCACTTCATACATTTAAGTTATGATCACATACATCTCTTATGTATTTATAACTAGCATTCATATCATATGTAACCATTCATTTATAAGCTTTGGAAAATATGTTTGGATTTAATAGTGATAATAACCACACATATTATAAATTAAATCAACACATGCAAGCTTAACATAAAGGAAAACCATTTGATTTAATTAATTTTGAAAAGATGATGTATGATTTCAAATGACATACAACATTTAACATTATTGGAAAGGAATGAATAAGTATAAACATGTGATTTCAATCAATTAAATTAATTTCTAAGGACAATCAAATAAAATAAAAGCATTTAAAGAAAACCAAGGATTTTTAATTATTACTTTCAATTTCATATTTGATTTGGTTTGAAGAAATGAGGAAAGTTTTCTGATCATATCCCATTCCCGTTTGTGATTTAATTTTGTTTAATGAAAATTAATTAAGTTGATTTTATGGGTTAATTAGGTTGTATTACATTACATCCATTAATTAACCCTTACCTATGTTGCCTTAATTTAATTAACCAAGTATGAACCAACATAATATGTACATACATTGGAAATTAAATCAACAATGAACCTAAGAAATGAAAGAGGCCTAATGTAATTGGCTCACAATTAGTGGTTAATTTAGTTAAGAATCTTAATTAAGTACTTTCATGGTTTTCCCACACATGTGGGTTAACCATAATTTTCTTAAATGTCTTTAGATTATTGAACACCTAAAGATCTACCCATGAATTGATTAATTAAGATTCCATGTGATTATTTGTTTCAAATTGATTTAGGCAATTTAATTAAAGAATTAAACCATCAATTAATCCCAAAATAATTAATTTCCATTCAAGTGAAATGGACTTAGGGAAAATATTGGGAAAGAAGTCCCAATCTCATTCCCCATGCCCATTCACTATTTCACAATGATTAGCAAGATTAATTAATGATTTTCTTACCATTAAAAATATTAATTAATTACCTAATTAATTAGGAAAGTAATTAAGGTTAAGACAACCAATTTCCCTAATTAACCAAATAATAATTCCCAAAAACAATTTGGGAGGCAGAGGTCATCCCATTAATCAACCTCAGAAAGTTTGGGATTAATTACTTAGGTAATTAGAGAATAATTAAGCTAATTAAGTTTTCAATTGAAACCAAATTAAGCCTTAATTATTGCTCAAAATTAATTAAAATCAATTTTAATTGAATCTCCTCTAAACTACCTTCAAAATAATTATTTACTTGCATTTTATAATTTTTTTTATGATTTGTTATAATTTTTAGATTTTAAGCATTTAAATGATTTTCTATGATTTTTATAAAGTCCATTAATTTATTTTAACTATTTGAACTTCAAAATGCAATATCTCTAATCCAGAAATTCTTTTAACTTGAAAGTATGGTTAAGCTCACTTTTAATCTTTAAAATTTTCAAATCAATCTGATATGTCTTTTTGGTTTAATTAATGAAATTTGATTTTCCCTAAAACTTAAATTAAACACAAAATATTTAGTAAAATTTGGGGCTTTTGGATTTATTGGATTCCTATAGGAAATACAAATCCAACAAACCCTTACTTGAAAATTTTAGTTATGTTTTTTATTTTTTATGAATTTTTGAAGTTTCAAGTATTTTTAATTACTTTTTAAAAGTAGAAAATCCATAATATATTACTTAACTCAGTCAACCTCCGCGGCATTGACTAGACCACGCACCATGTGGTGATTGGTGGCTGGTGCCACATCGCAAATGAATGAATCACGGACAAGAAAGTGCGGATCAGATGATCCAGATTGATTCATGCGATCTGCATGATCTAAGCCACACGATCCATCGATCAGAGCCATGTGATCCACATGATCTGAGCCATCCATCTCCCTGAATGGGAGATCAAATGTGAACTATTGATAGAAGAGGTAAACCTATTTTGGGCGGATTTTTTTGATTCATGAAAAATTGAATGGAAAACTTCATTTTAGCCCTGATTTTTTGGCGATCTTTGCTGAAAATCACTCAAAGTGCATGGGGATGATGTAAAATAAAAAAAATGCAAGTGTAATCTAAAGAAAATTGCAAAATTAAGCAAAACTATCAAAAATAAAAGAACCTAAGGTAGGCTACGGTTCTTGAAAATTACCACACTGAGGATGATTTTCGGCAGTGGTGATGATCTGAGCATGCTCCTAAGTGTAGAAAAAAGCTTTGGAATGGGTTCAGGCTCTTGCTTCACTTCAGAATAATGTATCCACCAATTGCACCACTTCCTCACTGGAATCCACTTGATTTTGATGGATTTTCCTTAAAACCAAGTGGGAATGGTTGTGAGTTGGTTTCTGAGCTCTAAGAGAGTGAAATGAGTGTGTGAGGAAGAGTTTTGCCTCTCTATTTTTTTCTCCTTGCAATGGCCGAAAATCACCTCATTCATGGTGATTTTTGGCTCCAAGTGGGTGTTCTTAGTTTGGGGTGGTTGAGATTCCTCTTGGCTTAATTTGGTTGTCCAAGGCATGGGAGGTGATTGCTATGAAGGACAAGTGGGTGTCCTAGCAAAGGGAAGTGGAGGTCCTTCATGCCAAGTGTTCCAATGGGGGAAGGGAGGTGATTTCACCTCCCCATGAGTCATGGCTGAACCAACCACCTCTTAGATCAAGTTGGACAGGTGCTTGGTGCTTAGGTGGACCAATTGATGAGCAAGTTAAGAAAGAGAAATGATCATTTACATCAGTTTTTTATTTTATGTGATACCCTTAGCCAAGGGTCGAGTGGTCATTTGGCATTGACTTTAATTTTGGGCATATTTGAAATGAGTCAAAAGTAAGTTGGACCAAATTTCATGTCATTTGGAGTTCATTTGGTTTGGCTCAATTTGACCCATTTAGCCAAATTGGGTCAAAATGGGTTAGGTTGACCAATTGGTCAAATTGGGTCAAACCAAGGGTTAGGTTAAGTTCATATGACCATTTGTAGAGGATTGTATGCTTTGGTTTGATTTAATTTTGATTTAATTTGGGTTTAGTCTAATTTGACCCTTTATGTCAATTTGGGTCAACCTAGGGAAAGAGGACCAATTGGGCTAGGTTTGGCTCAATTAAAAGTCAAGTCATGTTTAAATGTTCATTTTAGGTTGATTTGAATCATTTGTTTCAATGGATTTGGCTTAGGTTGTAATTTGGCTAGTTTGGGTTCATATAGGCTAAAGGTTTGACTTGCTCAATGGGCTAGGTTGGCTTGGTTTGACCCAATTTATATCAATTGATCATCCTAGGGTGATCAACAATCATGATATGAAGTTTAAATTGACATAATTGACTTTGATTTGGATTGAATTGGATTTTGGTTCATGTAGGTCAAATTAGCCACTTTTGGTCAAGTGAACCAATTGGATTTAGTTGACTTTATTTTGGGTTGAGTTTGATTTAGTTGAGTTTATATATAGATTTAAGATTAATATATAAATTCAACTATAATTTGTTTAGATTCAAATGAGTTTCTATTTATTTGAATATTTTAAGTCAAATGGGTTAGGTTGGGTTTGACTTGGGTTGATTTTTGTTTGACTAGATGATTATATAGGTTTCATTTATATTTGGATAGATGATTGAAGGAATGATTGATTCAAGAGAAAATCCATTGATTTTGATTAATTTAGATGGGTTTTGGCCATGTTCAAGGAAATGGCTTAAATGGTTTAATTGGGTTTATTTGATTTTGGATTTGGTTTTGGCTATTTAAATTTATATTTCATTTATATTTGAGAAGATAATTGAAGGTATAATTGATTTATAAGAAAATCAATTGAGTTTGGATTGAATTGGATGGAAATTTGGCTAAGTTCATGAAGGTTAATTAAAGGGCTTGGAAAGATTTCAAGTTTGGATTTGATCTGGGTTTCAATCATTTGGAATTGAGTTTAGACTTGGATTTGGATTTGACATTGAGTTTGAGGTTTGGTTGGAAATTTGGATTTGAATTGAATTTAAGGTGTTGATTGGGTTTAGGCTATAAGGTGTGATTTTCCTAAGTCCCTAAGGCATGGCCCTTAACCTTCTAAGTCTCTAGGCTTAGGTCAAGTGTTCACCTAATCTATAAAGTGTCTTATGACTAAGGAAACCTTAGTGTCAGGTTCCAAGGTCTAAGAAGAGGAGGTTGAGAACTCACTCCAAAAGTGAGTTCAATAGTGTGTTACTTGGTTGATGAAATCAAAAGAAGAAATGTTGAATCTGAATTTATTCTCTGTTAAAAAAAAACCTTAAACCTAAAAAAACCTAAACCTAAACCTAAAAACTTAACCCTGAACCCTAAACCCGAACTCCTAAAAATCCTAAACCCAAAACTCTAAACACTAAATTCTAAACCCTAAAACCTAAACCCTAAACCCTAAACCCCAAACCCTAAACCTTAAACCCCAAACCCTAAACCCTAAAACCTAAACCCTAAACCCTAAACCTAAAAGGAAATAATCCTAAAATAAACTAAAAAATAAAAAATAAACTAAACTGAAAAAATAATAACCTAAACCTAAACCCACCAACTGCCCAAGCCCTCGAACTCGTGCTCTCAAAATTCCCCTTTTCCTTTCTCATTTTTGACTTTCTAGTCACTGATTGACACCTATTTGGCATGATTCTCATTGGATTCCTTCTAGAATCATGGCCACTGGCACTTTCATGTTTTACTTGGAGTGACACTGTGGCTTGGCATCTTCCCCGGTGATTCCATGGGGAAACTAATGGATCGAATGGATCCTACTAGGGTATCAACTACCTTGGCTTTGGTTGCATCAAAATCATTCAAAGATGTCCTTACTGGTATGGATAACTATTCAGGTGAGTCCTTAGAACTTATTTTGACTTCTTTTCGAGGCATGCCTGTGGCTATGTGCTCTAATCTGATTATGGAAATGCTTGCTAAGCTATTTGAATTCACTTTGGTTGGAAAGTTTACTCTTCATAGGCTAAATCTGGAAAACAATCACTCTTTCTTTCATAGTTTGAAACTTTCGGGTGCTTTTACGATTGGTTTAATTGATCCCTGCCACATTTTGATTAGTTAACAAACAATTTGAATTACTCACATGTTTTTACTCGTCGTTCTTATTTTGTTTTCAATTGCCAAATGAGGTTGTTGAAATGGACTCCACTATTTGATATTAGGAAAGAATCCCAATCATTCCAATTTGGATTTCTCTCCCCAATATGTGAATTCATTTCATTAATCATCAATTCCTTTTTGTTGTGGGTGCTTTATTTGGTTGGCTGTTTTAAATTGATCATGCAACACATATGAATCTTGACCTTCTATGGCTATAATCCTTATTGAATTGGACATTACAAAGAAACACCCCAAAGAAATCTGGTTGGGATCTAAAAATTATATGCGAAAGTTGATTTTGAAAATTTTCGTCTTTTGTTCTCATTGTAAAATCCATAGGCATGATAATTTTGAACGTTTCATTCTACATCCTCACATAGAAAATAAAATTTCTATTAAGGAAACTATTGTTCCAAACCCTAGGCTGACCACTATTAAATATCAAAAAGTTAATTCATAAAAAAAAGATTCATTGAATGTTCCTAATAATGCTATTTTACCCTTTTGTGCAATTGAAGGTTTCTAATGTGGAAAATAATAATTTCTCTAAACTTTTGGATGATGATTCTTTTTCCTCTAAGTCGATTCCCACATCCTTACTAATTTTGATTGATGAAAATAAAGCTTTAATTGAAAATATTAATGAGGATATCAATGTTATGCATCATTTGAATTCAATGGAGAATATGGCTTTTGTTTCTCATGATATTTAGTTTGAAAAACCTGACTTTACTTTAGTTCAAAATGATTTAAATTCTCAAAAATATTTGGTTTTGTCTAATAATCTGGGTATTGAAGAAGAAGGGCTAGATGTTCACACCTGCCTTCTTAATAAAATTATTTCAGCTCCCTCACTTGCTATACCTGATGCTCATTTTCCTTTAATAAATTTTAATGGCTTGGAAGAAGGAGAACTCACTTCTATATAGGAGACTTCCCTTAAATTTGTGACGAATGTTGCTAAATCCTTCTTAGATGATGATTCTATGGGAAAAGAAAATGGTTTCCAAACTTATCATGCTAAAAAGAAAAAAATGATAAAAACTTCTCTCCCAAATTGTCCCAAAATACTAGATCTATTGTGGCCTCCTTCTCCTCTCTTAATTAATCTTTTCTTAACCCCTTTTTTATTTCCTTATGTTTAATTTTCTTGTTTGGAATGTTAGAGGGATCGGTACCCTCTCTATTTGTAACTATATTAGAAACCTTTGTCATATTCATAATATTTCTTTACTTATTCTTTTGGAGCCTCTTATTCATGCAAACAAAATTAACCATGTTGTTAGAATGATCAGTTTCAATAAATTTTTCTCTAATGTTAGTAAAAAAATTTTGTGTTTTTGGAATAATTTTGTGGAGATTTCTATTCTTGATGATTTTCAACAAGTTGTCAATGCTCAAATATCTTATGGTGACTATTGTGTTTTGGGCTCTATTATCTATGCATCTTGTAATAGATTTGGTAGAAATTTTCTTTGGGAAAATTTGAAGAATTTTGCTACCTCTATCAATAAACCTTGGTTTGTTGGTGGAGATTTCAACACTATTTTATTCTCTTACGAGCAGTGGTGGTTGCTCTCTAATATTCACTCCATGGAAGAATTTTCCAACATGATCCTTGATTGCAATTTGATTGATATTAGATTTAAGGGTTCAAATTTTACTTGGCAAAACTAGACTTTGGCAATGGTTGGACGAGATTCTTTTTTAATACTCATTGGATTACTTAATGGCCTATTACTTCTCGATCATTTAAGCGAGAACCTTATCGGATCATGCTCCTTTTTTGGTTTCTAGTAAGAAAACTCTAATAGATTAAAAATTTTCTCATTTTAGATTTGAACATGTGGATTCACATATTGATTTCTTTAATGTTGTGGCTAACAATTGGAAAGCTCCTTACATCGACAATTCTATTATGGGGATGAATAGATTTTGGTTTAAGCTTAAAGACTTAAACAAAATTTGGGTTGGTGGAACAAGCATCATTTTAAAACCTTTTGCTAATATCAAAGAAATGGAAAAATTGGTTTGTGATCTTGAAGTCTCTATTATGTCGATCTACTAAGATTAAGGACTTGGTGAGGCAAAGATAAACTTGTTAATTTTCAAAATATGGAAGAGACTTATTGGCAAAAAAGCTACTAACAAACATATTATGGATGGTGAAATACTAGATATTTCAATGCTTTAGTTAATAAAAAAGAGCTTTAAATAATATTCAAAAAATTAAAGATGATAATGGAGAATGGATTACAGAATAATTATATTAAGGATTCTAACCACTAATTACTTTAGAAATATGCTTAATAAGAGTTGCTCTTATGAAGCTATTTCTAATTCCTTCTATTATAAACAATAATGATAATGATTTGCTTACTTATTGAAGCTAATGAAGAGGAAATTTTAAAGTTCTTAATAGCATGAATATAGATTCTATTGCTAGTTCGGAGGGTTTCACTACCCAATTTTTCAAAATACTAGTTTATTATTAAAAATGATTTGGTTAAGGCTGTGGTTGATTTTTTAAATGGTAATCCTTTTCCTAGATATTTTTCTATCACTTCTATTGTTCTCATACCTAAGAAAGATAATCCGGACTATTAGATTGATTTTAGACCTATTAGTCTTTGCACCTTCTTTAGTAAGTTGATTTCCAAAATTCTAACCAACAGGCTCAATTCTTTACTTCATAGGATTATCTCTCTAAACCAAACTAGTTTTGTTAAAGGTAGATCTATTTTTGATAATATTACGCTTGTTGATTAATTCATGATTTAGATTATAAGACTAGAGATGGCAACATTCTGTTCAAATTAGATATTACCAAAGCTTTTGACAATATCTCTTGTGATTTCCTTATCCATATTTTGAATTTATTTGGGTTTTTTTTGATAAATTTCTCTTTCTTTATTAAAATTATATTAATAATTTCTTGGTTTTCTATTTTTCTTAATGGGGGAAGCCTTGGGCTTCTTTCCTTCTTCCATGGCCTAAGGGGATCCTTTATCTCTGCCTTATTTATTTATTGTTGAGTACTTATCTAGGAGCATCAATGATCTATTATTAAACAATCCTAGCATGTATTATAGAACTCTTGGTGGTCTTCTTGTTTCTCATTTAAGCTTTTCAAATGATTTCATTATTTTATGCAATGCTTCTATTCATCATATCAAGAATCTCAAGATTTTTATAAATAAATTTGGTAGAAAGTGGTCTATCTATCAATGATAACAAAAGCTATTCTATTACTTCTTCAAGCATCTCCAATAATAAAATTAATCAAATCTTATATATCACTAACTTTAAACATCAACACCTTCCTCTTAAGTACTTGGTGCTCTCTTTATAAAGGTCCAAAATGATCCCATCTTTTTTATGAGTTAATTCAAAAAAATTTAAATAAAATTTTTGTTTAGGAATTTCATTTTCTTTCCATTGATGGTAGGCTCACTATTCTAAAAAGCACTCTCAATTCAATGCCTCATTATTTGATTCAATCTATTATCCCCACTAATGCTACTATTATCAAAATTGATCGCTTAATAAATTTTTTTGGGGATCAATAATTCTACTAAAGAATGCATTGGACTTCCCATAAATGTTGTGGTCTCTTGGGTGAAGGTCATCTTAGTTGCAAACCGATTAGCTATTATTGCCTTCTCTCATAAGCTTGGTGGAATTTTAGAAAAATGATATCCTTTGGGCTAATTTTATGATGAAAGAATATTGCCATGGTAAACACCCTCTTATCTTGCTTATAAAGTTGGTGACTCTCCGGTTTGGAAAAGGCTTTGCTCCATTAAATGGGTTCTTTGAACCCTTAATATCATGGGGTATTCATGCGAGTTCTTCTTTCTTTTGACAAGACAATTGGATTGGCAATGAACTCCCTTTTATCTACCCACTCTACTGCAGCTATTAAAGTTAACTCTTTTTGCAATAATAACACTTGGAATGAAAACAAACTTGAGAATTATATCCCTATTTCTCTTTTAGATAACTTTAAAAATATCCTTATTTTCTCTAACAAACTGACCAAATTCTCTTTAAGCTTTCTTACAATGGTGATTTTGTTCTTAAAGATGTTTGGAATTTTATTAGAGATAAGCAAAACTCCTTTAATGTTTTCATTAAACTTTAGAACAATATCATTCCCATTTTCTATTCAGTTTTAACTTGGAGGATTTTGATTAACTTTATTTCTATGGACTTTTGCTGGAATAAAGGGTTTTATTTTCCTTGAAAGTGTTATTGTTACTTTCATATTGAAAATGTTAATCATGTTTTTATCAATGGTGCTATTGCTTCTAAATTATGGTTATGGTAAGATGATTTATTCAATACCAATTACTTTCATGGCTCTCTTTCTATATATCAACTTCTTGAAGCTTGTTTCCAAAAAATTGTGAAAGGTCATATAAAGTTCTAGTTGTTATTACCCTTTTCTTGTTCATCATGGATGGACGAAATGATCTAAATATCATGGTATTTCTATGAGCCATAAAAGATCCTGGCTAGAACTAAAGAAAAAATTCATGCTCTATTTAATGCTAATCTTATTAGTAACATTCATTTTAGAGGCTATAAATTTGTGGCTAAAACATTTATTATCATTCCGATCTTGATCTTATAAAATAGCTAGGATTATCCATTAGATCAAACCCAAATATAATTTGATTAAAGTGAATACAGATGGTTTTGTTGCTTCCAATAAATATATGGTGGTGGTAATCTTAGGGATTCTAAAGGTACTATCATTTGTGCTTTTACCTATCTTCTCAAAGCCTATTATGTTATCTATGTTAAGCTTATGGCTATTAATAAAGCTATTGAAATTTGTTTGAATAAAGGTTTCCTCAACTTCTGAATTGAAGTTGATGCACTCTTGCTTCTTGACATACTAAATTATAATAGAACAAAAAATGTTGATTTAATTTATATTCTTAATCATACTAAAATTCTTCTTTCTCAAGTTTGTTATAAAATTTCCCATATCCTTCATGAAGATAATGCTTATGCTAATTTCTTGGCTACTTTATGTGCCAACTTAACTGATTTTACTTTATTTGACAATCAAAATTTGCCTAAACTTTTAAGGGGTTTGGTTAATCTGGATAACACTGGATTACCTTATCTCAGATTCTAATTTTTTTGGCTTGGTTTTCTCTATTGGTTTTGATGAGCCATTACTTTTAGTTTCCCATTATTAAACCCTCTTTAGGTTGTGGCCATTTGCTTATTTTCACTCTTAGGCCTATCTAGGTTTTGTTTTGAGCTCTTGCTTTTGGGTTGGCGGTGGTTGCTACGATGGTTCCTTTTTTTTTTACGGTTATTTTCATTTTTTTGGCTGGTGGTTGTTTTCTTTGGGTGATTATTATTGCTTGCTATTTTGGTGACCTTTATTTGGGTGGTTGCTTTTTTCTATTTTTGTATGGGGTTTTCATATCCTTAGGCTGGTTGCTTCCTTAAGTGTGTTGGATTTTTCTTCTTTGCGATGGTTGTTGTTGGTGTGTTGGGTTTGGGTTGGTTGGCTGGCTAGGTTGGTTGGTTGGCTGGATGTGTTGGCTGGTTTATCTACTTTGTTGGTGGCGATTGGAGGGCTTGTTGGTGGTCTACTTTTGGATTGGATTTGGCAAGGTGGAGGTTATTTGTTGACTATTATTTCTTCTTTTTTGTGGATTGGGTTTCGATAGTCAGTTTTGCTAGTTTGGGTTTGTTTCTTTTGGTTGTGGTTTCGACCTTTTCCTATAATGGTCTTCCTCTCTTGGCTGCAGCTGCTTTCTTTTTTGTTGTTATTTTGGGTTGGCTGGTTGATGGTTGTTTAGTGGCTATTGTTTATCTTTGGGATTTGGTGACTTGGTTTGGTGTATTGCTGCCTAACTTGGTTGTGGTTATGATGCTTGAACTCATTGATATTTCTCCTCTTTTTTTTTTATCTTTGGTGGTGTTCCTGTTGTATTACCGCTGCTCCTGATGGATGGCTTTTAGTTAGTCTTAGTGGTCTTTGCTCCATTTTATTTTTTGCTGGCTATTTACCTCACCTAGATCATAATTTCTACTACTTTGGTTGGGTTTGGTGGATGCTACTGTTTGCTTCTACACTTTTCCTGGTTGTCCTGGGTGGTTTTGGCATGATGGATGATGTTGGTCTTTTAATTGATTTGGATTTTCTCTTGCAGTGGTGGTTGGCTGGGAGGCTATGTTGGATGGCTAGGTTGGTTGGCTATTTTGGCTGGCTGGGTTGGTTGGATGGGTGGCAATTTTGGCCTTTCTTTCCTACTCTATTGGTGACATACTGGTTGGCCTACTTCTGTTATGGTTCTCTGCTCTTGGTTGTTCCTGCTTCCCTTTTAGTTTGGGTGACAACCTTGCAGCATTTCTTGTTTGCTTGTGGAGGACATGAGTTCTTGTGTTTTTTTTTATTCGGTCTTAGTTTTTCTAGTTTGTGTTGTTAAGGTCATGATTCTTGCTCCCTTTGATGTTGCTATTCCTCTTTGGTGGTGGCTTTGGTGGTGTTCTCTTGTATCTCTGTCACGATGGTTGCTTGATTTTCTATCTTATTGGGCTTATTTATTTTGGTGGGTTTATGGTTGGCTATTATGTATGCTGCTTGGAGGAGTTTGTAGCCTTGCAGGATGATGGACTTTGGATGATGGGCTACAAGAGGTATGCTGGCAATGATGTCCTTGATGTTTCCCTCTTTATCTTCTATTGGCTGGTAGCACTATATGTAATTGTAACCCTTCTTCAGATGTTTGGATGCTTACATATAGTGTTGCTCCTTGAGATGATTGTAACTGAGCCTGAGCCTTTTCTTTACTTCTTTCTTTGCTCATACTCTTTATGTTTTAATTGTACTCATTCTTTCATTAGTATGTTGTGATTTCTTTTATAGGTTGGGAGAATCTTGCGTGGATCTTCTTAGTATCAAAGGACCTAATGGATGTTCTTTGTTGCATCAATGTTGTTGATTTGGTTTTTTTTTTTGCTTTTCTTTTTTTTTTTTTTTTCTTATTGTAAGAGTTAGGTTTATCTCTTTAGGACTTATTGTAGCTCTTTAAGAATTAGTTTAGAGATTTACCCCGTCTAAGGACATTGTACTTTTTCTTTGTGACAATAAAATTCTCTTAATTCCCCTAAAAAAATCCTAAACCCTAAAAAGCTAAAAACATAAACCTAAACTAAATAAAACCTAAAAATAAAATAAATAAATAAACCTAAGCCAAAAAATAAATAAATTAATTAAATAAAAACTAAAACCTAAATCTAAACTAGAACTAGAACCAGAACATAAACCTAAAAAAATATTAAATATAAAATAAAATCTAAACTATAATAAAATAAATTAAAAGCAAAACTAAACTAAAAAATAAAAAACCTAAATAAAATAAAAACTAAACCTAAAATAAAAATAAAATAAACCTAAAATAAGATAAAATAAAAACCTAAACCCCAAAAATAAACCTAAAAATAAATAAAAAATAAAACCTAAACTCTAAACTAAAAGAAAACCTAAACCTAAAATAAAAATTAAATAAATCTAAACCTAATCTAAAATAAACTAAACTAAAATAAAAAAACCTAAACCTAAACCTAAAATAAACTAAACCTAAACTAAAACTAAATAAAATAAACATAAATTAAAAATAAACATAAACCTAAACTAAAAACTAAAACCTAAAAATAAACCTAAAATAAAAACCTAAAACCTAAACCTAAAATAAAAATAAACCTAAACCTAAATAAAAAAATAAAACCTAAACCTAAAAAATAAAATAAAACTAAATAAAATATAAACCTAAACCTAAACCTAAAATAAATAAAATAAACTAAAAATAAATAAACTAAACTAAATAAAATAAATAAAATAAATAAAAATAAAATAATAAACTAAAATAAATAAGAAAATAAACTAAATAAAATGGGACCTACAAGTTTCTTTTTTAAAATAAATAAATAAATAATAAAACCACCCTAAACTACTAAATCCTACCACTAAATCTACCCACTAAACCTAAAACCATACAAAACCTCTCTCTAAATAAATAAACTCTACACCCTAAACTCTACCACAACCCCTAAAACCTAAACACTAAAGTCTAAACCTAACCCTAAACCCTGCATAAAGCTAAAACCTAAACCCTAAATCCTAATCCCTAAACCCCAAACCTAAACAACCCTAACCTAAACCTAAACTAAAAAAAAATTTAAAAATAAACTAAACCCTAAAACCTAATAAACTAAACCAAACCCCAGATGGGCAGAACCTTGGCAGCAGAACATCACCTTCAACTAAGGTTTAGATCCGGTGGGGTGGAGGTGGAGGAGGAGGGTATCATTTATCAGGTGGTTGTGGGGATCTAGAGGTCTTTGGTGGGATGGAGGTGGTGGTGAGTAGTGGTGGTTATGGAAGTGAGAGGAGATGAGGTTACAACCATGGTGGTGGCGGAGGGAGATCGGGGATATGATGATGGATCCACACTTCTCGAGGCGGTGGTCTAATGGAAACTGAAGAAATTGAAGAACGGTCGATCCGATCTACTACTTATGGAAATGTGTCTTACATTAAAGACGGTTCTAGTTATCTAGGGTTATTTATATTGGTCTATCGTGCTCATTTTGACTTATGTCTTATGTTTTAGAAAACTTGGTGTGTTACTTGGTTGATGAAATCGAAAAGAAGAAATGTTGAATGTGAATTTTTTCTCTATTAAAAAAAACCTTAAACTCTAAACTAAAACCTAAAACCTAAGTCAAAACCCTAAACCCAAACCCTAAACCTAAACCTAAACCCCAATCCTAAAAACCCCAACCATAAACCCTAAACCCCTAAACCACTCTAAACCATAAACCCCCTCCACACCCTAAACCCTAAACCCTAAACCACAAACTACAACTAACCAACCAACTAAAACTAAACTAAACTAAATAAAACTTAAAATAAAATAAATTAAAAAGCCAAAATAAAATAAATAAATAAACCTAATCAAAATAAAATAAAAATAAAATAAAATAAAACTAAAACCTAAAGCTAAAGCTAAAGCTAAAAGAAAATAAAAAAACTAAAATAAAATAAATAAAAACTAAAAATAAAATAAAATAAAATAAATAAATAAAACCTAAAAGAAAATAAACCTAAAATGAAATCAAAATAAATAAAAATAAAACTAAACCTAAACCTAAAATAAATAAAACAAATCTAAAGTAAACTAAAATAAACTAAACTAAATAAATAAACCTAAACCAAAACCAAAATAAACTAAACCTAAACTAAACCTAAAAAAATAAAATAAAATAAACTAAAAGTAAACCTAAACCTAAACTAAAAAATTAAACCTAAAAATAAACGTGAAATAAAAACCAAAACCTAAACATTAAAAAATAAAATAAAAATTAAACCTAAACCTAAAAATAAAAAATAAAACCTAAACTAAAAGAATAAAATTAAACTAAAACTCAACTAAAAAATAAACCTAAACCTAAACCTACCAAAAAATTAAACTAAAATAAACCTAAACTAAAGTAAATAAATCTAAATGAATAAAATAAACTAAATAAAATTAAAATAAACTTAAATAAAATAAAAATAAACTAAATATACTAAATAAACATAAACCTGGTTTGCTTTATTTTAAAATAAAAAAATCCTTAAACCCTAAATAATCCTAAACCTAAACCCTACAACCCTAAACCTAAACCCTAAACCCCAACAAACCCTAAACCCAAAACCCAAAGCATAAAGCTAAAACCCAAACCCAAAATCCTAAACCTTAAACCCTAACCTAAACCCCAAAGCCTAAACTTAAACCTAAACTAACTAAATAAACTAAACCATAACCTAATAAACTAAACCTAAGCTAAACCTAAGAATAGAACCTTGGCGGGGAACATCATGTGCCCGGGCTGTCTTGGTGGTGGTGGATCTGGAGGTGCTAGTGGATATTGAGGTGGTGGTCAAAGTAGTGGTGGTTATGGAGGTGGGAGGAGGGAGGGAGGTTACAGCATCATGGTGGTGGAGGGAGGGATCAGGGATTTGATGGTGGATCCTAGTACTTGAGAGGCCGGGGTGGTTCTGATGGGGACTAGAGAAATTGAAGAATGGTCGATCCTATCTGCTGGTTATGGAAATGTTTCTTTATAGTAGAGATAGTTCTAGTTATCTAGGTTTTTAATTTGCTCTATGAGTGCTCATTTTTTACCTTTATTGTCACTTCTGTAGAAGAAAACTTGGGGTCTTACTTGGTTGATGAAATCAAAAAGAAGAAATGTTGAATCTAAATTTGTTCTCTATTTAATAAAATAAAACAAAACCCTAAACCCTAAACTAAAACTTGAACCTTAAACGTAAAACTAAAACCCTAAAAACCTAACCCTAAACCCTAAATCGTAAAAACCTAAATCCTAAACCCTAAACCCTAAAACCCGAGTCCTAAACCCTAAACCCTAAAAAGCTAAAAACTAAAACCTAAACTAAATAAAACCTAAAAATAAAATAAATAAAAAACCAAAGCCAAAATAAAATAAAAGAATAAAATAAATTAAAACTAAAACATAAACTAAATCTAAAGAAATATAAAATAAAATAAAACTAAATTATAATAAAATAAATAAAACCTAAACTAAACTAAGAAAATAAAAATAAAATAAAATAAAATAAAAAATAAAATAAAATAAAATAAAATAAAATAAAAACTTAAACTTATAAAATAAAAGTAAAATAAATAAACCTAAACCATTATAAAACCTAAACCTAAAATAAAATAAATTAAACAAAGCTAAACTAAAATAAACTAACCTAAAATAATAAAACTAAACCTAAAATAAACCTAACCTAAACATAAACTAAATAAAATAAATAAACTAAAAATAAATAAACCTATACTAAAAATAAAAAGACCTAAAATAAAATAAAAAACCTAAAAAAAATAAAAAAAAAATAAAAAACTTAAACCTATAACTAAAAAATAAAAAAAACCTAAACCTAAAATAAAATTAAAAATAATACTAAAAAAAATAAACCTAAACCTAAACTTAAACCTAAAATAAACTAAAATAAAACTAATCTAAATAAAGTAAACTAAATAAAATAAAATAAACATAAATAAAAAATAAAATATAAAATAAATAAAAATAAATTAAATAAACTAAATAAACTAAACTACTGGTTTACTTAATTTACAATAAAAAAAAAAAAAAAAAAAAAAACCCCCTCAACCATACAACCTAATCTAAACCCTAAACCCCACAAACCCTAAAGCCTAAGCCCTCAACCCTAAACCCTAAACCCTAAACCCTAAAAAAACCCCTAAATCCTACCAAACCTTGCCCCAAACCCCACCTATAAACTAAAACCCCTAAACCTAAAAAAACTAAAAACTAAAGTGATTTACTGAGTATGTAGCAGAATTTTCTTTTATAGACAAAAAATGTATGAGCTTTATATGCCATAGTAGACCGCCTCTCTCACGTTTCATAGATGTTGAAGGGTAGCTTCCTATTCTTGGGCAAATGAAGAAAGAATCTACTTAATTTCAGACACCTAAGTGTCCATCTATGAGTAATCTTCTACGTAGCGGTGATTTATCGATCATAGAAATCCTCTCTAATCGATATTGTCTTCTTAACTACAGCACCTTCAATTTAGCAGATATGTCAAAGAGATAAATTTATGCTTTAAAATCTCTCTCTAGTAGGATTTCAATGCTTTTGAGACAATGTTCAAGATCTTGGTGAATTAGGGAGACTTGATGCAAAGTATTATTGAATGAGAATTTTACAATAGTGATTGTATCTGATAAAATCTCTTGATAAGTAGTGTAATAGAATAATCCAAACTCAATATCTATGCATAGGGATTTCCAAAACTATAGCTCTACATTGAGACTCAACTGCAACATAATGTCAAATAATTCACTTCAACACAAAAGAAAGAAAGCTCAAGTAAAACTTCTAAATGCTAGAAATAGTTTCCATAGTGTTGTGAGAGATTTATGACACTCATAGATTTTTTGCTGACATCTAAAATATGATTTAAGAGAGATTTTGGATCCCAACATAGTATCTATCATTTTTTCTATTTTCTTTTTATTGGTAGTAGTGTTACTTCATTTAGATGTATTCATTTGAATATGATTTAATGGTGGAAAGAATAATTCTTACATTTGATGACATTCTATTAGGTGCAAGAATTTTTGATGTTATTTGAAATCTAAAGTTTGTTCAAAAGCCACATGCAAATTAATTTTATGTATTGTTGCATTTAAGTTTAAGGCTCAAGTCGATCTAAACCTAAACAACATTAGTTTAATCTTTCCTAATTTTAGAAGATAAATACTTCAAATTTGTTCATGTACTCATTTATAATTTTTGGTTTTCCTTTAGCTAAACTCTAAATAATAGATCTTAATAAGATAAAGATAAGTATATTTTTAACAACAATTTCATTTCAACCATGTAATAACTTGTTATAATCCCAATCTTCCAGACTCTCTATTTCTATATAGTAGATTTTTGCTTAGTGGTATGTTTTAGTTTTATAAATCCCAATCTTTCAGGATTACCTAAAACCTAAACCCTAAAGTAATCCTAAACCCTAAAATTAAACCTAAACCCTAAACCCTAAACCTACAACCTTTAAACTTACAACCCTAAAGCCAAAACCCTAAACCCCAAATCCTAAAAAACCTAAACCCTAAAACTTAGAAACTTAAACTTAAACTAAATAAAACTAAAAATAAAAATAAATAAAATAAACCTAAATAAAATAAAATAAATAAAAGAAAATAAAACTTAAAACTTAAACCTAAAAAAACCTAAAAAAAAAATAAATAAAATAAAATAACTAACTAAATAAATAAAATAAAAAAACCTAATCTAAATAATAAATAAAATAAACCTAAAAAAAAATAAAATAAAATAAACCTAAAATAAAACTAAATAAAAATATAAAATAAAAAGTAAACATAAAATAAAATAAAATAATAATAAAACTAAACCAAAAATAAAATAAATAAACCTAAACTTAAAATAAATAAAATAAAACCTAAATAATAAAATAAATAAACTAAATTAAATAAAAAATTAAACCTAAAAAAAATAAAATAAAATAAAATAAATAAAATAAGCTAAATAAAGCTAAACCTGGGTTTATTTAATTTAAAAAATGCCTACATACCCTAAACCTAAATCCTAAACCCTAAACCTAAACCCTAATAACTAACCATCACTAACTACCATAACCTACTCCCTGACTCCTAAACCTACCACAACCCTAATCCCTAAACCCTAGGCAAGCCACAACCTGAGCTCCAAAAACCCTAAACCCTAATCTAATCCACCACCTAAAACCTAAACCTAACCCTACCCACTTTGGCCCAAACCCTAAACCCTAACCTAAACCCTAAAAGCAAAAACAAAACTAAACCTAAACTAACTAGAAGAGATTTCAACTACAAATGATTAGCCTGAATTTCTCTTATATAGACAAAAAATGTATGAGCTTTATATGCCATAGTAGACCGCCTCTCTCAAGTTTCATAAAGATGTTGAAGGGTAGCTTTTTGTTCCTAGACAAATGAAGAAAGAATCTACTTAATTTCAGACACCTAGGTGTCCATCTGTGAGAAATCTTCTTATGTAGTAGTGATAGCCTATAGAACTCCTCTTTGTCGATATTGTCTTCTTAAGCGCATCACCTTCAATTTAGCGAGATATGTCAAACTAAATTTGTGCTTTAAAATCTCTCTCTAGTAGGATTTCAATGCTTTGAGATGCTCAGATCTTGGCCAATTAGGAGACTTGATGCAAAGTATTATTGAATGAGATTTTTACAATAGTAGTTTCAAAATCTCTTGATAAGTAAATTAGTATCAGGTCAAACTCAATATCTTGCAGTTTCCAAAACTCTACATTGAGACTCAGCGCAACATAATGTAACAAATAATTCACTTCAACACAAAGAAAGAAAGCTCAAGTAAAACTCCCAAGTCAATGCTTAGAAATAGCTACCATAGTGTTGTGAGAGATTTATGACAAGATTTTTTCGACATCTAAAATATGATTTAAAAGAGATTTTGGATCCCAACATAGTATCTATCATTTTTTCTATTTTCTTTTAATTGGTCATAGTGTTAGTTCATTTAGATGTATTCATTTGAATATGATTTAATAATGGAAAGAATAATTCTTACATTTGATGGCATTCTATTAGGTGCGAATTTTTTGATTTTGAAATCTAAAGTTTGTTCAAAAGCCACATGCAAATTAATTTTATGTATGTCATTTAAATTTAAGGCTCAAGTCAATCTAAATCTAAACAACATTAATTTAATCTTTCCCTAATTTTAGAAGATAACTGTAATACTTCATATTTGTTCATGTACTCATTTATAATTTTTGTTTTTTTTCTTTAGTGATTTAAACTCTAAATAAGATATCTTAGTAAGATAAAGATAAGTATAATTTTAACAACAATTTTATTTCTACCATGTAATAACTTGTTATAATCCCAATCTTCCTGACTCTTTATTTCTATATAGTAGATTTTTGCTCAGTGGAATGTTTTAGTTTTATAAATCCCAATCTTTCAGGTCACCTAAAACCTAAACCTTAAAGTAACCCTAAACCTAAAATTAACCCTAAACCCTAAACTTTACCCCACTAACCCTAAACCCACAAACCCCACCCTACTCCCTAAACCCTAAACCCACTACTGCAACCTTAAACTTACCCCTAAAGCCAAACCCTAAACCCAAACCCCCTAAACCCCTAAACCCCTAATCCTAAAAATAACTTAAACTAATAAAACCTAAAATAAAATAAATAAATAAACCTAAACCTAAATAAAATAAAATAAATAAAGATAATAAAACATAAACTAAACTAAACTAAACCTAAACTAAACTAAAATAAAATAAAATAAAAATTAATAACTAAACTAAAATAAAATAAAGAAAACCTAATCTAAATAATAAATAAAAATAAAATAAACCTAAATAAAATAACTAAATAAATTAAAATAAAAAAATAAAATAAAACTAAATAAAATATAAAATAAAAATAAAACCTAAAATAAAATAAAAATAAAACTAAACTAAAATTAAAATAAAAAACCTAAATTTAAAAATAAACTAAAATAAAAACCTAAACTAAAATAAATAAACCTAAAATAAATAAAAACTAAATAAAAAATAATAAGCCTAAAATAATAAAATAAATAAAATAAATAAAATAAGCTAAAGCTAAACCTACCTTGTTTAATTTAAAATACCTAAACTAAATTGTAAACCCTAAACCCTAAATCTACTAACTTATACACATTAACCCTACCATAAACCCTAAAAAAACCTAAACTAAACCTAAAACCTAAACTAAATTAAATAAAATCTAAACTAAACTGTAAATTGGAAAAACCTAAACTAAACCTACCCTACCTAAATCCTGGGCCCTAAACCCTAAACTCTAAATGGACCCTGTCAGGCCCTAAACTGACCCTAAACCCTAAACCCTATTAACCTGGGATGACCACTGGGCCTAAACCACTAACCATGACCTGATGTGGGCCCAGGCCACTAAAACCTGGGCTAAATCCTATGACCCTGACCTAAACCCTGGGCCAAACCCAGGCCTTAAACCTAAACTGTCCTGACCCACTGAGGCCACTAAGCCTGAGGCACAGGCTACTCCACACTACTCTCCCTAAACCTCCTGGGCCCTACAAACTAAACTAAACCTGACTTAAATAAATAAATACCTAAATAAAGATAAAAGACATCCATACCTAAATGACTAAAATAAATAAAACTATGATAAATAAACAAACCAGATAAATAAATACCTTAAAATAAAGATAAATAAAGATAAATAATAATATGCTATTTACATCGTTTAATAAATTAAAACCTGACCCATCTAAATTACTGACTATGACCCTGGGCCTCAGGCCACTGGGCCCTGGGCCTCAAAATCTTAGGCATTAAACCTACTGACCTACCCACTGACCTTAACCATGACTGACTGACCTGGACTACTGGGCCACTAACTGACCATCCTCATAAACTTTAACTTATAAAACACTGAAAACCCTGATCTACTAAACCCTAAATCTGACCTACAAAATCTTACCATGAGCATAAATGCTAGGCATTAAACCTTAACTAAACCTGAACCTAAACCTAAACCAATCACTAAGGCTCTCTGCCCTCACCCAGGCCTAAACCCTCCTTAATCCTAAACTCTCTACTAAAAACATAAAATCTAAACTAAATAAAACCTAAATAAATAAAATAAAATAAACTAAACCTAAATAAAATAATAAAATAAAATAAAATAAAACTAAACTAAAAGATAAAATAAAAATAAAATAAAATAAAATAAATGAAACATAAACTAAAATAAAAATAAAATGAACATAAAATAAAACCTAAATAAAACTAAAATGTAAAAAAATAAAATGAACCTAAAATAAAATATAAAATAAAATTTAAAAGAAAACTAAATCTAAAATAAACCTAAAATAAACCTAAAAAAAATTAAAAAAAAAACCTAAAGTAAAAAAACCAACCTAAAATAAAATACAATAAACAAAATAAAATAAACCTAAACCTAAATAAAATAAAATAAAATAAAATATAAACAAAAAAAAAACCTAAACCTAAACTAAAAAATAAAATAAAATAAACCTAAAATAAAACCTAAAACCTAAATTTAAAATAAAATAAAATCATAATCCTAGAAATAAATAAATAAACCTAAACCTTAAAATAAAATAAAAAATAAACTCTAAAAATAAACTTAAACCTAAACTAAAAATAAATAAAATAAAACCTAAACTAAAATAAATATAAACTAAAAAAAAAATAAGAAACATAAATAAAATAAATAAATAAGCTATAATAAATAAATAAAACTAAATAAACCTAAATCTATTAATTTTCAAAAAACCCAAAACCTAAACCACCCAAACCCTAAATCCTACCTTAAACAACCCCAAACCCTAAACTTTAAACCCAACCCTAAACCTCCACCCTAAAAACCTAAACCACAAACTAAATATAAATAAAAACTAAAATAATAATAAAAAAAAATAAAAACAATAAAATAAAATAAAATAAACACTAAACTAAACCTAAACCTAAATAAAATAAAATAAAATAAATAATAAATAAAT
This sequence comes from Cymbidium sinense, assembly GCA_021442155.1. NCBI lineage: Eukaryota > Viridiplantae > Streptophyta > Magnoliopsida > Asparagales > Orchidaceae > Cymbidium > Cymbidium sinense. Next base: position 173,907,004 of record CM038214.1, read on the forward strand.
AAATAAAATAAACTAAAATAAAATAAAACTAAAAAATAAAAAAAATAAAATAACTAAATGTAAAATAAAATGAAATAAACCTAGAATAAAATAAAAATAAAACCTAAAATAAAACCTAAACTTAAAAAATAAACCTAAAATAAATAAAAATAAAACATAAAACCCTAAACTAAGAAAAGAAACTTAAACATAAAATAAAATAAAATAAAATAAAATAAGCATAAATAAAATAAATTAAACTTAAATAAATAATAAAATAAAATTAAATAAATAAAATAAATAAAAAATAAATAAACCTCTTTAACTTAATTAAACTATATAAATCCTAAATCCCCCTCCCTATAAACTAAAAATAAACTCTAAAATCCTAACCCAACCTAAACCTTAAAGCATAAACCTAAACCCTAAACCTAAACTAAACCCTAAACCCTAAACCTAACCCCAAAATAAAAAACCTGCATAAATAACTAAATAAATTAAAAATAAACCCAAACCCTAAAACTTAATAAACCTAAACCTTAAGAATGGAGACTTGATGGCGAACTTCATCAACAGCTCTATCTAGATATGGCGAGAGGCGGAGGGGTGGTGGTCAAGTAATGGTTATAGAGCGGGATCTTGAGGATGTTAGGTGGTGTAGAGGACATCGATATGATGGTAGATCCGCTCAAGCGGGTTTCGATGGGAACTGAGAAACTCAAGAATGATCGATCCTTATATGTCTTTACAGAGATGAATCTAGTTAGGGTTTTGATTTGCTCTATGCGTGCTCATTTTTGATCTATGTCATCGCTTGTGTCTAAGAAAACTTGGTGTGTTAGTTGGTTAATAAAATCAAAAGAAGATATGTTGAATCTGAATTTGTTCTCTGTTAAAAAAAATAACTAGAAACCCTAAACCCTAAACTAAAACCTAAACCCTAAAGCTTAAACCTTATACCCTAAATCCACAAACCTAAACTAAACCATAAACCCTAAATCCAAACCCTAAACCAAACCTAAACCCTAAACCCTAAACCTAAACCTAAACCTAAAAAAACCTTAAACCCTAAACTAAACCTAAATAAAACTTAATCCAATAAATAAAATCTAAAAATAATTAAAACCTAAACAAAATAAAAAAAATAAAATAAACATAAAGTAAAACCTAAACTAAACCCAAACCTTAACTAAACCTAAAAAAAAGAAATAAAACTAAACTAAAATAAAAATAAAAAATTAGCTAAACTAAAAATATAAACCTTAATAAATAAAACTAAACATAAAATAAAATAAAATTAAAGTAAATTAAAATGATAAACCTAAACATAAATAAACCTAAAATAAATAAAAAACCTAAAATGAAACTAAAAAACCTAAACTAATAATATAATAAATAAACCTAAACTAAAATAAACTAAACTAAAATAAAAAAACCTAAACCTAAATAAATAGACTTCAAAACCTAAACTAAATAAAATAAAATAAACTAAAATAAACCTAAATTAAAATTAAAATAAACTTAAAATAAACCTAAAATAAAACCTAAAACCTAAATTAAAATAAATATAAAATTTAAATAAACCTAAACTAATAACCTAAACTAAAATAAATATACATAAAATAAATAAACTAAACTAAAAAAATAAAAAATAAACCTAAAATAAAATAAAAAATAAAATAAACTAAAATAAATAGAATAAATAAAATAAATAACTAAATAAACCTAAACTGTCACTTAATTTAAAACTTAAATCCTAAACCTAAACTATACCAAACCCTAAACCATTAAAACTAATCCTAATTCCTAAACCACAAACCTCTAAATAAAGCATAAAACTTAAAACCATAAACCCTCACAAACCCCTAAACCCTAAACTCTGCCATAAACCATAAACCCTCCTAAACCTAAAAACCAAAACCTAAACACCACAAAAAGAATGGAAAGAACTTGGCAGTGGGACATCACTGCTCAATCAAGATCTAGGTGGAGGTGAACTTCGGGCGGATTATCTTAGTGGTGGTGGGGAATCTGGAGGTGCTGGTGGAAATGGAGGTGGTGGTCAGAGTAGTGGCGGTTATGGAGGCGGGTGGAGCAACAGAGATTACAACCGTGGTGGTGATGGAGGGAGAGATCAAGGATATGATGGTGGATTCTACTACACGAGAGGCTGAGGTGGATTAGATGGGAACTAGAGAAATTGATGAACGGCTGATCCGATCTGCTGCTTATGGAACTAAATCTTTACAGTAAAGATGATCCTAGTTATCTAGGGTTTTTAATTCACTCTATGTACTCATTTTTTATCTATGTCATCGCTTTTGTCTTAGAAAACTTGGTGTGTTACTTGGTTGATGAAATCAAAAGAAATGTTAAATCTAAATTTTGTCTGTTAAAAAAAACAAAACCCTAAACCCAAAACTAAAACCTGAACCCTAGACCAAAAATCTCAACCTTAAACACTAAAAACCCTAAACCCTCAACTTTAAACCCTAAACCCTAAACCCTAAAACCTTAAACCCTAAACTCAAACCTAAACCCTAAACCCTAAACCTAAACCCTAAACCTAAATCTAAACAAACCCTAAAATCTTAAAACCTAAACAACCAACCACAAACACTAAAACTAAAACTAAACCACTGAGCCCTAAAACTCTAAATCCTAAACTCTAACTACTACTCCTAATCTAAACTCTAAATCCTATACTGACCCTGACCCAACCATGATCCCTAACCCCAAACTCCATAAACCCTAAACCCTAAACTCTATACTAAAACCTAAATATAAAATATATAAATATAAATATATAAATAACTAAACCCAACTATATTAAATAATAATAACTAAAATAAAAAATAAATAAAATAAAATAACTCTAATAAAAAATAAAACTAAATAAACTTAAAATATAAACCTAAAATAAAACCTAATAAATAAAAATAAAACCCTAAACTAAATAAACTAAATAAAAAAAGAATATTAAAACCTAAACTAAAATAAACTAAACTTAAACCTAGACTAAAATAAAATAAAATAAAATAAACCTAAAAATAAAGCAAATTAAAAGACCTAAACCTAAATAAAATAAAATGAAATAAATAAAATAAAAACCTAAACTAAATAAAACCTAAAAATAAAATAAATAAATAAAATTAAACCTAAATAAAATAAAATAAACTAAAACCTAAGACTAAACCTAAAATGAAATAAAATAAAAAAAATAAACTAAAATAAATAAAGACATAAACTAAACTAAAAAACCTAAATAAAATAAAACTAAAAATAAACTAAAACTAAAATAAATAAAACTAAATAAAAACCTAAACCTAAAATATAAACCTAAATAAAACAACAAAAAAATAAAAAAAAATAAAACCCAAAATAAAAAAAAAAACCTAAACCTAAAATAAAATAAAATAAAAAATATAAATAAACCTAAACTAAAATAAACTAAAAAATAAAACCTAAACTTAAACTAAAATAAAATAAAATAAAATAAAAAATAAACCTAAAAATAAACTAAAAATAAAAAATAAATGTAAAATAAAAGATTAAAACATAAACCTAAAAAAATGAAATGAAACCTAAATAAAGATAAAACCTAAACCTAAAATATAAAATAAATATAAACTCAACTAGAAAATAAACCTAATCTACCAATTGAAACTAAATAAATAAAATTAACTTAAAATAAACCTAAACTTAAAATAAAAAAATCTAAAATAAACCTAAACTAAAAACCAAATAAAAAATAAAAATAGAAAAACCTAAACACAAAAATAAAATAAAAAAACTCAACTAAAAATAAACCTAAACCTAATAGATAAATAAAAGTAAAACCTAAACTAAAAAAAAAAACTAAAATAAATAAATAAATGAAATAAAATAAACCTAAATAAAAAACATAATAAAGTCAAATAAATAAAAAAAAACTTAATAAACCTAAACTAATTGGTTTACTTATTTTAGAAATAACCTAAACCCTAAATCTAAACACTAAATAAATCATAAACCATTAACCTAAACCTACTACTTACTTTAAACCCTAAACCCTAAACCCAAACCTAAACCTCTAAACCCCACAAACCCTAAACCCTAGCCCTAAATATTAAATAACCCTAAACCCAAACCCTAAACCATAAACCCACAAACCCTAAACTCTAAACCTTAAACCACAACCCTAAACCCACAAACTAACCTAACTAAAGGAAAATCTATTGGGGATAAGGTTTGAATTTGATTTGATTATATGATTTGTGGAAAGAAGATTTACTGGGGATAAGAATCTATAATCCATTGGGGATTAAGCTCAAATCAACTTTAATTTATTTTTATTTTAATTGATGTGGAAACATATCTGCTAGAGATATAGGCTCGAGTCCATTGGGGATCAAGTATATGAACCTTCCACTGGGAAGGGTTAGCTATCCATTAGGGATTAGGATTTGGGTTTGATTTCATAGATTTGTTTGGGGATGTATTCGCTAGGGATAAGAGTTTGATTGGATTTTTTTGATTTAAACTCTACTAGGGGAGTTGGTTTAATTTTGCTCCACCAAGGAGGTTAGTTTTCAATTTGATTTGTTTGCTTGACTTGTTTAAATATGATTTGGGGCTCCACTAGGGAGAAGAGTGTGATTTAACTCCACTAGAAAAGTCAAATTGGGTTTAATTTAATTTGAGTTAATGTATAGACTCAATCAGTGTGTGATAGACCCACTAAGAAGTGGCTATATTAGCCTACCTAAGTTTACAAATCCAAAGGGATAGTCTACACTGTGGGGTAGAGCTAGCAACTAAGGGGTTTTCTTTGATGTGCTAGGAAGATGGCGAGACTTACATCTTCCAAAGCGAGGAACAATCGTGACTTGGTGGATGCCTGTGTCGAACTTGACCCAGGGGCACTACTGAGTGAATGTCATTGGGGACTTATATCAAATCAAAAGTACTTAGATTAATTTTATCATAATTTCATGTGATTTGATATGGTTTATTTGGATTAGTTTTATTTTGAATTGAGGGCATATCCACTGGGGATGTGATCTCGATCAAATTTGATAGATTTAATTTATGAACCATATGATGGCGAGAAGGGCTATATCAAACTTGTCCTACGATTTACAAATCCAAAAAAAAATAGTCTCTTGGCGTAGATCTAGCCAACCAAAGGGTTGCCTTTGGTGTAATGACGTCTACAAAGAAGGTTTAACAGACTTACATCTTCTAAAGCAGGGAACAACCGCTAGGGTGACTTGTTGGTTGCACAACAAATTGAACCCAACTTAAGGGTGACTACTGAGTGAATGTTGCTGGGGACTTCTATCAACTCAAGAGTAGTTAGGCGATTCCTATAGGGAGTTTTATTGATAATGCCCTAAAGATAGGATGACTACTTAAGAAAAGATACCTCTAGGGGTGTCCTCCTAATCAACAAGTGAATATATATTTTGTTTATATGTTTACATGGACCATTGGTGTCGAGGGCCACTGAGAGGATATCGTGTAATCTCAATTTACCAAGGGAGAATCACATCCGGATAAATTCTCTAGTGGTTTAGGAAAGGAACCATTCGATAGTAACACGGGTAGTCTAAATGGGGTCACAAATGATGTGATGAATATAGTGCTCTAGCGAGGTCTTGCGTTATCCGAGCCAGAAACCTTATAGGTGTATGGTGACCAACTCAAGATGAAAGCATAACAGACTTACATCTACCATGAGTGGTGTATCCTAAGGTGCGAGAACCAACCAACCTAATGTGTATCCGTCAGCATGAGTAGTACATTAATCATCATAGTGAGAACCAACTAATATAATGTCATTATTGATGTAAAATGATCAATCTGGAAAGAAAGCATGTAGTCTTACAACTTTTTAAGCAGAACTGATAGTTTATCATCGATAGGATAGGTGCTATCTGACCTAGAGGGACTACTAAGTGGGTTGCCCCATGGAAGGACTAGACCCAGACATGAAGCAGTCAAGAGGGAACATGCCACAAGGAGAATTATCCAAAACTTCAAATATACTCAACTCAATTAGTGCACGAAGGCTAATCTAACAAGAAAGCATAGTAAACTCACATCCTCTTAAATGAAGCAAACATGAGGTAGCTTACCAGCCATGCAGTAAGGCCTACCAAACTAACAAGGCGGTCGTCGTTGTGCAGTGGCCAAGTAAGGAAGTAAAGTGTAGCATACTTACATCCTCCAAAGCAAGAAAACCACAGGTGACACACTAGTAGGGTAACGCGTCCAACCTATAGCATCTTGAGTGAGTGCCGCTGGGGGCATTATCTCAACTCAGAGTAGTTCGAGATGAAAGATATGTGTTTTTTATATGTTTGTGTGTAGTTCATATTTGTGTTGTGTCAATGAAAGATTTGATGCCATTCGGGCTCCTTACACCTACCCTAAACACATCATGGTGAATTCACAAATAAGAATACTTTCAACATGAAAGAGATTGATGATAATTATTTTTAAATATGATTTATAATATTTCTTTTTAAGTAGAGCCTATTGATTGGAAGCATTGGGCGCTATCCATTATGATTAATAAGATGATAAGATCCTTCTTGGTAGGCCTTCTCTATGGCAAAAGGGCCTTCCCAAGTGGGTTCAAACATGCCTCCCATCTTACGATGGGAAATCAATCTCCTTGGAACTAAAATAAGCTCTCCTACTTGAAAAGTTCTAGACGGACCAACTTATTGTAGCTTGAATCATTTTAGCTTTATACATCAAGAGGTTTTGTCATGCCCACAAGTTTCTTTTTTCCATCCTTGTCTTCTAACACCACTTTATCATGGGGAGTTCAACTTCGATAGTAGCGACGACCCATACACTAATGAAGAAAGGAGGTGAGTTGGAGCTCTATATGTGGTGCTAAGCTCAAAAGGCTTCAACTAAATGCTCATGCCATTATTGCTTATTATTGTCGAGTGTCTTCTTTAGTATTTGGATGAGAGTTTTGTTGAAGGCTTCTAATAAGTTGTTTGCCCTCGATTAGTTGATGGTAGAGTATCTCCAATCTGAGCTGTCTCTAGGAAATGTTGTTGAACTTAGTGCTCTTGAATGCAGTACCATTATCAGATATAATTCATCGAGACACTACAAACCTATATATAATATGGTTCCTAAAAACTATAGCACATGCAGTATGACCTCTGAAGGAATCAACTTTGCCCATTTGGAAAAGTAGTTAGTAGTAGTTAAGATGAATCGATGAGCCTTGGAAGAAAGAGGATCAATTGGATGCACTATGTTAGTACCCCAACACTAGAATGGCCATGAGGCCAATGTAGGATGTAGAATGTTGGGTGGTTGGTGAAGGACCACACCATGTATTTGACATTGGTGGCATCGCCTAGCTGTATCCATGCAATCTTTGATCATTGACAGCTAGTAGTATCCTAGTCTCTTGATTTTGGCTTTCACCTTCAGACCAGAATGGTTGGCTCCACATAATCCTGAGTGTACCTCAATCATGATCTTATGGGCTTTGTGCTTGTCTAAACAATGTAACCACATATGATCGAAAGTCTACCGTTACAAGACACCATCCACAAGAGCGTAGAAAAGTGCTCTATGTTTCATCTGATGGGCTTAAGACTTCTCTTGAGATAATTTTCCTTTATTTAGGTAATCCATGAATGGTTGCCTCCAATGTAACTCGTCATCCTTCTTGGTAATGGAAACCTCCCCTTCAAGAGAGTACTTTTTGATGAGTTCAATATCAATAAGGGATAAGACTTATCTATTTTGGATCTTTATTGATATGAACTCATCCTCCAGACATGCTAACTCCTTGGCAAGCTTGGTTAATGCATACGCTATGGCGTTGTCACCTCGAGGAATCTTATAAATGGTAACCGTTGGGATTTGGGCCAACAACTCCATGGTGTACATATGGTAGTGATGGAGCTTGGGCTTTATAATCATATAGGACCCAACGATTTGGATGATAACTAGTTGAGAATCCCCGAAGATATTGATGTTCTAGATTCTTAGAGTAACGACTAACTCTAGACCAGCAATCATAGGATCATATTTTGCTTTATTGTTTATGCAAGGATTGGATAGATGATATGAGAATCTCATCATATCGTAGTCCGTAGTTAAGAGAACTATTCCTACCCCTGCCTTTTCTTGAATAGTAAATTATGGTTTTTCTCCTCTTCGAGAAGAAGTTACATCATCAAAGTATATCTCCCACTCGTGAATGCTAGTATCCCCTAAGTTCATGATTTGTTCATTGGGAGATCATCACTAAGCAGAGAGTCAGTAGGAAGTGGGTGTGCTGCTAATAAATCCACTAGCACTTGTCCTTTCACCGCATGGAGGGGTACGAATGTAATGTGAAACTGTGAGAGGATCATAGACCATCTTGGCTACCATCCGAGCGTCATCCATGTCATGAGATACTATAGTGAATTGATCCTAAAGATTAATTTCACCATGAAAGCATATAGTGTTGCGCTTTTGGGATGCAAAGATTAAGAATAAGCAATGCATCTCAATGGGTGGATAATTAGCCTTAGTAGGGATTAAACAACGAGGTAGTGTATTTTCCTTCCATTTGTCATTGGCATGGGCCAACAAAGCACCAAGGAGTCCCTGATGTAAGTATGAGCGACTTTCAGATAGCATTAGAGCTGATGATGCCATCAGAAATGCTTGATGTCTTCAAAGGCATGCTCACACTTGTCCGCACTTGAACTTGGCATCCTTTTGACAAGTCGAAAGCCGACCTTCTTGATAGGTTAGATATAAAGCATCTTAGATACACCAATCACCGTTGGAATGATCTGAGTTGAGTTAAACTTTTAGGGGGTCAAAATTCTAATATCTTATTAATCTTCTCTAGATCAATTTTGATTCCCTGGTGTTTGACAATAAATCTAAGGAATTTCTCTGAAGCTACTCCGAATGCACACTTCAACGAGTTCATTTTAAGGTTAAATTATCTTAACTATTCAAAATCTACTCTCAAACCAAAGTGATGGTCCTCCTTTTCTCTACTTTTGACCACAAGTTCATTGACATAGCACTCGACTTGATGATGAATGAGTTTGTCGAAGATTCAAGTCATAGCCCGCAGGTATGTACCATTGGCATTTTTATGGCTGAAAGGCATGACCTTATAGCAATAGATTCCGATTAGGGTTCTAAAAGTAATATTTCTTTCATCTACAGGGGCCATCTTTATTTGGTAATATCCAGAAGAGCCATCCATGAAAGAGAAGACTGTATGAGATGAGGTAATGTCCACCATCAGTTCTGGAATTGGTAGTGGAAATTCATCTTTTGGCCCTAAAATTGACGTATATGTGAATTTGGCCATTCTTTTTCTTAATTGGGACAATGCTGGCTAACCAGGTAGGGTATTTTTTTTCTCAAATGAAGCAAGCATCGATTAGTTTCTTGACTTCAAAATGACCTATTGTTCTATGTCTATTTGCATGAATCTAGGAGCTTGTTTGATAGGGTTAGCAGTAAGCTCTATTGTTAGATTATGTACCACTACATCAGAAGCCAATCTAAGCATCTCTTCATAACTCCATGCAAAGCAGTCTTTAAACTTAGTTAATAGGTTAACTAAGTCGTTAGTTTCAATTTCATTCAACAAAGAACTGATGTATGTCGTAGATCTCCATCAATTATTAAGTTAATTTCCTTGAGCTCGTCGATGGTTGACTTGATCTCTTCTTCGAACTCTGACAGTGCATTTTTGACTTCAAAATCATCTAGATCATCTGAAGTTTCTAAGCACATCTCCTCATATGATTTAATGTGATTTGAAAATAACCTATCTGATTCTAAATGAATGGTGATGACTAAGTAGTAATAGTCATCATCGACTGGACCCTCTATACCAAATCCTAGTCTGATCTTGATTGACAGCTTTTGCATTGGTTCTTCCATATTCTTTCAAAGTAGTCTGACCTGTGCTTTGGCCAATTATGTGGGATTACCCCTTTCTTTACTAAATTATGTGCACAAGGCAAGTACCAATCAAAAGGTAATTCTATTGAATTTTTATATGAATCATCCTCAAGTTTTACATCAACTTCTTGACTTAAGGATGATACTACCAGAAAGAACCTCTGAGTCTTCACACTTATGAATGACTTATGGGATTCCTTAACTACCAAACCCTCAGATTTTGAGAAGAAAGTAGGGTTCCCAGCAACTAGCTTGTTTACATATAGACTTGGATACATTAATGCTTTGCTTTGGAGACCGGTCTTCATCGCTATCTTGTTCAAGTGTCACCTCCAAGGAAACTACTTGAGAAGAGTTGGGTGTGGTGTGCTCCATATAAGACTCATCCTGAATTAGATTTTAAGTATATGGATAGCGGGTGTACTCCCTAGGACATATATTTTATTGGGTGGCCAATAAGAAGGTTTTCCACCCATGGGACTGACTCTGAACTGGCCTCTTCCTCTACCTGGTGGAGATCAGGTCATCCTACCCATATGTTTGAATGGAATAATGAACAATGGGTGGAATCTAATGTCAGGTTCCATTTCCTCTTCCAAGTCTATTTCTGCTCCCTCATATTTTCTTTTTCATTTTCTCTTTTCTTTTTTTCCTCTTTCTTTTCTTTTTCTTTCTTTTTTTCATTTATTTTTAAACTTTGGCCAAGTTCATGAGAATAGACTTGTTGATTTTGAGGGAGTAGTAAGCGCATCCTCATATGTCGACCTCATGAACTGTAAATGGCTTGAGATCTCCTTTGACAGATGATCCCACCTCTCACAAACTTCATAAATTGATGTAGAGAGGATGGAACTATGTTCTCATGTATCCATGGTCTCCCAAGCAAAGCATTGAAAGATGTATCATAGTCTATAATGTGAAACTTGGCTTCAGTCTTCCAATCATTTATCTCTAAGGAAACACTATGGAGCCTAAAGCGCATTGGCATTACTTCTAAAGTGCGAATTCAATCTTCCCATCTTAGACTTATGAGTCTTTTAGACACTAATTCATCCCTAGTCATAAGACACTTCTAACAATTAGGTAAACACTTAACCTAAGCCTAAAGACTTAGAAGGGTTAACCATAGGATTAAGTTTTGCTTTAGGGATTAGGATAATCCACCTACTCTACAATCCAAACCCAATCAATGTTTACCTTCTCAAACCAAACCTCAAGTTCAATTCAAACATCAAATTCCAATCCAAATCCAAACCCAAATTCCAAAACCAAGTGATTGAAGCCCATGTTCAAATCCAAACTTCAAACACTTCCAAAGATATATGACCTATTCCTTGGACTTCGCCAAATTGTAATCCAAATCAATCCAAAATAAATTGATTTTCTCATAATTAATTTATATCGTCAATCATCTTCCTAAATATAAATTGAATATACATTCAAATGATCAAAACTAAATCAAACTAAATCAAATTAAATCAAAATACATATGACCTATCACATGGACTTAGCCAAATCTTAATCCAAATCAAGTCAAACTCAATTGATTTTCTTACAAATTAATCATATTTTCAATCATCTTCACAAATTTAAATGAAATATACATTTAAATCATCAAAACTAAATCAAACCAAATCAAAATCTAAACGCCACATGACCCAACTCTGGACTTAGCCAAATTCCTTCATTCCAAAACCCAAATTCAATTGATTTTCTCATGAATCAATCATACCTTCAATCATATTCACAAATATAAATGAAATCTACAATCATCAAGCCAAAACAAAATCAACCCAACTCAAACCCAACTTAACCCTTTTGACTTGAAATGTTCAAATGAACCAAAACCATTTGAACCAATTTTTTATATATCAATCCCAAATCCATATAAAACTCAACTAAGTCAAATTCAACCCAAAATCAAGCCAACTAAACCAATTGGTCCACTTAAGTGGCCAATTTTATTTGAGCCAAGTGTTAATCCTACCTAAATTGGATTAAACCAAGCCCATCTAAACCTCCCATCATGATTATTGATCACCCTAAGTTGATCAATTATCACAAATTGGGTCAAACCAAGTCAACTTGGTCATTTGACCAAGTCAACCCCTTAAGCCATATGAATCCAAACTAGCCAAATTGCAACCTACCACATCCCTTGAAACCAATGATTCATAACAAATCAAAATAAATATTTGAATATGAATTGACCTTCAATTGAGTCAAACCAAACCCAATCTTGACCTCTTGACCTAAAAGACCAAATTGGGTCAAATTAAAATATAAACCAAATTGATTACAACCAAATGGCTCAAGTTCATTCCAAATTGATTGTTGAACTTGACCAAAGCTATGAATGGTCCCTTGACTTAGTCTAAATTGACCTAAGGTTCAAGTTGGACTAAATCAAAACAATCCAAATTAATTGTAACCAAAAACAATCTTCAATTGGTCAACTAAACCCAAACCAACACCCAAGCCAAATTTGGTTAAATTGGTCAACTTAACCCATTTGACCCCAATGAATTCAAATGAGCCAAAATCAAATCTAAGCCAAACTAAACAAAAATAATTGGACCAAAACAACCCAAATGATCATATGAACTTGATCCAACTTGATCAATTGGTCAACTTGACCCAACCTAACCTAATTTGACCTAAATGAGTCAAATTGAGCTAAACCTAACCAAATCAACTCCAATTGACTTGAAACTTGGGCTAACCCACTTTTGGCTCATTTCAAATCTTCCCAAAATCAAATCCAATGCCAAATGATCATTCTACCCTTAGGTCAAGGACATCACATGAGACAAATCACCCATGTAAGTGGTCATTACCATTCCTTGGCCACTTGGTACTCTTCCAATGGTCCACCTAGGCACGGATATTTTGACCAAGGGGTTGGGTTGGCCATGACCCATGGGTGGTGAAATCACCTCACCCTCCCCATTGGAGCATTTTAAATCAATAAGACACCCATGATTCCTCCTTTGCTTCCACCTTCAACTAACCAAGCCTTGCTCACCTCCTCCCTCCCACCACTCCTTGAGATGGTTGGACAACCACTGAGAAGTCAAACGATCCCATCAGATCATGATGAAGGGGTATACACCCCTTGTTTCTACTCAAACACACAAAAAATCATTCCTCGAGCCCTAGCTCTGAGATATTAGCTATTCCCTAAACTCTCAAGCTCATTCCTCGATCAAAAAATGCCACTCCCATCTGTCCCAAAATAGGACACTCCCATTTTTGACCAAACTTCCCCATTTCTCCATCAAACTAAAATTAACTTTGCACACACCTTCCCTATGCCTAATCGAGCAAGAACGAATCATCTCCCAAGCTTCCCAATAATCGAAGGTGGAACTTCAATCAAAGCGGGCTCAAATCATTCATGGCCATTTGGTGAACATCGAGGAATTGATCCAATTGCTACTCAACATGGCTTCATCTCCACTAGATGAAGCTTCCTCAATCATTTGAGCCGCCAGTCTTAAGCTCCAATAAGGTTTGCTTCCATAACTGATCCTTAGGCAAAAATAGTTTAGAGCTTTTTGAAGAAAGCTTGCATCTCGTGTGATCTTGATCGTTTGATCCCCTCCGATCAATGTCGTGAAGGTGTGGGATTCTTTTAAAGTTGATCTATGCTCGGGTAAGCTCAGATCAAGTGAACAATGGCAGACAAACTCCATTCTCCCTCACTGGTGGCGTTCAATCACGCATCCATTGCATGATCGAGAATGGGCGATAATTAGATATGCTAGATCGATTTGATTTAACTCTATTAAGCTGTGGGATTAATCGTAGCCGTTCGATCTTAGATCAGAAGGTGGATGATGGATGAGAAAGCCTGTCCACCACCACCACGTAGGCACTGTGTTGGCTAAGTTTTAAGTAGCCAATCCCATGTGGAAAGCATTCAAGTGGGCCATGAGGTGCCAACGATTAGGAATTAGCTTAATTAATCATTCTTAATGATGAAACTTCTAAAATTATAAAAAATCATAGAGAAATAAAAAATACAAATAAATACTCATTTAAAAGGTATTTTGAGGAATTAAAATGATCTTAACTAATTTTGAATAATAATTAAAGTTTAATTACAAATTTAATTAGCTTAATTACTTTTAATTACTTGAGCAATTAATCCCAATTTTTATGGGATAATTTAATGGGATGACCTCTGCCTCCTATGATTTTCTTGGGATTTATTGCTCACTTAATTAAAAAAATTGACTAATTAAACCTCAATTACTCTTTTAAGTTAATTAATGATTAACTAATCCCATGAACAATAACAAATTGGTTAATTAATTTTATTAATCATTGTTCAATAGTAAGTGAACTAAGGAATAGGGTTGGGACCCCTTTCCCTATGTTCATTTCACCTTTTCTTAAACTGAAATTAATTAAGATTTAACTAATTAATTAAATCAAATTGAAATCATAATCACATCAACCTTAATTAATTAAATCATGGGCGATCTTTGGTTATTTAATAACTTAAAAGAGTTTAATGAAATTATGGTTAGTTCACATGTGTGAGAAAACCATAAGAGTAATTAAAGTCCCTTAATCTAATTAATTATTAATCTTGAGCCAATTGCATTAGGCCCCTTTTATTTCCTACGATCATTGCAAGTTTATTTTCCATGCATATCATGTTGGCTCATAATTATTTAGTTAATTACTTTAAGGTGACATTAGTAAGGGTAATTAATTCATCTAATTAAGGGTTCAACTAAATTATCCCATAAAATCAACTTAATTACATTCCCTAAAGTAAAATCAAATCACTAATGTGGGAATGGGTTTAAAACAGCAAGTTATGATTTCTCTTCTCCTCTTTAAATCAAATAAAATCCAAAACTTAATTAATAAAGACACTTTGGTTTGCTTTAAATAATCTTATTTGATTTGATTGTCCTTAAGAACTACTTTGGTTGAATGAATCACATGCTTATATTTAGTTGTCCTCATTCCAATCAAGTTAAATTTGGTATGTAATTTGAATTCATGCATCCATCTTTTCAAAATCAAGTAAAATAAAAGGGATTTCCTCTATGTAAGCTTATGTTGATTTAATTTAATATATGCATGACTAATATTAGTATTAAATCCAAATGTATTTTTCAAAAGATTATAAGTGAATAATAATGTGTTATGATCTTTGGTTACAAATATGAAATGTGCATGTGCTTATAGCTTAAGTGTATAAATGTTGAGTTCACTTTCCTCTATTCATGTGTTGAATTATATAAGATTGCACGATAATTCGTATATAGTCTGGACATCCTGGGAACATGAGGTTGTAGCTAGCCCCAAGTAGGTCATTTGATTACCTCACTTCCCTAGTTTGTTACTTGGTTGATGAAATTAAAATTAGAAATGTTGAATCTGAATTTGTTCACTGTTTAAAAAAAACCCAAAAATCGTAAACCTTAAACTAAAACCTGAACCCTAAACCTAAAACATAAACCCTAAATCCTAAACCCTAAACCCTAAAAATCAACCACCCACCCTACCTAAATCATAAACCTTAAACCCAAACCTTAAACCAAAACTCTAAACCCACTAAACTAAACCTAAACCCTAACCCTAAACCTTAATCCCTAAAACCACCCTAAAACCTAAATTAAACCTAAACCTATATTAAATAAAATAAAATAAAATAAAATAAATCTAATAAAATAAAATAAAATCTAAACCTAAACCTAAACCTAAATAAAATAAAATAAAATATAAACTAAAATAAAATAAATAAAACTTAAACAAGATAAACCAATCAAAATAAAAGAATAAACTAAAGACATGCCTAAACCCTAAACTTAAAAATAAATAATAATAAAATCCCTAAAACCAAACCAAAATAACCCTTAAACCCTACCTAAACCCAAAATCAAATCACACCCTGAGCTAAACCATAAAGAAATAAACTCCACAAACCTACCCTAAACCCTAAAGACCACTAAACTTAACCCCAAATCTAACCACACCCACCCCACCCTAAATCCTAGCATCCAAACCTTCCCTACCTCTAAACCCCACAACCCTACACTCCCTGACCCACACCCTAAATCTACACTAAAGCCTGGGCCCTAAACTAAATCCTACCAACTTACCTCCCTAAACTCCTAAACCTAACCTTAAATTCTAAATAAAATAAAACCTAAAATGACATAAATAAAACTAAGCACTGAATGTTATAAAACCTACACTAAAACATGAACCTAAACCTAAAATAAAATAAAATAATACTAATAACTAAACTAAAATAAAATAAATAAACCTAAACTAAACTAAAAATAAAATAAACCTAAGATTAGAAAACATAAATAAAATAAAAGCAAAACTTAAAATAAACATAAAATAAACCTAAAATAAAATTAAATAAAACCTAAAGCTAAAAAAATAATCCTAAAATAAATAAAAATAAAACCTAAACCCTAAATAAAGAAAAAGCCTAAACATATAAAATAAAATATTAAATATAAAATAAATAAACCTAAACCTAAATTAAAATAAATAAAACCTAAACCTAAACTTAAATAAACTAAACCTTAACCTAAACTAAATTAAATAAATAAAAAACTAAACCTAAACTAAAATAAAACCTAAACCTAAACCTAAATTAAAACCTAAAACCTAAACTAAAAATAACTAAACCTAAAAAATAAAACCTAAACCTAATAATAAAATAATAAAACTAAACTAAAATAATCATAAACCTAAACCTAAACCTAAAAAAATACAAATAAAACCTAAACTACACTGTTAAAATCCTAAACCCTAAACTACAAAACCTAAACCTAAACCCTACCCTAAACCCTCCCCTAAACCCAACCCTAAAACCTAAACCTAAACCCTCTCTATTAAAAAAACTTAAACCTAAACAACCCTAATCCCTAAAACCACTAAACTAAAAACTAAAACCTAAACCTATAAATAAAACCTACAAATGAAATAAATAAATAACCTCAACCAAAATTTAATAAAAAAAAAAAAATAAAGAATAAAACATAAACTAAAATAAAACCTAAACTGTTCCTCAAAGAAAATAAATTAAATAAAAAAAGGTGTAAAATAAATAAAATAAAATCTAAACTAAATTAAAAAAATATAAATCAAGTAAAAACTAAAGCAAAATAAAATAAAATAAAATCTAAATAAAAACCTAAACATAAATAATAAACCTAAAAATAAAACTTAAAAATAAATAAAAAACAAAACCTGAACCCTAAACTAAAATAAAATAAAACCTGAAATAAAGATAAAATAAAAGTAAAAAAACATTAAAATAAACTAAACTAAAATAAATAAAACCTAAACCTAAACTAAAACTAAATAAAATAAAATAAACTAAAAATAAACCTAAACCTAAACAAAAAATAAAACTTAGAAATTAACCTAAAATAAAAATCTAAAACCCAAACATAAACCTAAACATAAAAAGTAAAACCTAAACCTAAAAAATAAAATAAAAATAAGAAATAGCTAAAAAATAAACCGAAACATATACCTAAACAGAAAAAATAAACTAAAATAAATAACCTAAACTAAAATAAATAAACCTATAATAAATAAAGTAAACTAAATAAAAATCAAAATAACTTAAATCAAAGTATAAAATAAAATAAATTAAAATAAATAAAAAATAAACAAAATATACTTAAACCAACTAGTTTACTAAATTTAAAAAAATAAAAAAAATAAAAATATTACCCTAAACCCACAACTTTAAACCTTCAGATCTGGGCTCTCACTACCTGGGCTGACCCAAGATCCACCCTGAGCCACAAGATCTGACTGGGCTTCTGACCTAAGCCACTGACACCCTGGCCTGGGCCACTGGGCCCTGGGCCATGCTCTGGATCCAGACATCTGCCTGGGCTCTGGGCCCTAGGCCAACTGACTGGGCCCTGAGCCATGGCCCTAGCCCTAAACAGGCCACCACCAACCCAGGCTAAGGCCACAGGCCTAGCTGGACTGAGCCTAAGATGCCCACTGAGTAGGCCACCAAGGCCCAGATACTGAGCCCTGGGCTGACCCTGGGCCCTGGGCCAACTGACACTGGGCCATGGGCCCACAGGCCTAAGACTGAGGCCCTGCTGACTGAACTGAGCCACTGGGCCAAGCCACAAGCCACAATCCTGGGCCAAGGCCCTGGGCCCTGGGCCTGGGCCAGCAAGACCCTGGGCCCTATGCTAATAAACTGAGCTGGGACTGTGCACAAACCAGGCTATTACTGACCTGGAGTGGACCACTGAGTCTTGAGCCAGTCCTAAACTAAAAGACTGACTGAGCCCTAAACTGAGCCAGCACATAGGCCACAGATTCTTAAACTAAAATACTGACCCTCCACAGGCCTAAAACTAAACTGAGCAGCTATAAAAATAAAATAAATAAAAAATTAAATAAAAAAAATAAAGATAAAATAAAATAACTGCTAAAACCTAAACCAATAAAATAAAATAAATAACAAAATAAAATAAATAAAATAAATAAACCTGGATTAAAAAAGTAAAATAAAATAAACTAAATAAAATAAAAATAAACTAAAATAAAATAAAATAAACCTAAAATAAAATAAAATAAATAATAAAACTAAACAAAATAAAGCTAAAAATAAACAATAAAACCTGCCCTAAAACTAAACCTAAAATAAAATAAAATAAAACAAAATAAAATAAACCTAAACTAAACTAAAATAAAAAACTAAAATAAAACCTAAACCTAAATAAACTAAACTAAATATAAACCTAATCTAAAATAAAATAAACTATCTAAAAAAAAACTAAACCTAAACTAAAAAATAAAACCTAAAATAAATCTAAATAAAAACCTAAAACCTAAACTAAAAATTAAATAAAATCAAAACTTAAAACCTAAAAATAAAAATAAAACCTAAAGAAAAAAATAAAAT
Source organism: Cymbidium sinense (assembly GCA_021442155.1). Lineage (NCBI taxonomy): Eukaryota > Viridiplantae > Streptophyta > Magnoliopsida > Asparagales > Orchidaceae > Cymbidium > Cymbidium sinense. The sequence continues at coordinate 173,925,857 of CM038214.1, forward strand.
AAAACAAAACTAAAAATAAAACTAAACAATAAAAATAAACTAAAATAAAAAACCTAAACTAAAATAAAAAAAAAATTGAAAATAAATAAATAAAAATAAAATAAACCTAAAATCAAAATATAAAAAAAAATAAACTAAATAAATCTAAACTGTGGGTTTGCTTAGTTAAACAAAATAAATAAATCAAACAAAAAAAAACTGTAAAATGACCACTAGGCCACTGGGCCTCTTGCCAAAGCCCACTGAGAGACCCTAAAACTGAGCCCTAGGCCTGAATAGACAAATACTGGGCCCTGGGCACTGAGTCTTAATCACAACTAAACCCTAGGCCACTGATCACCCTGGGCCTGGGCCCTGACCCTGACAGGCTGAGGCCATGACTGACAGGCCAGGACCTGGGCCACTAGAGCCTAAGACCCTGGGCCAGCCCAACCCTGGCCAGACTTAGGCCACACCTGGCCCTGGGCCCTAGGCTGACCCTGGGCCCTGGTACTTACAGAATGATACTGGGCCAGGCCTGAGGCAGGCCACTGAGACCCTGAACCAGCCAGGCCAGTTCACAGGCTGGATCCTGGGCTGGGCCAAGACCCTAAATGACAGCCCAGGCCTGAGTTTGGAGCCTAGGCCTGGTGACCTGAGCCTAACAGGCTGGGCTGCAGGCCACTGGGACCATGTGAGCTGAGGCCCTAAGAAGAGCCACTGGGCAATCCTGGGCCACTAGGCCACTGAGCACCTGAGCTGGGCTATAAATAAAATGATAAAAGGCCTGACTACTAGATAATAAATAATACTTAGCTAAGATAAAATAAATATAAAATAAGATAAAATAAATGATACTAAATAAATAAAATGTTAAAAATAAACTAAACCTAAACTAAAATAAACTAAAATAAACCTAAGATAAATTAAAACCTAAATGATAAAATAAATCTAAAAATATAAAACTAAACCATAAAATAAAATAAAATAAAACTAAACTACAAAATAAATTAAAAAAAATAAAAATCAAACCTAAACTAAAATAAAGACTTAAAATAAATAAACTAAACTAATAAATATATATACTAAATAAAATAAATAATAAATAAACTAAATAAAATACTACTTTTATTTTAAACTAAGATCCTATAAACTCTATAATGCTAGTCTAGCTACTCCTAACCCAAACTAAATGATAAAATGAGCCATAAACTGCTACCCTCACTACTGACCTGAGCCCTGGGCCAGGCCCTGAGCCACAGGCTACTCTGGGCCCTAAAGACTGGGCCACTGAGCCAGGACCTGAGCCAAACCCTGAGCCTGACCCTGAGCCAGGCCACTGACACTGACCACTGGGCTTAGCCACCTGGGCCACTGGGCCACTGGGCCCTGAGGCCCTGGGCCTGGGCCCTGGGCCCTGGGCCACACTAAACTGGGCCCCAGGCCTGGGCTAATAAGGCCCTGGAGCTAGGCTGACCTAAACACTGTGGTACTAACTTGGGCCACTCCATGACCCTAATCAACTCTAAATCTTGGGCCTGATCCTAGGCCCTCCCAGGCCCTATAAACTAAACAAAATAACTGAGCCTAAAAATTAAAAAATAAAATAAACTGAGCCACAAATAAAAGAAACTAAAAATAAAAATGGAGTAAAAGATAAAAATAAAATAAATAAACCAAATAAAATAATAAAACAAAATAATAAATAAATAAATAAACCTACCTAAACTAAAAATAAAATAAAATAAACTAATAAAATAAAATAGAAAAAAAATAAAAGAAAAAAATAACTAAATAAAATAATAACATAAAACCTAAATAAATAACTAAAATAAAATAAAAATAAAATAAAAAAAAAATAAAATAAACTAAAAAAATAAACTAAAAAAATAAAGAAAAAAACCTAAACTAAACTAAAAAACTAAACCTAAAATAAAAAATAAAATAAACAAAATAAAATAAACTAAACCACCTAAAATAAACTAAAAATAAATAAACCTAAATATAAACCTAATAAAATAAAATAAACTAAACTAAAATAAACTAAAAACTAAAAAAATACCTAAAATAAAATAAATAAAAACCTAAAACTAAAAAATTAAAATAAACTAAAATAAAATGACCTAAAAAATAAAATAAAATAAAAACTAAAATAAATAAACTAAAAAAATAAAACTAAAATAAAAACTAACTAAAATAAATAAATTAAAAATAAATAAACTAAATAAACTTAAAATAACCTAAAATCAAAATAAAATAAAATAAACTAAATAAATCTAAACTTTGGTTTGCTTGTTTAAAAAATAAATAATCAAACAAAAACCTAATCCCTAATCTTAACCTTGCTGACCACTGACCACAGAATAAACCACAACTAACCTGACTGACCATACTATCCAACATAACTGGGCCCTAAATCCTATACTAAACCAAATCTTGAGCTGACACTACCTATGACCTGAGCTAACCCTACTGACCTAGCTCTACCCCAAACCACAGGCCACTGGGCCCTAAATCTTGGGCCAGAAACCTGAATACTAAGACCTCTGTTAGACCATAATAAACCCTAGACCTTACCTAAACTGACTCCAAATTCTGACTAAATCTGAAAAAACCTAAACTAATTATCTTTTAATGGGCCAGAGGATGGGCTAAAAGAATAAACCATGATACCTATAGCCCTGGGCCCTAGAAGATCCCTCTAGGCCACAATAACTGACTACTAATAAAAATAATAAAATAAAAAAACTATAAGATAAATAAATGTTACCTGAGCTAAATCCTAAAAATAAATATAAACTTACTAAATAAATAAAATAAATAAATAAGATAAATGATGACTAATAAATACCAAAATGTTAAAAAATGACTAAACTAAATAAACTTAAAATAAACCTATAAAAAAATTAACCTATTACTAAATAAAACTAAACCATAAATAAAAAAAATACTACTAAAATAAAATCTAAATAACCTAAACTAAAATATAAACTTAAATAAATACTAAACTAAATATATACCTAAATAAAATAAACTACTAAATAAATAAAAAATACTAAATAACTAAACCTAGCTATTTTTAAAAACCCAACCTATCCATCCTACTCTAAAACCCTGAGCCCTAGGCCAAACCCAACCATCTACCCTCCCACCCACCTAAACCCAAAACCATAAACCTCCTAAACCCTACCTTCCACTGACTAGGCCACCCTACCCAAAATAATAAGATAAATAACTCTAAAATAATAAAATAAAACTAAACTAAATAACCTAAATAAATAAAATAACTAAAAAATACTAAAAAATAAATAAAATTAAAAACCTTATAAACTAAATAAATAAACTTAAAATAAAATAAAATAAATAAACTACTAAACTAAATAAAATAAAATAAACTAAAAATAATAAACCTAAAATAAAATAGAAACTAATAAATGTAAAATAAACCTATAAACTAAACCTAAAAAAATAAAATAAAAACCTAAAATAAAAGTTAAACCAAACCTATATAATAAAATAAAATAAATACACAACAAAATTAAAAACTAAACTAAAAATAAAACCTAAAAATAAAAATAAAACATAAAACATAAACCTAAAACATTAAAAGTAAAATAAAACTTAAACCTAAAAAAAAATAAAATAAAACTCTAAAATAAACTAACTAAAGTTAAACAAAATAAAACCTAAAATAAAATGAATAAACTAAACTAAAATAAAAAAAATAAACTAAATAAAAATAAAATATAATAATGTCAGATAAATAAATAAAAAATAAACTAAATAACCCTAAAACTGGTTTAATTTAAAAACTCTAAATCTAAACTAAATAAACCCCAAATAAAACCTGCAACTAAACTGCCTAAAATGAAACCCAAAACCTAAACCTAAACCATAAAAAAACTCAAAGCCACAAATATTAAAACCAAACACCCACCCTAAACTAAACCCTAAGCATAAACTAAACCCTAAACCTAAAACCCTATCTAAATCTAAACCTAAAACCTAAGAATGCATAACCTTGATACATCAATCAAGCCTAGATCTGGTGGAGGCAAAGGATCAGGTTATCATAGTGGTGGTGAGGATGCAGGAGATATGGTTGTGGAGGTGGAGTATGATGGTTATAGGCGGGAGGAGGCAGTTATAGCCAGGTCATGGCGAGAGAGATCGGGGATATGATGGAGATCCACTACTCGAGGAGAGGGTTCATGGGATTTGTAGAAATTGAAGAATGACCGATCCAATCCGCTGCTTATGGAACTATGTCTTTACAATAGAGATGCTTTTACTTACTTGGTTATTGATTTACCCTACGGGTGCTCATTTTTGGTATATGTCATCACTTGTGTCTTAGAAAACATGGGGTGGTACTTGGTTGATGAAATTGAAAGGAAGAAATGTTGAATCTGAAGTTGAAAAAAAACTTTAAAACCTAAACCATAAACCATACTAAACCAAATTAAAACTTAAACCATAAATCTAAAACCTTAATAAACCCTAAACCCTAAAAAAACTAACTAAACACTTAAACCCTAAAACACAAACCTAAACCTAAACCCCTAAACTAACTAAACCCTAAACCTATAACCACCCTACCTCTACCTCCCTAAACCCTACCTTAAACTAAACCCCTAAACCACTACCCTAAATCCTAACTAAACTAAACCACTACCTACCTCTAATGTCTAGTGACCATAATATTCCCTTAAACTCCTAACCACATTATACTATAACCTAAAATGGTAAAAAATACTATAAGATATAAATAATAAACTAACCTTTTAAATAATAAATAATAATATATATAACCTACTACTAAGATATAAACCTAATAATAGCTAATAAAATATTAAAAATAAAATGAAAATAATAAAACCACAAATAAACTAAAATGTAATTAAATAAAAATAAAACCTAATAAAATAAAAAAACTTACCTAAAATAAGATAAAATAAAATAAAATAAAAATAAACCTAAATCTAAAAAAAAAAATAAAATAAAAACTCTAGCGAAATAAAATAAAATATAAAATAAACCTAAACCTTAACTAAAAAATAAACCTAAAAAAATTAATAAAATAACTTAAAACCTAAATAAAAAATAAAATAAGATCTTAAACCTATAAAATAAAAAAAAAAAACTAAAATTTAAAATAAATAAAATAAACTCATTAAAATAAATCTAAATCTAAAATAACAAAATAAAATCTAAACTAAAATAAATGACTTAAAGATAAATAAAACTAAACTAAATAAAATAAAATAAAAAAATAAACTCAAATAAATAAAAATAAACTAAATAATCCTACTAGTTTGCTTTAAACCCTACCTTAAATCCTAATCACACCCTCACAATGACCTAAACCACTCCCTCTCCCTAAACCTATTTAAAAAAATCTAAACATTACCCTACCACCACTAAATCCACAACCCTACCACAACCACTAAACCCTACCCACTACCCTACCTCCATAAACCCTAAACTACCCTAAACCTGCACTACCCATGCCTACCTAAACCCAACCCACCTAACTACCTCCTATAATGGGTTCCTTGAACACATAAACCTGCTTTTAGTTGAAAGAGAGGGCAATTATCACATTGGTGATGGGGGATCTGAATGTGCTAATGGATATGGAGGTAGTGGTTGGAGTAATGTGGATATATAGCGGAGGAGCGTAGGTTATAGCCATGGAGGTGGAAAAGAGATCAGGATATGATGGAGGATCCCACTACTTAAGGCGAGGGTGGTTCTCATGGGACAAGAGAAAAGTGATCGATCTTTGCTTATGGGCTATGTCTTTATAGTAGAAATTATTATACTTATCTTGGGTTTTTTATTTACTCTATGAATGCTTATTTTTTATCTATGTCATCATTTATCTCTTAGAAAACTTGGGGTGCTACTTGGTTAATGAAATTAAAAGGAAGAAATGTTAAAAATAAGCCTAAACCCACTAAACTAAAACTTAAACTCTAAACTAAACCATAAACCACTAAACCCTAAAACTTTAACTAACTAAACCTCATCTTACCAAAAATCTTAAACCCTAAACCCTCCATTTCCAAAACCTTACCTTAATTTATATAAACTAAACCCACCTAAACCCCTAATAACTAACTAACCTAAACCCTAAACTCAAATCCTCTAAACCCTCACTAAACTTGAATAAAGATGTCATTTAGTAGATCTAATTACTTATTTCAACATAGTTATTTGGTAAAGAAAATGTCTTCAGAGACTTTTCCTTGACTATTAAATTTGAATATAAACCCAAACCTAAATCATATTATAATACTATATTATAGTATAATGTAGCATCATATATTTTAGCATGTAGTGATGTGTTTTTGGATGTTATAAGATGTTTTGAAATGTTTTACTATATTATGGTATTGTGTCCTATAGTCTATATTATCATAAATCATAAAAATATTGATTTAATAAATCAGATGGTGAAATTTATTAAATTTCAAGTGGGAATCATGTTGTAGTACCAAAGGTGTGCTATGCCACTTATAGTCTAAAAAGTAAGATTTTATGTTCAAAATAAAGTTTGTATGTTGTAGCATAGTATAGCATCATATATCATAATCTATTATTTTATGCATTTTAAATTATTTTAGTATCTTTAAAATTTTTAGATTTAGTTTAGATTTTTTATTTTGTTTTGATTTAGTTTAGATTTAGTTTAGTTTGATTTAGATTTTAGTTTATTTTTTTAGATTTAGTTTAGTTTACATTTTTTTTAGGGTATAGATTTTAAATTTAGTTTAGTTTAGAACTTATTTTAGTTTATTTTTTGTTTAGATTTATTTAGTTTAGATTTTAAATTTTAGTTTAGTTTGGGGTTTAGATTTTATATTTATACTTTAGTTTAGTTTTTTTCTTTAGAGTTTAGATTTTTTATTTTATTTGTTTTAGATTTTAGATTTAGTTTAATTTTTTAGATTTGGTTTAGATTTTTAGATAGTTTAAATTTAGTTTGGTTTAGTTTAGATTTTAGATTTAGTTTACATTTAGTTTAGATTTTAGTTTTGTTTATATTTTTTTATATTTTGTTTTAGATTTGGTTAGACTTAGTTTAGTTTAGTTTGGTTTAGATTTAGTTTAGAATTAGTTTAGATTTGGATTTTAGTTTAAATTTTTTATTTAGATTTTAGGTTAGATTTAGTTTGATTTAGATTTAGAGTTTTAGTTTAATTTGATTTAAGGTTGATTTAACTTAGTTTAGTTTAAGAGATTACTTTGTTATAATACATTGGGTCAAAACTCCTTAAAAAATATTAATTTAAAGGTTGACATGGAATGGCCAAATTCAAGACTACACTAAACACCAAATATGCTATGTACCATTTCTAATAGAAAAATAACAACATTCAAAATGAACATTATTCATATTTTGAGAAAATTTATTATTTGTTCTATAGTGATTCTAATGAGGTGTAATGTTGGACAATATAATATATTATGAAATTATAGTATAACATCATATTATAATAAAATAATGTGTTAATTCACTATATATTTAGCATGATATTCTTTAGTTAGTTTGAACTTGCTCATAAATCATAAAATGTTAATTATGTTAAGATGATGTAATTTGAACAAATACATTGTTAGGATTTTGGTTTAAAATTAGGTGATAAGAAGAAATAAGATTTGATGAGAATTTCATGTCAAGGACATGGAGGAATGTGATCACACATCATTGGACATGTGAGTGATATGTTGAGGGCTAAAGAGGAAAATCTACTAGAGATAAGGTTTGAATTTGATTTGTTATATGATTTATGTAAAAAAGATCCATTGTGGATAAGAATCTATAATCCATGATTAAATCAACTTTAATTTATTTTGTTTTAATGTGGAAGCATATCTATTTAGAGATATGGGCAATTCATTGGGGATGGGGTATATGAGCCTTCCACTTAGGAAGCGAGTTGGGCTCTCCAAATTAGGATTTGAGTTTGATTTCATAGAATTGTTTGGGTATTTATCCTAGGGATAAGTTTGGTTTATTTGATTTAGACTCAAGGGGAGTTAATTTTACTCCAGGAGGTTGGTTTTGAATTTGATTTGTTCTCTTGATTGTTTTATATATGATTTGGGGCTCAGAGAAGGGTGTGATTTAACTCCATTGGGGGAAAATTAGATTGATTTTAATTTAATCTGAGTTAATTTATCAAACCTATTGGTGTGCGATGGACCCAGAGAAATATATACAACTCGGTTTACAAATCCAAAGGGATAGTCTATCGGTTGTGGTAGAAATAACAACCTAATTTTTCTTTGATGTGCTTGATTTGTGCTAGGAAGAAGGCGCAGACTTACATCTTAAGCAAGGAACAAGGGGTGACATTGGATGCCTGATAAATTAAACATGACTAGAGGCCTTGAGTGAATATGCATTTGGGGACTTATGTCAACTCAAAAGTAGTCAAGATTAATTTTATTTTAATTTCATGTGATTTGATATAGCTTGTTTGGTTTAGTTTAATTTTGAATTGAGGGCATATCATTTGGGGATGTGATGACCTCAATTAATAATAATTTAACATGGATCATGTTGGTGTGTAATAGGCGAGAAGGGATATGACTTGTCCTACCTTAAATTTACAAATCAAGGGATAGTCTATATGGGGTAGACCTAGCCAACTAAGGGGTTTCCTTTTATGCTTGAACAGAAGAAGGTGTAGCAGACATCTTCTAAAAGTAAGGGAAGAATGTTAGGGTGACTGTTGTGTTAAATCAAAGACTTAGGGTTGACTCTTGAGTGAATGCCTCGGGACTTATATCAACGAGTAGTAGATTTATTGAGTTTTGTTGATGCCTAAAGATAGGATGTCTACTTAGGAAAAAGTACCATTAGGGGTGTCCTTTGAATTCACAAGTGAATATATATTTTGTTTATATGTTTATGTGGACCTTATTGGTGTGCGAGGGACCACCTCAGAGAAGCTATGTCCTTGACCTATCTCTCATATTTCTTGGACCAAGGGAGAATCATCCATGGGGTGGATTCTCCAACCAAAAGTCATTAGAAGGGGCTTTGATAGTCAGTAGTGTCTAAATGGGGTAAAGGACATGATCCTATAGTGCCCATGGGGAGGTGATAGGGGCATCGACCCCATAGAAAACTATGGGTGTATTGGCCAATGAGGAGAAAGCATAAGCGGACATCTACCATGAATGGTGTATTCTAAGGCATGATAACCAACCAACCTAATGTGTCCATTAGCATGGGTGGTGTATCCATTAGCATAATAAGAATCTACCAACCTAACATGACATCAATATACAATGATCAATCTAGAAAGAAAGCATGTAGGCTTACAACTTTCCAAGCGGGATCATCAAGATGTATCATTGGATAGATGTTATCGACCTAGAGACTACTAGTGGTTTCCAAGAGGAAGGACTAGACCCTACTTGAAGTAGTCGGGGAGGGATGGAGCCACTAGTGGACTTATCTAAACTTCAAATATACTCAACCTAATGGGTGCATGAAGGCTAATCTAAGAAGAAAGCATTGACTCACATTCTCTTAAAATGAAGCCAATGAGGGAAGCTTACCACCATGTAAGGCCTACCAAACTAACAAGGTGCTTTCGTCGGTGTGCAATGGCAATGTAAAGAAAGAAAGCATAGCAGACTTACATCCTCCAAAGCAAGAAAACCATTGGGGTGACACACTAGCAAGGTAGTGCGTACGACCGACTATTGAGTGAGTGTTCGGTGTTATATCAACTCAGTAGCAGAGAAAGATATGTGTTTATTTTATATGTTTGTGTGTAGTTTATGTTTTGTGTTGTGTCGATGAAGGATAGGATGCCACTCGGTTCCTTACACTATCTAAACACATCATGGCGAATTCACAAACAAATACTATCAACATGGAAGAGATTGAATTCAAAGAAATTTTCATTTATGATAATTATTTTCAAACATGATTTATAATATTTTTTTAAGTAGAGCCATTGATTGGAAGCATTGGGGCTCTCCCTTATGATTAATAAGCTAATAAGATCCTCCTTGGTAGGCCTTCTTTATGACAAGGACCTTCCCAAGTGAGTTCAAACATGCTCCATCTTACAGGGCAATGTCATCTCCTTAGAACTAAAATAAGCTCTCCAACAAAAGTTCTCTGGGATGAACTTAATGTGAGCTTGAATCATTTGAGCTTTGTACAACTAGACATTTTGGCATGCCCAAACATCTCTCCTCAAACCATCAAGCTTTTCTAATCACAACTTGACATTTTTGTTGTGATCTTGCTACCCACATCTACCTTAGTGATGGAGTTGGACTTCTAATGGTAGAGCGACTTGACCCATACACTAGAAGAAGGAGTAGACTAAGTTAGAGTTCTATATGTGGTGTGGTAGGCCCACAAGGCTTCAACTAAATGCTCATGCCTTGCTTGATTTGTTGTCAGTGTCTTCTTGATATTTGGATGATAGTTTTGTTGAAGGCTTCAAGCCATTTGACCTCAGTAGTTGATGGTAGAATATCTTCAATCTATGTTATGTCTTTGGGCAAAGTTGTTGATCTCGGTGCTCTTGAATGCTACCATTATCAAATATAATTCATTGAGACAGACCTATATACGATATGGTTCTTAAAATTGAAGCACATGCTAAGATGTGACCTCTCTGCGCAGAATCGTCTTCCCCCATTTGGAAAAGTAGTCAGTAGCAGCTAAGATGAACCGATGACCCTTATAAGAAGGAAGATCAATTAGACCCACTATGTCGATACCCCAACACTCGAATGGCCATGAGGCCAATGTAGGATGTAGAATGTTGGGTTTGCTAAGGACCACCCGTGTATTTGACATTGGTGGCATCGCCCGTATCCATGCAATCTTTGATCATCGGCGGCGGTAGTATCCTAGTCTCTTAATTTTGGCTTTCATCTTGAGAATAGAATGGTTGACTCCACATAATCTTGAGTGTACCGATCACGATCTTATGGGCTACATACAAATGTAACCACATATGGTGAAAGATTCTTTGGTACAAGACACCATCTACATGAGCATGAAAGCTGCTCATCGATGGGCTTGGGACTTCTCTTGAGGTAGTTTGTTTTATTTAAATAATCCATGAATGGTTGCCTCCAATCTAACTCCTCGTCCTTCTTAATGGTAACCACTCCTTCAGAGTACTTTTGATGAGTTCAATATCAATAAGGGATAAGACTTGTCTATTTTGGACCTTTATTATATGGACTCATCCTGGATAGGGCAACTCCTTGGCAAGCTTCTTGGCTAAAAGCATCACAACTACAATGGTACAAGGAATTGGTTGCCATTGGTACAAGATAATGATGTTACGGATGGTTAGAGTAACTAACTCAAGAGGTAATTAGAGCCTTATATTTGGCTTCTTCATTGGTACAAAGTTGGAGGATGAGAATCTCATCACATCATGGTCGAGTAAAGAGACTATTCTACTACCTTTCATAGAATAATAGATTGTGGTTCTTCTCCTCTTTGAAGTTGCACAATCAAGTAAATCAGTGGTGAATGATAGTATCCCTAAGTTCATGATTAGTTCATGGGAGATCATCACTAAGTAGAGAGTGATGAGAAGTTGGTGTCTTTTACTAAGAAATGCTAGCACTTGTCCTTTCATCTAATGGAGATGCGAAGGTAATGTCAAGATGAGAGGATCATGGTCCATTGTGCCAACCATCAAGATAATGTCATGTCATGAGATCATGGATTGATCTAAAGATTAAGTTCACCTTATTAGAAAGCATGTAATGTTGTAGCTTTTGGGTTGCAAAGATTAAAGCTAGGCAATGCTTCTCAATGGGTGGATAATTAGCCTCCGTAGAGATTAGACAATAGCTGAGGTAGTAGAGTGCATTTTCCTTCCCTTCATCATTGGCTTGGGCAAACAAAGCACCAAAGTCATTTAATAGCGATGTAATATGGCTTGCATCATCGGGTAATGGTTGATGTCTTGAAATCTCACACTTGTCATCCAACTTAAACTTGGCATACTTTTGGCAAGTGAGAATATGACATCTTCCTAATAGGTTGGATATAATGCATTTTAGATATGCCAACCACCCTTGGAATGATCTGAGTTGAGTTAAACTTTAAGGGGAGGCATTTCTAATATCGCCTTGATCTTCTCTATATCGATTTCAATTTCATAATGTCAGACAACAAACCCAAGGAATTACTCTGAGCTACTCTGAATGATCACTTCAAGGGGTTCACTTTGAGGTTAAATTATCTTAACTGTTTGAAAACTACTCTCAAGTCAAAGAGATGGTATTCCTATTTTCAACTTTTGACACAAGATCATCGACATAGCACTTGACTTGATGAATGAGTTTATCAAGATTCTAGTCATAGCTCGGTATGTAACGAGCATTTTTAAAATGAAAGGCATGACCTTATAGCAATAGATTGATCGGGTTCTAAAGCGGTGTTTCTTTCATCTTGAGGGCCATCATTATTTGGTTATATCGGATGAGCCATCCATGAAAGGCGTATGAGATGAGATAATGTCCACCATCGGGATTAGTAGTATAAATTCATCTTTTGGACATGCCTTATTTAAATCCCTAAAATTATATCGTGAATTTGGCCATTCTTTTTTAAGCGGGATGGCGTTGGCTAACGGTAGGGTATTTTCTTCGAGATGAAGCCAACATCAAGTTTCTTGACTTTAGAAGTGACCTATTGTTCTATGTCTAATCACATGAATCTAGTCGCTTGCTTGATAGGGTTAGCAGAAGGCTCTATTGCTAGTTTATGGACCACTACGTCAGGAGCCAATCCAGGCATCTCTTCATAACTCCATGCAAAATAGTCCTTAAACTCAGTCAATAGCCTAACTAAGTCATTGGTTTCAATTTCATTCAATAAAGCGATGTATGTCGATGGATCTTCTTCAATTCTTAAGTTAATTTCCTTGACCACGTCGATGATTGAGTTGATCTCTTCTTCGAACTCTGGCAGTGCACCTTTGACTTTATAATCATTTAGATCATCTGAAGTTTTTAAGCATAGCTCCTCATATGATTTAATGTGATTTGAAAATAACCTATCAGATTCTAAATGTTGATGATAGTAGCATTAATTGTCATCTTGGACCACTATATCTTAGTCGATCTTGATTGAGAGCTTTTGCATTTGTTCTTCCATGTTCTATCGAAGTAGTCTAACCTACGTTTTGACCAAGTAAAACTAATAAACTAATAAAACTAATAAACTTAATAAACAATACCATAATCCTAAACTAATAACTAATAACTAAATTGAATCTAAAATCTAATAAAGCTAAACTAAACCACGAACCTAAAGAACCTAAAGTAAACTAAAACTTAAACCACCCAAACTAATAACTAAAAGCTGACTAAACTAAATAATAACTAAACTAAAATAGCACTTAATAATAATGAACCCCTAATGACTAAACTAGAAGGCCTGGCATAGGCTACTAATGAGCTAAACTAAAGGAACTAAGTAAAATTGAGCTAGCCCTGGGGCCTAGTGAGTGACCTGGGAGCCTGGTAGATCTAAACTAACTAATAAAACCCTAAACTAAACTAAACCCTAAACCCTAAACCCTAAAACCCTAAACCTAACTAAACTCAAAAAACTAACTAAACAAAAAACTCATAATAACTAAACTAATAAACTAATAATGCTAATAATAACAAAACTAACTAATACACTAACTAAATAAATAAACTAAACTAACTAAACCTAAACCCTAAACATAAACCCAACCCTAAACCTAATAAACAAATAAAACTAAAATAACTAAAACTAATAAACTAACTAAACCAAACTAAACCTAAACCCTAAACCCTAAACCTAATAAACTAAATAAAATTAAAACTAACTAAACCCAATAAACTAATAAACAAATAAAAAACCAATAACTAACTAAACTAACAACAAAAACCTAATCTAAACCTAAACCTAAACCCTAAACCCTAAATTAAAAACTAAAACTAATAATTAAACTAAAAAAATAAACTTAAACATAATAAACTAAACTAAACTAAACTAAACTAACTAATAAACTAAAATTAAACCTAAACCAAAAAAAACTAAACAAAACTAAATCCTAAACCTAAACTAACTAAATAAACACTAAACCTAATAAGTAATAAAAAAAGATAAAACTAATAACTAATAAAAACTAAACTAATAATAAAACTAAAAAAAACTAAACCCTAAACCATAAACCTAACTAAAATTGACTAAAACTAAACTAAACCTAAACTAAACTAAATAACTAACTAAAACAAAATAACTAAATAACTAATAACTAAAACCTAAACCCTAAACCCTAATAACTAAATCCTAACTAGACTAAGCTAGTAAAACTAACCTCAACTAACTAAAACTAACTAACTAACTAACTACTAAAATAAATCAATATAACTAATAAAACTAAAACTAACTAATAACTAATAAAACTAAACTAAAACTAAACTAAACTAACTAACCTAAACCCCAAACTCTAAACCTAAATCATAAACCCTAAACCCTAAACCTAAACTAAAACTAAACTAATAACTAAACTAAACCTAATAAAGTAACTAAACTAAACCTAATAAACTAATTAAACTAATAAAACTATTAACTAAACTAACAACTAAACTAACTAACTAATAACTAAGCAAAAACTAATAACCTAAACCTTAAACCTAAATCTAAACCCTAAACTCTAAACTAACTAATAACTAAACAAATAACTACCTAACCTAATAATTAAACTAATAAAACTAACTAACTAATAAACTAAAACTAAATAAACTAACTAATAACTAATTAACAAAACCTAAAACCTAAACTAACTAACTAATAAAACCTAAACCTAAACTTAATAACTAAACCTAAACCTAAACCTAATAAAACTAAATTATTTAAACCAAAACAAATAAATAACCTAAACCTAAACCCCAAACCTAACTAAACTAAACTAAACTAAACTATACCAAAACCTAATAACCCTAAACTAAACTAACTAAACTAATAACTAAACTAATAACTAAATTAAAACTAATACCTAAACCTAAACCTATTAAAACCTAATAAAACCAAAACTTAAACCTAAACTAACTAAACTAAACTAAACCTAAACTAAAACTAAACTAAAACCCCAATAACTAAACTAAATAAACTTAAACCTAATTAACTAAATTAACCTAAAACCTAAACCTAAACCTTAGAAACTTAAAGCTAAACCTAAACCTAAACCAACTAACTAATAACCTAAACTAAAACAATAAAACTAAAACTAAACTAATAATAAACCAAAAACTAAACTAAAACTAAAACTAAAACTAAAACTAAAACTAATGCTAAAAAATAATAAACCTAAACCCTAAACCTAAACCCCAAACCATAATAACTAAAAACTAAACTAACTAAATAACAAACTAAACTAAACCTAAGCCATAAACCCTAAAACCCTAAATCTAATAAACTAAACTAAACTAAAACTACCTCAACCCTAAACCTAAACCCTAGACTAATAACTAAACTAAACTAACTAAATAAAAAGTAATAATAAAATAAAACTAAAACCTAAACCTAAACCCTAAACTAATAAAACTAAACTAAAACCTAAACTCCTAAACCTAAACTAAAAACTAAACTAACTAAACTAACTAATAACTAAAGTAATAAAATCTAATTAAACTAAACCTAATAACTAAATTAAATTAAACCTAAACATGAACCCTAAACCCTAAATCTAAACCCTAAACCCTAAACCCTAAAATGAAAAACTAAAACTAAACTAAAACTAAATCTAAACCCTAAAACTAAACCCTAAACCTAAAACCCTAAACTAAATAACTAAACTAATAAATTAAACTAACTAAACAAACCTAAACTAAAACTAATAAAAAACTATAAATAACTAATAAACTAACTAATAAACTAAACCTAAACTCTAAACCCTAAACAACTAAACTAAACTAATAAACTAATAACTAAACTAAACTAAACCTAATAAAACTAAACTAATAAATTGATAAACTAAAACCTAACTAAAAGCTAAACCCTAAACCCTAAACCCTAAACTCTAAACTTAAACCATAAACCTAAACCTAAATAAACTAAAAACTAAACTTAATAAACTATTAAAAACCCAAATAACTAATAAACTAAAACCTAGGCTAATAAGCTAATAACTAAACTAAACTAAAACAAAACTAAACTAACTAAACTAAACTAACTAAACTAAACTAAAACCTAAACTAAAAAAATAATAATAAAACTAATAAAACTAAAACTAATAAATCTAATAAAACTAACCTAAACCCTAAACGCTAAACCTTAAACCTAAAAACTAAACTAAAAACTAAAACTAAATAAAACCTAAAAACTAAACTAAACTAAACTAAAAACTAAACTAACAACTAAAACTAAAAATTAAAACCTAACTAATTAACTAAACTAAATTTAAAACTAAACTAATAATAAAACTAATAAACTAACTAATCTAAATAAAACTAATAAATGAATATAACTAATAAAACTAATAAATAAAAATAATTAATAAAACTAATAATAAACCATAAACATAAACTAACTAAAAAAACCTAAACCTAATAAACCTAAACCTAAACCTAAACCCCTCTAAAACCTAAACTAGCCTAAACCTAAACCTAAACTAATAACAAAACTAAACCTAAACCTAAGCCTAAACTTAAACCTAAACCTAAACTAAACTAAAACTAAACCTAAAACCTAACTAACTAAACTAAACTAAAATCTAAACTAATAATTAACTAAAAACTAAACTAATAACTAAAACTAAACTAAACTTAAACCCTAAAACCCCTAAACCCCCCTAAAACCTAAACTAAAAACTAATAAATAAAACTAATAACCTAACTAAACTAAACTAATAAACTAATAAGACTAACTAAACTAATAAAACTAATAAAATTAACTAACTAAACTAAAACTAAACTAATGAAACTATCTAAAATAACTAAAACTAATAAAAACCTAAACCTAATAACTAAACTAAATAAAACTAAACCTAAACCTAAAACTAACTAAAACCTAAACCCTAAAACCCAAATAAAACTAAAACTAAACTAAACTAATAAACTAAACTAATAATATGAATAACTAACAATAACTAATAACTAAACTAATAATATACTAATTAAACTAAACTAAATAACTAATAACTAATAAACTAATCAACTAATAAAACCTAATAACTAACTAAACCTAACTAACTAACTAAATTAATAATTAAAATTAATAACTAAAACTAAACCCTAAACCTAAACCTAAACCTAAACCCTAAACCTAAACTAATAACTAATAAAACTAAAACTAATAATTAATAACTAAAAGTAACTAAACTAACTAAAAGCTAATTAATTGACTAACTAAAAAAACTAACTAAACTAACTAAACTAAAAAACCCTAAACCTAACTAACTAATAAACTAAACTGATAATAACTAATAAAAAACCAATAAAACTAAACTAACTAACTAAACTAAACTAAACTAACTAATAAACCCTAAACCCTAAACCTAAACCTAAACCTAAACCTAAACTAACTAAACTAATAACTAAACTAAACTAATAACTAAACTAAACTAATAACTAAACTAAACTAAACAAAAAAATATACTAACTAAAAACCTAACTAAACTAATAACTAAACAAACTAAACTAATAAATATCTAAACAAAAAGTAAACCCAAACCCTAAACCCTAAACCAAAAACTAATTAAACTAAACTAACTAAAACTAATAATAATTAAAACTAATAAAGCTAAACTAATAACTAATCTAAACCTACAAACTAATAACTAACCAATTAACTAAACTAAAACTAATTAATAAAAACCTAATAATAACAAAACTAATACCTAAACTAAACTAACTAAACTTACTAAACTAATTAACTAATAAACTAATTAACTAAAACTAAATAATAATAAAATTAATAAATAAAAACTAAACTAATAACTATAATTAATAACTAATAAAAACTAATAAAACCTAAACTAATAAACCTAATAAACTAATAAGTAACTAATAACTAAAAACCTAAAACCTAAACCTAAACTAATAAATAATGAAACTAATAAATTAATAGAACTAATAAAACTAACTAAACCTAAACCTAAACCTAAACCCCTAATAAAAAAACTAAAACCTAAACCTAACTAATAAATAAACTAAACCTAAAACCATAAACCCTAAGCCCTAAACCCTAAACTAAACTAATAACTAAACTAACTAATAACTAAAAAACTAACTGACTAACTAAACTAATAAACTAATAAACTAAATATAACTAAACTAAAACAAAACTAAACTAAGACCTAAACCTAATAAACTAAACAAAATAAAACTAACTAAACTAAAACTAAAACTAAACTAATAACTAACTAACTAAAAACTTAAAGAAAAAACTAATAACTAAACTAAACCTAAAAACTAACTAAAAACTAACTAAAAACTAATAGAATTAAACTAACTAAACTAATATATAACTAATAAACTAAACTAAAACTAACTAAACCTAAACCCTAAATCTAACTAACTAATAACTAATAACTAAATAAATTAACTAATAAACTAATAATAATTAAAACCTAAACTAATAACTAAAACTAAATAACCTAAACCCTAAACCCTAAATGCTAAACCCTAAAATAAAACTAAATTAATAATAATAAACAAATAATTAATAAGTAATGAAAAATAATAACTAAAACTAAAACAAACTAACTAAATAACTAAACTAACTAAACTAATTAAGCTAACTAATAATAACTAATAAACCTAATAAACTAAATTTAAAACTAAAACATATTCCTTAAATGAAAACTTAATCCCTAAACCTAAACTAAAACTAAAAAAACCTAATCCCTAAAAAAACTAACTAAAAACTTAAACCCTAAACCCTAAATTAATAATTAATAACAAACTAAACTAACTAAATAAAAAACTAAACCTAATAAAACTAAAACCTAAACAACTAAACTAAATAACTAATAAAACTAACTAAAACTAATAAAACTAACTAAAACTAATACAACTAATACAACTAACTAAGAATTAAAACTAACTAAATCAAAGCTAAAACTAAACAAACTAACCTAACTAACTAACTAACTACCCTAGATTAAAACTAAACTAATAATAACTAAACCTAAACCCTAATCCCTAAACTAAAACTAACTAAACTAAAAAACTAAACTCTAAACCTAACTAAAACTAATAAACTAAACTAAACTAAACCCTAAACCTAAACCACTAATAAACCAATAAAACAGCTAACCAAACCACAACTAAAACTAAAACTAAACTAATAAACTAAACTAATAATTAATAACTAAAGAAACTAACCACTACTAAACCTAAACTAACTAAACTAACTAATAAAACTAACTAACTAAAACTAACTAATAATCTATACCTAAACCTAAACCCTAAATCCTAATCCCTAAAATAATTAACTAACTAACTAACTAAAACTAACTAATAATAGCTAAACTAATTAAAAATAATAACTAAACTAAAAACTAAACCTAAACCCTAAACTAAAAACTAATAAAACTCCTAACTAACTAAACTAAACCTAAACCCTAATAAAATATAAACTAAACTAAAATTAATACTAACCTAAACCCTAAACCTAAGAAATTCTAAACTAATCCTAAACCCTAAACCCTAAACCATAATCCCTAAACCCTAAACCCCCTAAACCTAAACCCTAAATCCTAAACCCTAAACCCTAAACACTAAACCCAAAACTAATAACTAATAACTAACTAATAACTAATAACTAAAACCTAAATAACTAAACTAAAAGCTATCTAAACTAAAACTAACTAATATAAACTAATAACTAACTAAATAAAACCTAAACCCTAAACTAACCTAATAAAAAATAATAACTAAAAACTAAACCTAAACTAAACTAAACTAATAATAATTAGATAATAACTAAATTAATAACCAAACCTAAAAATAACTAAATTAAACCTAAACCCTAAACTAATAACTAATTAAACTAAACTAAACTAAACCTAACTAATAAACTAAAAACTAACTAAACTAACTAAACTAATAACTAAACTAACTAAATAACTACATTAAAACCTAAAAAAACAAAACTAACTAAACTAAATAAAACCTAATTAAACTAACTAAACCCTAAACCCTAAACCTAATTAAAACCAACTAAACTAATAAAATAATAACTAAACTAATAAACTAATAACTAACTAAACTAAACCTAACTAACTAAACCTAATAACAAACTAAACTAAACCCTAAACACTAAAATTAAACTAACTAAACTAAACTAAAAACATAAACCTAAACCTAAACCTAACTAATAAAATAAACTAAACCTAACCCTAAAGCCCCCTAAACTAATAAACTAATAAACCTAAACCCTAACAAAACTAATTGTGCCTTATTTAATAATTATTGGTTAAACTGTTGACCATTAACTTTGGTGGAGCATCTTAGTAGAACTCTCTCGGATCATGCTCCTCTTTTGATTTCTATTAAGGATGCTGTTCATAATAATAATGTCATTTAAAACTTTTGTTTTCAAAATATGTGCTTAAAAGATAAAAGATTTCTTGTTGTTATTGCCTATGATTGGTGTGCTCCTCTTTCTTCTGATGATTCTGGATTTGGTATGATGAGATTTTGGCTTAAGCTTAAAAGGTTTAAGCATAATATCACTTGGTGGAATAGAAACTACTTTAAAAATCTTTTTGATAATATCATAAATATGGAACAAAGGGTGAAAGATTTGGAAGAACTGGTTATTACTGATTCTTCTTTTGGTTTTAACCTTGCTGAAGCTAAAGATAATCTCATTAAGTTTCGGATATGGAGGAGACATATTGAGACAAAAAAGCCTCTAAGCATTTTCTAACTGGAAAGAAACACTAAATATTTTCATGCTTTGGTAATGAAAAGGTGTGTTCTTGGTCTCATTCATAAAATCAAGAATTTGGATGGTTCTTGACTTACTGAAAAAGGGGATATAGTCTCTTCTGCTCTTAGTTTTGTTAAAAATATTTTAAATAAAAATTGTCAACCTGAGCATTTATCTAATCCCTCTATCATTCCTTCTATTATGTCTAGAAAGGATAATGAGTGCTTGGTTGCTCCTCCTTCTGATGAAGAAATTTTTAATATTCATAATGGTATGAATGTTGATTCTGTTATAGGGATGGATGGTTACACTACTTTATTCTTTCAAAAAGCTTGGTTTATTTTTAAAGCTGACCTTGTTAATGCTGTTAAGGATTTTTTCAAGGGAATTATATTCCTAAATATTTTACTAGCACTTCTATTTTTCTTATTCTTAAGAAATATAATTGTGACTTTTGGAATGACTTTCGACTTATTAGTCTTTGTACTTCTTTTTAATAAATTGATTTCTAAAATTTTGACTAATAGGCTTAGTAAGTTTCTTCCTAAGATTATCTCTCCTAATCAAACTGGCTTTATGAAAGGTAGAACTATTCCGGATAACATCTTGCTTACTCAAGAATTGATTCATGATTTGAATGTTAAAACTAGAGGTGGCAATTTACTTCTTAAGCTTGACATCACCAAAGCTTATGATAACATTTCTTGGGATTTTCTTAATAGCATTCTTACTTTATTTGGTTTCTCTAATAATTTTGTTTCTTTGGTTAACAATATAATTAGAAATGTTTGGTTTTCATTAATTATCAATGGTGAAAAGTTTGACTTCTTTAATTCCTCTCAAGGTATAAGACAAGGTGACCCTCTTTCTCCTTCACTTTTTATTATTGTGATTGAATATTTATCTCATTATCTTAATCTTTTTTTAGAAGAATTCTAGTATGTATTTGAGGAATCTTGGTGGTTTGACTATTCTCACCTAAGTTTTGCAGAATATTTCATAATATTTTCTAATGGATTGTTACATTATGTTAAAAGGCTTAAGTGTTTTTAAATAAATTTGAAAAGGAAAGTGTCCTTGTGATTACTAATCATAAAAGTTAGTTTTATCACGTGCTTCTATTTTGTTCAAACAATTAATAAAATTAAGGATATTACTAGTTTTTCTTATCAAAATCTTCCTATTAAATATTTAGGTTCTCCTTATATTATGGTCAAAAGAGATCCCATCTTTTTGATGAGGTAACCCATAATATTCAAAATAAAATTTCTACCCTTGAATTTCATTTCTTATCCTTTGATGTTAGATTAATTGTTATTAAAAGTATTCTTTAGTCTCTTCCTTTATACTTGTTGCTTAATATAATTCCTAATTCTCTTGTTCTTATCCCGATTGAAAGACTTTTAATAAGTTTTTTTGAAGCATTAGGAATTGGCCAAAAGGCTTCATGGGACTTCTTGTTCTAATATGTGTGGTACTATTTATGAAAGTGGTATTAGGTGTAGATATTTGATGGATTCCACCAATGTTTTTTCTTATAAACTTTGGTGGAATTTTCAGAAAAATGAAAGTCTTTGGGCTAAATTCATGAATTTTAAATATTACAAAGGTAAGCATCCTTTAATTTGCAATTATAAACATGGTGAGTCTATTGTTTGGATGTAGCTCTATGATATTAAATGGAAAGTAGAACCTCTCATTTTTGGGGGTATTAATAATGGTTCTTGTTTTTTTTTGGCAAGATAACTGGATGGGAGACTTTTCCATTGATTCTTTTAATTAATACTCACTCTACTTATTTGAAAGTTAGTCATTTCATTTATAATGGTGATTGGAATTTCTCTTTTTAATGATTTGATTCATGATTTCATTAATAATAACATCATCAATATTCCTATTGATGGTATTTCATATCAAATTTTTTCAAAATTTCTAGTAATGAATTTTCTTTTAAAGATACTTGGCACCATATTAGAGTTAAAAAATCCTCTTCTCCTATTTTCCTTCAAATTTGGAATAATATTATTCCTAGTTCTTATTCTATTATTGGGTGGAGAATTTTAAGGATTATATTGTCGTTGACTCTTTACTTTTGGACAAAGGTTTTATCTACCCTCTAAATGCATGTGCTACTTTCATATTGAGAATGTTAGTCATGTGTTTGTTAATGGTGCCTTGCCTCTAAAGTTTGGGGTTGGTATGAGGATTTATTTAAGTTAAATTGTTTTAATGGTAATTTAACTTTCATGCAACTTCTTGACTCTTATTTTCTTAATGCTATTAAAGGGCATATTAAAATTGTAATGGTGTTACTTTGATTTGGTTTATTTGGCTTGGTAGAAATGATGCTAAACATCATCGTGCCTATGAATCATAAGAGGATTATTATGACTAAATAAAAGATTTTGTTTCTTTACATAAGTTGTTCTTCCTAAGTGGTACTACTTTAGAGGTTGTAAGTTCATTGCCTCAAAAATGGGTATGATTTCTTTATTGTTCGTCTCCATATTATAAAATTATTCATTGGATTAAGCCTCTTAATTGTTTTATTAAAATTAATATTGATGGCTATGTTGCACATAACAAGTGTGGTTGTGGTGGTATTTTTAGGAATAATCTTGGGAATATTATCTTGGATTTTTCCACTACTCTCTCTATTAGTTCTATTATTTTTCCTATATTGATGGCTATTTATCATGCTCTTAAGCTATGTTTGGATAGAAATTTTCATACTATTTGGTTGCAATCTGATGCTGAGATGGTTGTTGATATCATCAATTCTAACCATAAGGGTAATGCTGATCTTTTTATTTAATTAAAAATATTAAATATATTATCTCTAAACTTTCTTTTAAAATTACTCATATTTTAAGAGAAGGTAATGCTTGGTGGTTCTTAGCTAGTTTGGGGTGTAATTTCTCGATTTTACTTTGTTTACCAATGCAGAATATTCTAAGAATTAAGAGGGATGTCTAATTTGGATAAATCTGGTTTTCCTTATGTTAGATTTTCTTAATTTTTCTCCTTTTTTCTTTTTTCTTTTTTGTTGTTGGTTTTTTTGGGGCTTCTACTTGGGAGATTCTGGTGGTTTTGGTTTGTTCGGTTGTCGTTGGCTCCTGTTCTTTCTTGGGGGTTTATGTTATTATATTTTTCCTGTACTTTATAGGTTGGAATGTTGGCTTCTGGTGTTTTGGATGTCCAGCTGTTGTCATTTGCTACTCCTACTTTTAAGGTGGTATCTCTTGTGGGCTTATTCTTTGGGTTTTGGTTAGTTGTTTGTTTTTCTTTGGTGGCTTTGTGGTTGATATCGATGAGCATCCTAGTTTTGGGGTGCCTTCTCTGGATGAGATGTTGGTTGTGCTTCTCTTCATTCTATTTCCTTTTAGCTAGTTGTGTTGATTTGGTTGTGGGTGTGGCTGTTGCTTTCATTTATGGATTTGGGGCCTTATTTTTTCTTATTTTGTTTTATGGCTGCTATATACGTGCTCATCTTTTATCTTTGTCATTGCTTGTGTCTTAGAAAACTTGTTGTGTTACTTGGTTGATGAAATCAAAAAGAAGAAATGTTGAATCTTAATTTGTTCTCTGTTAAAAAAAAAACCAAAACCCTAAACCCTCAACCCTAAACCCTAAACCATAAAAATCTTAAACCCTAAATACTAAAACCTAAACCCTAAAACCATAAACCCTAAATCCTAAACTAACCCTAAACCCTAAACCAAACCATAAACCTAACCAAACCTTAAACCCTAAACCCCAATACCTAAACTTAAACCTAAAGAAACTAAATAAATTAAAAAATAAACTTAAACCCTAAAACCTAATAAACTTAAACCTAAACCTAAACCCTAAGAATGGGGAGAACCTTGATGGCGGGAACATTATCATCAAGCAGGCTCAGTCTAGATCTGGAAGTGGAGCTGAAGGCGGAGGCGGCAGTTATCGCTATGGTGGTGGGGAATTTGGAGGTGCTGGTGGATATGGAGGTGGTGGTCAGAGTAGTCGTGGTTATGGTGGTGTGAGGCGATGGAGGTTCAAGTGTGATGGAGGAGAGATCGAAGATATGATGGTGGATCCGCTACTTGAGAGGCAGTTCGATGGGAACTGAGAAAGCGAAGGAGGGGATCCGATCAGCTGCTTATGGAACTCTTTATTTATAGTAGAGACGGCTCTAGTTATCTATGGATTTTTATTTGCTCAATGTGTGCTCATTTTTATCAATGTCATCGCTTGTGTCTTAGAAAACATGGTGTGTTACCTGGTTGATGAAATCAAAAAGAAGAAATGTCAAATCTGAATTTGTTCTCTATTAAAAAAAAAACCAAAACCCTAAAACTAAACCTTAGACCTAAAACCTAAACCCTAAACCCTAAACCACAACCTAAACCTAAACCCTAAATCCTAAACCCTAAAACCTAAACCCTAAACCCTAAACCCCAAAGCCTAAACATTAAACCTAAACCCTCAACTAACCCCTAAACTAAACCTACTAAACCCTAAAAAAGCTAAAAACCTAACCCACAAACTAAATAAAATGTAATAAATAAATAAAATAAACTAAACAAAAAATAAATAAATATAATAAAATAAAATCTAAATTAAAACCTAAACCTAAACTTAAACATAAACCTAAACCAAAAAAGAAAATAAAATAAAAACTAAACTGAAATAAAATAAATAGAAACCTAAACTAAACTAAAAAATAAAAAAAACTAAATAAAATAAAACTATACCTAAAATAAAAATAAAATAAACCTATAATAAAATAAAATAAAACTAAGTAACATTAAACTAAAACCTTGTTCATTAACCTGAACCTGAACCTGAACTCAAACCTAAACCCAAACCAATTCAAATTGTTTGAGCATCTTCTTTCTCCTCCATTTTTTTGGTTGCTCTAGCGAATTCCATTTCTTGTGTGGAGGCACGTCTCCTTTGTGGCTTTTCTTGTGTACATTTCGGCTGGGGATTACATTTTGATGGCTTTGCTCAGCTTTTGGCTTCTCGTAGCATGTGTCACGGTTGACCATGGCTATAGTTTCTTCTTCCCCGTGGGAAAATTTTGAGATTTCTACTACTCCCATTAAGGTTTCTGACTCTTTGGGGGTCTCTAGATTAAATCCATCACTAACTTTGAAATCTTTCAGGGATGTTCTTGTTGTTAAGGCCAATTATCTTGGTGAGTCTCTCGAGCTTATCTCTACCTCCTTGGTGTACCCACAATATGTGTTGATTGGTTATGTAAAGGCTTGCGAAACCTTTTATATTCACGTTGGTGGGTAAATTTGCTTTGCGTTGTCCTACTTTGGAGAATATTCGATCATTTTTCCATAGCTTGAAAATCTCTAGTATCTTTTTTGTTGGATTGATTGATTCCCATCATGTCTTGATTCAGCTTTCAAAGGACTTAGATTATTCTCGAGTTTTCTCTCAACGCTCATTTTTTTTTTCATTTGTCAGATGCGATTGTTGAAATGGATGCCCCATTTTGATATTAAGGAGGAATATCTTATTATTCTAGTTTGGATCACTCTTCCCAATTTGTGTGTCCATTTCATTAATCATGAGTTTCTTTTTTTCTATGGGTTTGGTGTTTGGTCATCCTCTTCAAGTTGATCGACAAGCTTCTAATACGACCATATGTTGCTTTCAGATTCTAGCGAGTTGGATAAAACTAAAAAATTTCAAAGGAAATTTGGCTAGGATCATAAAATATGGATATTTGCAAAAAGAAGTGAATTTTGAAATTTTATTTTTTGTTCCCATTGCAAAATTCATGGTCATGGAGTTTAAGATTGCTTTATGGTTCATCCTCACCTTAAGAAACCCAAACCCATTCATAATAACTCGGATCCTAATCTTAAGGTGCCCTTGGTTAAACCATAAAAGTTTTCTAATAGATAACTCTTTACACCAAGTGAGGGTCATTGCCTCCTCTCCACTAGTCCTTCAAACAATGTTGTGGTTCTTAAGCCTGATCAGCTTTTGGATGTCAGTAATGGTAATAAGGATGCATTACCTTGTAATGGGCCTATACATTTGAATCCCACTAATATTGGAAATAATACAAAATAATATGATTTTGAAACTTATGGATGATGATTTTATCTCAAATAATTCCATTCCTCTTTTGCCACCTTTAATTGAAAGAAAATGTGATCCTTGATGAAAGCTTGAATGGTGAGCAAACTAAGGATAAAGTTTCTAATCGATTGGTCACATTGCTTTAAATGGTTCTAATCCTTCTCTTGCTTCTTCATCTAATTTTAAACGATTTCAAATCGATACTTCAACATAATAATGATTTGGAAGAAGGTGAAGTGGCCTGCAATGATGGTTTAAATGTGCATCCTTATTCCAAACATACGGCTATATAATCTCTATCAGAAGGTGATGTTGTGAATATGACTAATAAATTTCAAACAATTTTCAGAAAGAAAAAATAAAACTCTTAAAACTAAATTTCCTAACTTTGCTAGAGTTATAGATTTGGCTCTTATGCCCAAAAATAAATGGTTTCTTTCTTAATTTGGAATGTGAGAGGGATTAGAACCCTCTCTGTTAGAAATAGAATTAAAAATTAGTTCATTCTCATAACATTTCCTTTTGGCTATATTGGAACCTTTTATTCTTCCTTCTAACATTTCTTTTGTTGTGAGAATGATTGGTTATGCTAATTCATTTGCTAACTCGAGCAATAAAATTTGGATTTTTTAGAATAGTCCCTATGTTCTATAGGTTTTGGATGATTTATCCTAAGTTATGAATGTTAAGATTACTTATGATAATTGGCATTGTTTTGGAATATTTGTTTATGCTTCTTGTAATAAAAATGGTAGATGGCTTCTTTGGAAGGATCTTATTATTTTTGCTTCTTCTGTTGATGCTCCTTGGTTTGTCAATAGAGACTTTAATACTATCTCTTCTTCCTCTAAATGGGTTGGTGGTAATGCTCTGAACTTATTTTTTATGGAAGATTTTAATAACATGATCTTTGATTGTCATCTTATTCATATTGGATTTAGTGGGTCTCAATTTACTTGGAATAATTATAGACTTTGGCAAAGGCTAGATCGGGTTCTTTTTAATCATTTGTGGATTAATCTTTTCCCTAGTACTTCTATGGAGCACTTAAGTAGAACCCTTTTGGACAATTCCCTTTGCTTATCAATATGAATTATATTGCTAGTAAGTCCTCCTCCCCATCTCTTTTCGCTTCCAAAATATGTGGCTCATGGATGATAAATTTTTGGATGTTGTTGCTACTAATTGGGGTGAACCTCTTCATCTTGATGATTCTATTTTTGGGATGAGGAGATTGTGGTTCAAATTAAAAAGGCTTAAATAATGCCTTACTTGGTGGAATTAACATTGTTTCAAGAACCTTTTTATCAATATTAAAGATATGGAGAATGAGGTTATAGTTTTGGAAGATGTTGTTGTTAATGATCATTCTAAAATTCATTTGTTGGATCAAGCTAAAGATAGGTTAATATGTTTTTAAGATATGGAGGAGACCTATTGGAAGCAAAAGCTTCTATGAAATGGATCTCGATGGTGATCATAATACTAAATATTTTCATGCCACTAAAAGAAAAAGGCTATAAAATACATTCACAAAATGAAAATTAATGATGGAGTTTGGTGTTGGATAAAAGCTTGATTATTGTTTCTTTTTTATAAAGAGCTTCTGAATAAAAATGTTGCTTATGGTGATATTTCTTGACCTGAAGTTATTCTTAATCTTATTATGATGATGATAACATTATACTTTCATCCTTACCTTCTAAGTTTGAAATTAGTGATACTTTGTAGGGTATGAATAAAGACTTTGTGGCTAGTCCGATGGTTATACTACTTTTCCAAAATGTTGGATTATCATTAAGAGGACTTAGTTAAAGTTGTTCTTGATTTCTTTAAAGTACTTCCCTTCCCAAATATTTTGCTAGCACCTCCATTATTTTAATTCCTAAAAGACAATCCAAGTTTGGAGTGATTTTAGGCGATTAGCCTTTGCTTTTTTTAAATAAACTTATTTCTAAGATTTTGGCTAAAAGCTTGAGTATCTTGCTTCAAAATTATCTCCCCCAATCAAACTGATTTTATTAAAGGGAGATCCATTTATGATAATGTTTTTTTAGCCCAAGAGATGATCCATGATTTAAATGCCAATGTTCACGGTGGAAACCTACTTTTTAAGCTTGACATTTCCAAAGCTTATGATAATATTGGTTGGGTTTTCCTTTATAAAATTTTGGCTTTATTTAGATTTTATAACCAATTTATTTTTTAATTAAGAATGGGATTGAGAATTCTTGGTTTTCTTTACTCCTCATTGGTGAAGTGCATGGTTTCTTCTCTTCTTCTCATCAGCTAGGGCAAGGGGACCCTTCTCTCCTGCCCTTTTCAATATTATTGTGGAATATCTCTCTAGATGTATTCAATGATGTTTAGTAGAATGCACATACTAGAACCATTGGTGGGTTTCCCATTTCTCACCTTAGTTTTGTTGAAGATTTCATTATATTTTGCAATGCCTACTCTTTATATTAAAACATTGTGTAAGTTTTTAACTATTTTTGGTAAGGAGAGTGGCTTGAATATTAATCCTGATAAAAGTTGTTTTATTACTATCTCTTCTATTTCCTTATCTAAGATCAATGTTGTCAAGAATATTATGGGTTTTATCAAATTCTCCTGTTAAGTATCAGGGACTCCACGATATAGAGGAACGAAAAGATCTTCTTTATTTGATGAAGTTATTCATAAAATAAATAAGAAAACCTCCTCTTGGGAGTTTCATTTACTTTCCTTTGGTGCTAGACTTATCGATCAAAAGTACCCTTTGCTCTTTGCCTCTATATCTCTTGTCTACTATTGTTCCTACCCATTCTATTATTGAAAGGATCAATAGATTCTTTAATTAATTTTTTTGGGGATCTAACTCTCCTATCAAAAGATTACATTGGGCTAGTTGGCAAAACTATGTGGTCCTAATAATGAAGGTGGTTTGGGTTGCAAAACTTTAGAGGATTTTATCAACTATTTTTCCTATAAAATGTGGTGGAATTTTAGAAATAGAGTTACAGGTCAAAGTTTATGCATGCTAAATATTTATGGGGAAAACATCCCTCATTTGTGCTTTCAAATCTAGGGATTCTCTTGTGGAGAAGACTTTGTAGTATCAAATGGAATCTGAACTTAATTTCTTGGGGTGTCAATTCTAGTTCCTCTTTCTTTTGGAAAGACAATTAGGCGGTCTCAATTGATTCCCCTTACTCATTCCCTTGTGATGCTTAAGATTAATTACTCATAATAAGTGGGATGTGGATCAATTGAATATCCTTGTCCCTAATGTGATCATTGACAAAATCCTTAAAATTTGTCCTTTCCCTAATGAACTTGACCAAATTTGCTTCAACAATTCTTCTCCTAGAGATTTTATTTTTAAGGATGTTTGGCATTTCATCATATTAAAATATTAAAAGTCCTTGATTTTTATTGAAATCAGGAATATTAGTGTCCCTACTTTGTTCTCGGCTTTAACTTGGCTCATTCTGAAGCATTATATTCTCTGGATGCTACTCTTCTAAAAAAAGGTTTCCATCACCTCTCTAAATGTCAATGTTGCTATCACATTGAAAGTGTGGATCATGTTTTTTGAATGACCCTTTGCTAAAATGTGGAATTGGTATGATAATATTTTTGTTACTGTCCATTTTAATGGTTCATTTTCTATTATGCAACTTCTTGAAGCATGTTTCTCCCATACTTCTAAGGGCCATGTCAAAATTGTTTTAGCTATTACTATTCTTTGGTATATTTGGATGGATAGAAATGATGCTAAGCATCATAATATTCCTATGAATTATCATTGTATTATTACTAGAGCCAAATATATAATTTTGTCTCTTTTCAAAGCTAATCCTCTTACTCACTCTAGTTTTAAAGGGTGCAAGTCGTGGCCTTGAATTTTGGGATTATCCTTCTTCGTGTAATGTCTCTTCCCAGAAAATTATATACTAGATTAAACCTAATTATCACTACATTAAGGTAAACACTGATTGCTCAGTTTCAAATGGTTATTATGGCTGTGGTGGGATTTTGAGAGATTATAGTGGCATGGTTATCTCTACTTTTGCTGCCCCTTTAGAGCTTTGTTATGTGTTATTTCTTGAGCTCAAAGGCTTTCATCATGGCATTTCAATTTGTTTATAACAAGTTTTTCATAAGATCTAGTTTGAAGTTGATTCTCTCCTTTTTTTTTAGATTTACTCAAATCTGATGCTCATGATAATGCTGAAGTGTATTATTTACTTAATCACACTAAGAGGCTTCTTGTTAACCTAGATTTTCAAATTTCTCATATTTATAGGGAAGCCAACTCTTGTGCTGAGTTTCTTGCCAATTTGGGGGCCAAGTCTTCTTCTTTGCATATGTTTTCTAATGATGACATCCCTTTCCCATTAAGGGTCTTGTTAATCTTGATAAAATTGGTTTGCCTTATGTTAGAAGCTTTTAGCCTTTTTTCTCTGGTGGCTTTCCCTTGTTATTGTTTTTGAATATTTCTGGTTTTCTCTTTTGTAGATTTGGTCTTGATTTTTTTTCTTCTCATCAACCTACTTTTATTTTCCAGTTTCGTTTCTTCCCATTCTTTGGATGGGTTGGGGTTGTCTTTCAATTTTTTATTTTTTCTTATATTTATTTTCAAGTTTGTTTTCTCTCCCAACCTGTAGAGGTGTTTACTGAGGAGTGAAGGCTAGGTTTTGCTTGTCTTAGTTGGTGTGGTTCTCTTTATTGGTTGGTTCTCTCTGACCTTTTTTTCTCTATTTATGGTTGGTTTTCTTTGGTGTTGCTGTAGGTTTTTTCCTTTAGGTGTTGCTCATGCTATTTTTTATTTTCATTTATGGTGGTTGTTTTGTCACCTTGTTGTTTTGCGATGGATGGTTTTCTAGTTGATTTTGTTGTCCTTTCTCTCTTGGTTTTGCTCCTCGCTAAGAGGAGTTGCGTGACATTGAGGGCTCTTTATTTTTTGGTTATAGCTTGAGAACTATTTTCTGATGCTATCATTTCTTTAGTGTTGTTCGGATGAGTGTAAGGTTGGATGCTTGGATTATTATATTTGAATATGTGCCTTCTATATAGAGGTTCTATTTTTAATTTGTGTTATGAATGGAAGGCACAAACTCTATTGGTTGGATGTTTTAAGACTTGGTGATGACTCTGTTGGAGTTCTTATTTGCGGCTACCTTTAGTTCTTAGATTATTTGTGATCCTAAAGGGCTCTTACTTTTTCTCTTTTTGGCTGCTGTATCTACTCGTATCCTTGGATTTGCATTGGTGGCTACTGTCTATGGCTTTCCCTTAGGATTTTTCAATGTTTATGTGGATGACTCTTTCTATCTTTCATCCCGATGGTTCTAAGTCTATTGATTTGAATCCTTGGCGATCTTGGTGGCTTTGCGGGGTGGACTACCTTGTTGCTTGGATTGGGTGCTCTAGCGCTAGATTGGTCAAAGAGTATTTACTTTGTTATAATTTTCCTAACCATTTTAAGTCTATGTTTGGAACCGGCTACTTACTTTCCCATTCTTCTCTTCTAGTTTCTACCTGATTTTCATTTTGGATTGTGGGTGAACCTCTTCCCTTTCCATTTTGATGGTTTCTTTGCTTCTAACAATCTTGATGTTAGCCTTACTGTTCCTCTAGATAGTATTATTTTTGGTTATTTACATGTTCATTTAATGAATGACCTTATCAACTATGGTCATCTTTTGCCTTTTTGGTCTGTTTATTCCTTTTCCCATGTTGTGAGGTTTGCTCCTATTGTGTTATCAATTCTTAGTGGTGGCTTTGTTAATGCTCCCTAGTCTAATGCTTTCACGATGGGTTACCTTCTTACTACTT
The DNA here is from genome assembly GCA_021442155.1 of Cymbidium sinense. NCBI lineage: Eukaryota > Viridiplantae > Streptophyta > Magnoliopsida > Asparagales > Orchidaceae > Cymbidium > Cymbidium sinense. The sequence continues at coordinate 173,958,675 of CM038214.1, forward strand.
TCTTTGAGTTTAATATATCTAACCTTAACCCCAACCCAAACCCTAAACTCAAAACCTACTAACCTAAACTTAAACTAACCTAACCTAAACCTAAGCCTAAACCCTAAAAAATCCCAAACACTAAACCCTAAACCTTAAATCTAAAACCCTAAACCCAAACCCTAAACCATAAAAATCTAACCCCAAACCCTAAACATAAACCTAAAGTAACTAAAAAAATTAAAGATAAACCTAAATATAAAACATAATAAACCTAAACCTAAACTAAACCCAGAATGGGAAGAACCTTCGCCATGAACATCACCATGTAGCTCAAACTGGTGGTGCTTATCATTGGGGTGGTTGGGGATCGAGGTGTTGGTGGATATGGAGGTGGTGTGTAGTGGTGGTTATGAAGGCGGGAGGAGCGATGATGTACCATGGTGGTGGCGGAGGAGAGAGATGGGATATGATGGTGGATCCTACTCGAGAGGTCGGGGTGGTTCTCATGATTGGAAAAACTAAAGAACGGATCCGATCCACCTTATGGAACTATGTCTTTATTGTAGAGAGTTCTAGTTATCTAGGGTTTTGATTTGCTCATGCATGCTCATTTTTTTATCTATGTCGTTGCTTGTGTCTTAGAAAATTTGGTGTGATAATTGGTTGATGAAATCGAAAAGAAGAACTGTTGTCTTTGAAATTATTGTATTAAAAAAACCAAAACCCTAAACCTAAACTAAAACCAGATCATAAACTTAAAATATAAACCCTAAACCCTAAACCCTAAATCATAACCCTAAATCAAAACCTAAACCTAAACCCTAAACCATAAACCCAAACCCCAAACCCTAAAACCTAAACCCTAAACTCTAAATCCAAAAAAAACCCTAAACTCATAAAAACAAATCTAAATCCTAAACCTAAAAAACTAAATAAAAATAAAATAACCTAAAGAAAAAACTAAACCACAAACTAAAAAAACAAAAAAACCCTAAACACTAAACTAAAACTTAAACCCTAGATCGAAAACCTAAACCCTAAACCCTAAACCCAAAAAAAAAATAACCCTAAACCCTAAATCTAAAATAAAACACCTAAAAAACCTAAAATAACCCTAAACCCAAACACAAACTACCCTACCATACACTAAACCTACCTACTACTACCCAAAACCTTACCACCTGCACCTACCATACTACCCAACCTGGGTCTAAATACAAATAAACCTAAATAAAAAAATAAAATAAATAAAATAAATAAAACCTAAATTAAACCTAAAAAAATAAATAAATAAAAAAAAACTAAACTAAAATAAATTAAATAAAACCTAAACTAAAAAAAAAATAAAATAAATAAAATAAATAAAACTAAAATGTAAATAAAAAAAATAAAATAAATTAAAACTAAATAAAACCTAAAAAAAATAAACTAATAAAATTAATAAAAAAAATCTAAACCCTAAAAAAAAAAAACCTAAACTAAAATAAAAAAATAAAACCTATACCTAAACTAAAATAAATAAAGCCTAAGCCTAAACTTAAAATAAATAAACCAAACTTAAACTAAATAAAGAAAATAAACTAAAAACATAAACCTAAATTGAAAATAAATCCAAAAATAAACCTAAAATAAAACCTAAACCTAAAAAATAAATTAAAACCCTAAACCTAAAATAAAAAATAAAACCACTTAAAATAAAAATAAAATAAACTAAAAAATGAACATAAACCTAAACCTAAAAAAATATAAAATAAAAAAACCTAAACTAAAATAAATAAACCTAAAATAAATAAAATAAATAAATAAAAAAATAAACCTAAAAAAAAATAAAATAAATTAAACTTAAATAAATAAAATAACTAAATAAGCTAAATCTTGGTTTTGCTTAATTAAAAAAAAAACCCTAAAAAACCTAAACCCTAAAACCAAAACCAACATAAACCCTAAACCCAAACCTTAAAAATAAACACAAACCATAAACCCAAAACCTAAACCTAAACCCTAAACCTACCCAAAACAATAAACCAAAAAAAACCCTAACTAACCTAAAACCCTAAACTTTAAAGCATAAACCATAAAACCTTAAACCCAAAACCTACTAACCCTAAACCCTAAACCAAACCTAAACCCACAAACCTCAAACCTTAAACTTAAACCTAAAGTAACTAAATTAATAAAAAAAAACCTAAACCCTAAAACCTAAAAACCATAAACCAAAACCTAAACCTTAACAATGAGAAGAACCACTGAACATCACCAACAACCACTGGTCTAGATCTGGGTGGAGGCAAAGGAGGAAGCTGATTATCATAATGGTGATGGGGGATCTGGAGGTGGTGGTCGAAGCAGTTGTGGTTATGGATGTGAGAGGAGCGGCAGAGGTTATAACCGTGGTGGTGGTAGAGGGAGAGATTGGGGATATGATGGTGGATCCCACTACTCAAGAGGCCAGGGTGGTTCATTGGGCTGGAGAAAGAAACGGAATCTGATCCTTACTTGGAATTATGTCTTTATAGTAGATGGTTATAATTATCTAAATTTTATTTGCTCCTCGTGTCATTTTTTATCTATGTCATCCCTTGTCAAGAAACTTGGTGTGTTGGTTGGTTGACCAAATCAAAAAAAATGTTGAATCAATTTGTTCTCTGTTAAAAAAAACCAAAACCCTAAAGTATAAACTAAAACACTGACCTAAAACCTAAACCCAAACACTAAACCCTAAACCCTAAAACCCTAAATGCTAAACCCTAAAACCTAAACTAAACCCTAAACCCTAAACCCTAACCTAAACCACCCACTAAACCATACCTTAAACTAATCCTTAAACCCTCAGTAACCGTGGAACCCTAAACTTTAAAATGCTAAAATCCTAAACCTAAACTAAAATACATAATAAATAAATAAATAAACAGAAATATAATAAAATAAAACTTAAACTAAAACCTAAAACTAAACTTAAACCTATACTTAAACCTAAAAAAAAATAAAATAAAAAATAAATACTAAACTAGAAAAAAATAAATAATAACCAAAACTAAATTGAAATTAAAAAACCTAAAAAAATAAAAACTAAACATAAAATAAAATAAAATAAAATAAAACTAAATAAAAACTTGAACCTAAAGAATAAACATAAAAAATAAAACCTAAAAATAAATAAACAATAAAACCTAAACCTAATCTAAAAAAAAAGCCTAAACCTAAAATAAAAATAAAATAAACCTAAACTAAATAAATATAAATGAAATAAAACATAAACCTAAACCTAAACCTAAATCTTAAATAAAATAAAATAAACTAAAAATTAACCTAAACCTGAACTAAAAAATAAAACCTAAAAAATAAATCTAAAATAAAAACCTAAAACCTAAACTTGAAAAAATAAAATAAAAACCTAAACCTAAACCTAATAATAAAAAAATTAAACCTAAACCTAAAAAATAAATTAAAAATAAAACTAAACAAAAATAAACCTAAACCTAAACCTAAATCTAAAAAATAAACTAAAATAAGAAACCTAAACTAAAATAAATAAACCTATAATAAATAAACTAAACTAAATAAAAAATAAACCTAAATAAAAATAAAAAATAAAGTAAACTAAAATAAATAAAAAATAAACTACATAAACTAAATATAAACCTACCGGTTTAATATAAAAAGAATAAAAAATAAAATAAAATAACCCCACAAACCCTAAACCCTAAAACCCTAAAACCCTAAACCCTAAAACAAACCCAAAATCCTAAAACCTAACCCTACCACACCCTAAACCCTAAACCCTAAACCTTAAACCCTAATAACCCTAAACCCTAAACCCAAAATGCTAAACTATCCTAAACCTTACTAACCCTAAACCCTAAGAATGGGGTGAACCTGGGAACATCACCCAACAACTAGGCTCATCTAGATCTAGCAATGTATAAGGCAATGGCGGTGCTTATCATAGTGGTGGTGGGGATGGAGGTGCTAGTGGATATGGAGGTGGTGGTAGGCAATGGTGGTGATGGAGGAGGAGTGATGGAAGTTCTGACCATGGTGGTGGCGAGGAGAGATCGGGATATCATGGCGGATCCTACTACTTGAGAGGTGGGGTTGGTTCTGAACTGAGAAACGAAGAACCATCCAATATGCTACTTATCTGAGTCTTTATAGTAGAGAGTTCTACATATCTAGGATTTTGATTTCTCTATGGGTGCTCATTTTTTATCTATAACATCATTTGTGTCTTAAAAAACTTAGGGTGCTACTTGGTTGATGAAATTGAAAAGTAGAAATGTTGAATTTGAATTTGTTCTCTATTAAAAAAAAACTTAAACATTAAACTTAAAACCTAAACCTTAAACCATAAACCCAAAACCCTAAACCCCAAACTCTAAACCCTAAACCCTAAAGCCTGAACTAACCCTAAACCCTAAATCCTAAACCCTAAAATGCTAAAAACCTAAACCTAAACTAAATAAAACCTAAAAATAAAATAAATAAACAAACCTAAACCAAAATAAAATTAAAAATTAAATAAAATAAAAACATAAACTAAAACTGAAACCTAAACCTAAACTTAAAAAGAAAATAAAACAAAAAATAAAAAGTAAATTAAAATAAAATAAATAAAAACCTAAACTAAACTAAAAAAAATAAAAAAAACTAAATAAAAGAAAAACTAAACCTAACATAAAAATAAAATAAACCTAAATAAAATAAAGAAAAAACTAAATAAAACCTAAACCTAAAAAAAAAAAATAAACCAAAATAAATAAAAAAGTAAAACCTAAACCCTAAGCTAAAAAAAAAAACCTAAGTCTAAAATAAAAATAAATTAAAAAAAATAAAATAAACTTAAACCTAAATAAAATAAACTAAACTAAAATAAATAAAACTTAAACTAAACCTAAAATTAAACTAAATAAAATAATATAAACTAAAATAAACCTAAACCTAAACTAAAATAAAACCAAATAAACCTAAAATAAAACCTAAAATAAACCTAAAAAATATAAATAAAACCTAAACCTAAACTTAAAATAAATTAAAACCTAAAATTAAAATATAAAATAAAAATAAAACTCAACTAAAAAATAAGCCTAAACCTAAAAAATAAACTAAAAAAAACCTAAACCAAAATAGATAAACTAAACTAAATAAAAATAAAAAATAGAATAAACTCAAATAAATAAAAAATAAACTAAATAACCCTAAACTTAGTAGTTTACTTAATTTAAAAAAAAACTTAAACCTAAAATCCTAAACCCTAAACCCTAAACCTTAAACCCTAAAACTCTAAACCCAAAACCTAAAACCAAAACTAAACCCTAAAACTAACACTAAACCTAAAACCCTAAACTCTAAACCCTAAAATACTAAACCAAAACACTCTAAACCCCAAAATAAAACTAAACTCTAAACTCTAAACCTTTAACCCTAAACCCTAAAATACAATAAATAAACCTTAAACCCAAACCCAAACCTAAACCCTAAACCTAAACCTAAAATAACCCTATTAACCCTAAACTAACCCTAAATTAACCCTAAGAATGGGAAGAACCATGGGGTAGGAACATCATGTCAACCAGGTCTCAGATCTAGTAGTGGAGGCTAAGGCGGTGGCTATTATCAGTGGTGGTGGGGGATCTAGAGTGCTTGGTGGATATAGGTGGTGGTGGTAGCGGTGGTGGTTTTGGAGGTGGAAGGAGGACGAAGGTTCTGGTGGTGGTGGTGGGAGGGAGAGATTGGGGATATGATGGAGGATTTCATAATTTGAGAGGCGAGGGTGGTTCTCATGGGAACTAGAGAAACTGAAGAACAACCGATCCGATTTGCTTCCTATGGAACACTATCTTTATATTAAAGATGGTTCAACTTATCTAGGGTTTTTGATTTTCTCTATGGGTGCTCTTTTTTTTTCTATGTCATTGCTTGTGTCCTAGAAAACTTGGTGTGCAACTTGATTAATGAAATTGAAAAGAAGAAATGTTGAATATGAATTTATCCTGTATTTAAATAAAACCTTAAGCCCTAAACCTTAAACTAAAACTTAATATCAAAACCTAAAACCTAAACCTTAAATCTTAAACTCTAAACCCTAAACACCCTAAAGCTTAAAGCTTAAACCCTAAACCCTAAACCTAAACCCTAAATCCTAAAATCATAAACTCTAAACCCTAAATCCTAAACCCTAAAACCATAAACTCTAAACCCTAAAACATACAAACCTAAACCCTAAACCATAAATCCTAAACCTTAAAACTTAAAATAACCTTTAACCATAACCCTAAACCCTTAAACAAAGATGTCATTAGTAGTTGATCTAAAGAATGACCTAATCCTAACATAGTTATGGTAGCTAAAGAATATGTCTTCAAAAGGATTTCCCTTGACTATTAGAGATTTGAATACCATAAACCATAACCTTAAATCATATTATAATACCATATATTATAATATAATGTAGCATCATATATTTAAGCATGTATTGATGTTTTTTGGATGTTATAAGATGTTTTGAAATGTTTTAGTATATTATGGTATTGTGCCCTATAGTCTATATTAATATAAATCATAAAAAATTGATTTAATAAATTAGATGACAAAATTTGTTAAATTTGAAGTGGAATTAGGTTGTAGTTCCAAAGCTATGCTATGTCACTTGTATTCTAAAAAGTAAGATTTTATGTTCAAAATAAATATTATATGTTGTAGCATAGTATAACATGATATATAATAACATATTATTCTATGCATTTTAAATTCTTTTAGTATTTTATAATCATGCAAATTGAGCCTACACTAGCATTATTTATAAAAATGTTGATTTAGACTTTAAAATGGTGGATTTGGCCAAATTCATAATAGGTAGAGCATGGAATCATAATATATTATTTAAATTTAAAATATGTAAGTGATATGACTAAAATATATAGTTTTTATTATTTAGACTAATTTTATGATTTTTTATCTTAAGCAATCCCTTGTGATGTGATATGCAATATAATATAACATAATATGTTATAGTGTATTATAATGTAGGATTCCATAACATAGTGTAGCATCATGCATTACAACATACTATTGTGTATTACTACTTGTGTTTAGCATATTTTAGTTTATTATAGTATGATGTAGTAGAGTTTGTACTGGTATAATTTATAAAATATTGATTTATAGGCTGAGATGATGGGATTTGGCCACATTTAGGGTAAGCTTTAGGAACATCATTGGGGTGTGCTATGGCTTGTCATTTAATCAAAAGAATGGAATTTTGCATCCAAAATAAATGTTCAATTTTCAACCAAAATTTATAATTTTTTTTGTTTAAACTGATTCATTTTAAGGTGTAATGTAAGATAATATGTTATATGAAAGCATATTAATATATAATGTACATAACAATATACCTTCACATATATATGAATGTGGTGGTGTTTTACTAAATGTTATTATACATTTTAGTATGTTTTACTTTTGTTATAATACATTGGGTCAAAACTCACAAAAATGTTAATTTGAAAGTTGAGATGGAAGAATTTGGCAAAATTCATGTCACACACCAAGAAGCAACACCAAAATTATGTTATTTTGTACCATTTCTAATAGAAAAATAATAATTTTACATCTAAAATAAACATTAATCATATTTTGAGAAAATTTTATTATTTGTTAATTTTAAGTGATTTTACTGAGGTGTAATGTTAGACAATATATTATATTTTGTCAAATTATAATATAACATCATATATTATAATATAATATAGTGTGTTAATTCATAGTATAATATGTTTAGCATGATATTGTATAGTTAGTTTGAGCTTGTACCATCACAAATCATAAAATATTAATTACAATGTTTAGATGATGTAATTTGAACAAATACATTGTTTAGATTTTGGTTGAAGTATTAAAGGTGTGCATAAAAGAAGAAATAAGATTTGATGAGAATTTCATGTGAAGGACTTGGAGGGAGATCCGTTAGGGGATCACACATGCATTGGGCATGACATGTGAGGGGTCTATGTCAAGGGCATAAGAAGAAGAAAATCACGTGATAAGGTTTGAATTTGATTTGATCATGTGATTTATGGAAAGAAGATCCATTGGGATAAGAATCTATAATCCTTAGGGATTAAGATTGAATCGACTTTAATTTGTTTTATTTTAATTGATGTTGGACAAATCGCTAGAGATATGGGCTCGAGTCACTGGGATCGGTATATGTAACTTCCACTAGGGAAGCAGGTTTGGACTATCCATTGGGGTTAGGATCTGAGTTTGACTTCATATATTTGATTGGGGATATATCCATTGGGGATAAGAGTTTGGTTGGATTTCTTTGATTTAGACTCTAGTAGGGAAGTTGGTTTAATTTGGCTCTACTGGAGAGGTTGGTTTTGAATTTGATTTGTTTTGACTTGTTTATTTATGATTTGCTCCACTAGGGAGAAGGGTGTGATTTAACTCCACTAGGAAAAGCTAGTTTGGGTTTAATTTAATCTGAGTTAATGTTTGGATACTGTCAGTGTATGATGGACCCACTAAGAAGGGTTATATCAACTTTGACCTACCTCAGGTTTACAAATCCAAAGGGATAGTCTACTAGTTGTGGGGTAGACCTAGCCAACCTAAGGGGTTGCCTTTTAGTGTGCAACAACTGTGCTAAGAAGAAGGCATAGCAAACTTACATCTTCCAAAGTGAGGAACAACCACTGGGGTGACTTGTTGGATGCACAACAAATTGAACTTGACCTAGGGCTTTAAAGTGAATGTCAGGGACTTATGTCAACTCAAAAGTAGTCGATTAATTATATCTTAATTTCATGTGATTTGATATGGTTTGTTTGGCTTTTGATTTCAAATTATTGGCATATTCAGGAGATGTGAGCTTGATCAAATTTGATAGATTTAATTTATGGACCATGTTATGGCGGACCCACCGAAGGGGGCTATATCGTACTTGTCCTATCTTAGATTTACAAATCCAAAGGAATAGTCTACTGGCCATGGGGTAGAGCTAGCCAACCTAAGGGGTTGCCTTTCATGTGCAACGGTTATCTTAGAAAAAGGTGTAGCAGACTTACATCTTCTAAAGCAGAGAATAACCACTGGGGTGACCTGTTGGTAGCACAACAAATTGAACTTGACTTAGAGTGACTCCGAAAGTGAATGCCGGGGACTTATATCAACTCAAAAGTAGCGTGATTCTTATAGGGAGTTTTGCTGACACTGCCCTAAAAATAGGATATCTGCTTAAGAAAAAGTACCGTTAGGGGTGTCCTCCTAATTCCCAAGTGAATATATATTTTGTTTATATGTTTGTGTGGACCTTGTTGGTGTGCGAGGGACCACACTGAGAAGGGGCTATGTCAGCCTTAACCTATCTCAGATTTATTAGACCAAAGGAGAATCTACACATCCACAGGATGGATTCTCCAACCACAGGGGTGGTTACTAGGAATGGGGAACTGTCCAATATGATAGTAACCCAGGTAGTCTCTAAATGGGGTTGCAAAGGATGTGATCCAAATATAGTGCCCATAGGGGAGATGCTGCTAGGTGTTATCCTGAGCCCGAGAAAAGAAATCCTATAGGTGTACGGTGGCCAACACAAGGAGAAAGCATAGGAGACTTACATCTGCCATGAGTGGTGTATCCTAAGGTGAAACCAACCTAAGGTGTATCCGCAGCATGAGTGGTGTATCCATCAGTAGAGTGAGAACCAACCAATATAAGGTGCTCATCGGCGTGCAATGATCAATTTGGAAAGAAAGCATGTAGGCTTACAACTTTCCAAGCAGAATTGATCATCGATAGTCTATCATTGTCGGATAGATTCTATCTAAAGAAATTACTAAGCTGGAGACCCGAGGAAGGATTGGACCGCACTTGAAGTAGTCATGAGGGAAGGAGCTGCTAGGGAACTTATCCTAAACCTCAAATATGTTCAACCCAATCAATGCATGAAGGCTAATCTAAGAAGAAGGCATAGTAGACTCACATCCTCTTAAATGAAGCCAACATGAGGTACCTTACCAATAAGTAAGGCCTACCAAACTAACAAGGCCCTCAAGTGTGTAAAGCAAGGAATGAAAGCAGCATACTTACATCCTCCAAAGTAAGAAGACCACTAGGGTGACACACTACTTGGGTAGCACATCAGCCCGTAGAGTAGCTACTGAGTGAGTGCTATTGGGGGCATTATCTTAACTCAGAGTAGCTAGAGATAAAAGATATGTGTTTATTTTATATGTTTGTGTGTAGTTTATGTTTTTATTGTGTCGATGAAGGGTAGGATGCCACTCGAGTTCCTTACAACTACCCTACACATATTGTGGTAGATTCACAAACAAGAATACTTTCAACATGGAAGAGATTGAATTCGAAATGGAATTTTCATTGATGATAATTATATTGAAACATGATTTATAATATTTCTTTAAGTAGAGCCCATTGATTGGAAGAATTGGGTGCTCTCCCTTATGATTAATAAGTTGATAAGATCCTCCTTGGTATGCCTTCTCTATGGAAAAAGGGCCTTCCCAAGTGAGTTCAAACTTGCCTCCCATCTTATGATGGGTAACAATCGGTCTCTTTAGAACTAAAATAAGCTCTCCTACTTGGAAAGCTCTAGGATGGACCAACTTGTTGTGAGCTTGAATCATTTTAGCTCAAGGTTTTGCATGAGCTCAAGCATCTCTCCATCAATCCTTCGAGCTCTTCTAACCGCAACTTGGCATTCTCATAGATCCTACCCATAACTATCCTTAGTGATGGGAGTTGGAATTCTAATGGTAGAATGGCTTTGGACCCATACACTAAGAAGAATGGAGTAGACGGAGTTGGAGTTCTATATGTGGTGCGATAGGCCCACAAGACTTCAACTAATTGCTCATGCCCCTATCGCTTATTGTTGTCAAGTGTTTTCTTTAGTATTTCTAAGAGAGTTTTGTTGAAGGCTTCTGCTAAGATGTTTACCCTCAGGTAGTTGATGGTAGAATATCTCTAATATATGATGTGTCTATGCAAAGTTGTTGATCTCTCTTTGAATGCGCATTCAATATCGATAATTCATCGACACCAACCTATATATGATATGGTTCCTAAAAAACTATAGCACATGTGAACTATGACCTCTCGCAAAAATCTCTATCACCCATTTGGAAAAAGTAGTAGTAGAAGATGAATTGATGACCTGGAAGAATGAGGATCATTCAATCACCATGTTGGTACCATAACACTCGAATGGCCATGAGGCCAATGTAGATGTAGAATGTTGGGTGGTTGGTAGACCACACCGTATTTGACATTATGGCATTCCAGCGTATCCTGCAATCTTTAATCATCGATGGCCAGTAGTATCCTAGTCTCTTTATCTTAGCTTTCATATCTGATTGGTTGGCTCCACATAATCCTGAGTGTACCTTGATAATGATCTTATGGGCTTCGTGCTTGTCTAAACAATGTAACAACATATAATTGAAAGACCGCCAGTACAAGACAATATCCACAAGAGTGTAGGAAAGTGCTCTCTGCTTCATCTGATGGGCTTGGGACTTCTCTTGAGGTAGTTTGGCTTTATTTAGGTAATCCATGAATGGTTGCCCAATCTAACTCCTCATCCTTTTAGAAATGGCAACCTCCCCTTCAAGAGAGTACTTTTGATGAGTTAAATATCAATAAGAGATAAGACTTATCTATTTTGGACCTTTATTGATATGGTCTCATCTTCTATGCCAACTCTTTGGCAAGCTTAAGCATAATGCCACGTTTCTCTCCTCGGGGAATCTTATAAATGGTAACCTCTAGGATTTGGGCCAATAACTCCATGGTGTACTTGTGGTCGTGATGGAGCTTGGGCTTTATAACCTTATAGGACCCAGGGATTTGGTTGATAACTAGCTAAGAATCCCAAAAGATGTTGATGTTTTGGATGCTTAGAGTAACAACTAACTCTAGACCGCAATAAGAGCCTCATATTCAACTTCATTATTGGTGCAAGGATTGGACAGATGATATGAGAATCTCATCACATCATGGACTAGAGTTAAGAGAACTATTCCTACCCCTGCCTTTCCTAGAGTAATAGATTATGGTTCTTCTCCTCTTTGAGAAAAAGCTGCACCATCAAAGTACATCTCCCAGGTGAATGCTAGTATTCCCTAAGTTCATGATTTATTCATCGGGAGACCATCACTAAAAGGAAAGTAGAAGTGAGTGTTACTAACAAATCCACTAGCGCTTATCCTTTCACTGTACAAAAGGGTATGAAGGTAATGTCAAATTGCTAGAGGATCATAGACTGTTGTGCCAACCATCCGGATAGTGTCGGTCGTGTCGTGAGATACCGTAGTGGATTCATCTTAGAGACTAAGTTCACCTTATGAGGATGCATGTAGTACTATAGCTTTTGGGATGCAAAGATTAAAGCTAGGCAATGCCTCTCAATGGGTGGATAATTATCATTAGCACGGATTAGAGGATGGCTGAGGTAGTAGAGTTTATTTTTCTTCCCTTTGTCATTTGCTTGGGTCAACAAAGCACCAAGGGAGTCATCTAACGTAGCAGTGTAAAGTATGAGTGGCTTGCCCAAGATAGGGCTGCTAGAACTGGCGTCATCATCAGGTAATGCTTGATGTCTTCGAAGGCATGCTCACACTTGTCAGCCCACTTGAACTTGGCATCCTTTTTCACAAGTGTTCAGAATGGCTAACATCTTCCCTATAGGTTGGATATAAAGCATCTTAGATATGCCAATCACCATTGGAATGATTTGAGTTGAGTTAAACTTTAGGGGGTGGCATTTCTAATATCGCCTTGATCTTCTCCAAATCAATTTTGATTCCCTAGTGTCAAACAAAAACACAAGAAATTTCCTTGAAGCTTCCCCGAATGCACACTTCAGGGGGTTCATTTTGAGGTTAAATTGTCTTAACTATTCAAAAACTGCTCTCAAGTCAAAGAGATGGTCTTCCTTTTTTATACTTTTGACCACAAGATCATCGGCATAGCACTTGACTTTATGATGAATGAGTTCATCAAAGATTTGAGTCATAGCCCACTGGTATGTAGCACGGCATTTTTAAGGCTGAAAGGCATGACCTTATAGCAATAGATTCTGATCTGGGTTCTAAAATTTGTATTTCTTTCATCTTTAGGGGTCATCTTTATTTGGTTATATCTAGATGAGCCATCCATGAAATAGAAGGTTGTATGAGCTGAGGCAATGTCCACCATCAGTTCCGAGACTAGTAGTGGAAATTCATCTTTTAGACATGCCTTATTTAAATCCATAAAATCAACGCATATGTGAATTTGGTCATTCTTTTTCTTAACTGAGATGATGCTAACTAACCAGGCAAGTATTTTTCTTCCCAGATGAAGCCAACATTGATCAATTTTTTTACTTTATAAATGACCTGTTGTTCTATGTTTAATCGCATGAGTCTAGGAGCTTACTTGATAAGGTTAGTAGTACTCTCTATTGCTAGTTTATGGACCACTATATCAGGAGCCAATCTAGCCATCTCTTCATAACTCCATGCAAAATAATCCTTAAACTCAGTGAATAGCCTAACTAAGTCATTGGTTTCAATTTCATTCAACAAAGAACTGATGTATGTCGGGCGTGGATCATCTTCAGTTCTTAAGTTGATTTCCTTGAGCTCGTCGATGGTTTACGTGATCTCTTCTTCAAACTATGGCGGTGCATCTTTGACTTCAAAATTATCTGGATCATCTGAAGATTCTAAGCACAGCTCCTCATATGAGTTAATGTGATTTGAAAAGAACATATCAAATTCCAAATGATTAGTGAGGACTAAGTAGTAATCATCATCATTGACTGGACCCACTATACCAAATCCTTGTCCTGGTCTTGATTGAGAGCTTTTGCATTTGTTCTTCCATATTCTTTTGAAGTAGTCTGACTTGTGCTTTGACCAAGCATATGGGATTAACCCTTTCTTTGCTAAATTATGAACACAAGCAAAGTACCAATCAAAAGGTAATTCTATTAAATATTTATATGAATCATCCTCAAGTTCTACATCAACTTCTTAACTTGAGGATAATGCTCCCTAAAAGAACCTTTGAGTCTTCACACCTATGGATGACTTAGGGATTCCTTAACTACCAAAAAAATCAGCTTTTTGAGAGGAAATTGGGGTTAGAGCTAAGATTCCCAACTATTTCATATATAGACTTGGACACACTTATGCTTTGCTTTAGAGCCCGATCTTCATCGCTATATGCCTGATGTGTCACCTCCAAGGGAATCTATTGCTGAGAAGAGCTGGCTGGTGTGCTATCCATATAAGACTCATCCTATGAACTAGGTTCTAAGTTTATATGGATAGCAGGTGTACTCCTTGTAGCTAGGACATATCTTCTATTGGGTGGTCAATAATGAGGTTTTCCACCCCTGGGATTGCCTCTGAACTAGCCTCTTCCTCTGCCTCATGGAGGTCAAGTTGTCCTACCCATATGTATTTCAAATCTACCCAAATCAAATCCAATGCCAAATAATCATTCTACCCTTAGGTCAAGGGCTTCACATGAGACAAATCACCCATGTAAGTGGTCATTTTCATTCCTTGGCCACTTGGTACTCTCCCAATGGTCCACCTAGGCACCTAGGACACTGCCTAATCTGACCCAAGGGGTGGTTGGGTCGGCCATGACCCATGGGAGGTAAAATCACCTCACCCTCCCCATTGGAGCATTTGAAACCCATAGAACACCCATGATTCCTCCATGGCAGCCACCTCCACACCTTCAACCAACCAAGTTGAGCCAACCTACTCCTACCACCCACTCCCCTCGAGATGGCTAATCGCCACTAGAAGCCAAATTTGATCCCACCGTCGATCAATGAAAGGGGTATACACCCCTCATTTCCACTCAAACACACATGAAATCATTCTGGAACCCTAGCTACCCAAGATAACCCATTAGAGCCATTCCCTAAGCTCCCAAGCTTATTCCTCGATTGGAAAATGCCATTCCCGTCTATCATAAAATAGACACTCCCATTGACCTAACTTCTATTTCTCCAACAAACTCAAATTAACTTGCACGCACCTTCCCTAGGCCTCTTGAGCAAGAATAATCATCTCCAAGCTTCAGCACCAAAGGTGGACTTGATCAAAGTCAAGCTCCAAATTGTCGAATCAATCTAATTGCTCAGGGCTTCGTCTCCACTAGATGAAGCTTCCTCAATCGTTCGAGCTATCATTCTTGAGCTCCAGCGTGGTATGCTTTCAAAACCAATCCTTAGGAAAAAATAGGTTGGAGCTTTTTGAAGAAAACTTGCATCTCGTGTGATCTTAACTGTTGGATCCCCTCCGATTGATGTCGTGAAGGTGTGGGATCCTTTTGGAGTTGATCTGAGCTCAGGTAAGCTCGTATCAAGTGAGCAATGGTAGACAGACTCTATTCTCCCTCACTCGAGGGGCATTAGATCACGCATCTAAAAGAGTTTAATGAAATTATGGTTAGTCCACATATGTGGGAAAAACATAAGAGTACTTAATTAAGTCCCTTAATCTAATTAACTATTAATCATGAGCCAGTATTATGCCCTTTTATTTTCTAGATCATTGCAAGTTTATTTTCCATGCATATCATGTTAGATCATAATTATTTAGTTAATTACTTTAAGGTGACATTGGTAAGGGTAATTAATTCATCTAATTATAAGTTCAACTACTTAATCCATAAAAAATCAACTAAAAAAATTTCTCTAAAATTAAGCAATACGTAACTGAACGAAGTACAATGATAATAAGTGATGATTTCTCTTCTCCTTTTAAATCAAATCAAATCCAAAAATTAATTAATAAAGAAGCTTTGGTTTACTTTAAATAATCTTATTTGATATGATTGTCCTTAAGAACTAGTTTGGTTGAATGAATTACATGCTTATATTTAATTGTCCTCTTTCCAATCATGTTAAATTTGGTATGTCATTTTAATTCATATATCTATGTTTTCAAAATCAAGTAAAATAAAATGGATTTCCTTTATGTAAGCTTGCATGTGTTGATTTAATTTAATATATGTGTGGCTATTATCACTATTAAATCTAAATGTATTTTTCAAAAGCTTAAAAATAAAAAATAATGTGTTATGATGCTAGTCATAAATACATAAGAAATGCATGTGCTTATAGCTTAAGTGTATGAATGTTGAGTTCTATTTCCTCTATTCATGTGTTGATTTATATAAGATTGAATGGTAATGGGTATATAGTCTGGACATCCAGGGGACATGAGGCTTTAGTTAGCCTCAAGGAGATCATTTGATTACCTCCCTAGTTTGTGACTTGGTTGATGAAATCAAAAAGAAGAAATGTTAAATCTGAATTTGTTATATATTAAAAAAAAAAACCCAAAACCCTAAACCATAAACTAAAACCTGAACTCTAAACCTAAACCCTAAATAATAAACCCTAAAGCCCAAACCCTAAAAACCCTAAACCCTACACCCTAAACACTAAAACCTACAACCCTAAACCCTAAAACCTAAACCCCCAAACCAAAACCCTAAAAACCCTAAACCATAAAGCCTAAACACTAAACACTAAAACCTAAACCCTAAACCCTAATGCCTAAAAACATAAAAACCTAAACCTAAACTAAATAAAACCTAAAAATAAAATAAATAAAAGAACCTAAACCTAAATAAAATAAAATAAAAGAAAAACCTAAACATAAAAATAAAATAAAATAGAAAATAAAAACAAAACTCAAATAAAATAAATAAAAACCTAAACTAAACTAAAAAATAAAATAAACCTAAAAATAAAAATCCTAAATAAAATAAAAACAAAATTTAAAATAAAAATAAAATAAACCTCAAATAAAATAAAATAAAAACTAAATAAAAACCTAAATCTAAAAAATAAACCTAAAAATAATTAAAAAAATAAAACCTAAACCCTAAACTAAAAAAAAACTAAACCTAAAATAAACAAAATAAAATAAACCTAAACCTTAACTAAAATTAACTAAACTAAAATAAATAAAACCTAAACCTAAATCTAAAATAAACTAAACCTAAACCCTACAACAACAATAACAACAACAACAACAACAACAAGCCTTAATCCCACTAAGTGGGGTCGGCTACATGAATCCTTCGTCTCTATTGTGTCATATTATGTGTCAAATTCTCATTTAATTCAAGTATACTAAGATCATTTTTTATACATCTTAACCAAGTCTTTAGGTCTACCTCTTTTCTTAACATAAGGCAAATCTAATGCATCTACTCTCCTAATCGTCATCGGACTAGACGCTTTATGTGGCCAAACCATCTAAGGCGACTCTCCCTAATCTTATCTACCACCGAGCTACTCCAACTTTTTCCGAACATACTCATTTTGCATTCTATCTCTAAGGGTAAAGCCACTCATCCACTGAGCATCCTCATCTCTATAACACTTAACTTAGTCTTATGTTTCTCTTTATTGGCCAACATTCTGCACATAAGTCATTGCGTGTCTTACCACCATCTTATAAAATTTTCCTTAAGTTTAAGTGGAACTTTTCTATCACATAATAGGCCGGATGCATTCCTCCACTTCAACCATCCAACTTGAATTCTACTAATAACATCTCCATCTATTTCACCATCATTTTGAACAATAGACCTAAATATCTCAATCTCACTCTATTAATGACTTGATCACCTAAAGTCACAACACTACCACTAAAACTTCTACAACTAAAATTACACTCCATATATTCAATTTTAGATCTACTTAAATGAAAACCTTAACACTAAAGTTGACCTCCATAATTCAAGTACTCCTCTCTAATCTTATCAACAAGAAGAATGTCATCGCAAAAGCATACACGAAGGTACATCTTCTTGTAAATGCCTCGTAAGAACATCCATAACTAAAGTAAAAAAGATAAGGGCTTAATGTTGATCCTTGATGTAATCCAACTGAAATAAGAAAATAAAATAAAATAAACTAAAAAGAAATCTAAACCTAAATTAAAAAATAAAACCTAAAAATAAACCTCAAATTATAACCTAAAACCTAAAACTAAAAAAATAAAATAAAAGCCCAAATCTAAAACTAAAAAATAAAACCTAAACCTAAAAAATAAAATAAAAATAAAACTAAACTAAAAAATAAACATAAACCTAAACCTAAACTGAAAAATAAACTAAAATAAAAAACCTAAACTAAATTAAACAAACTTAAAAGAAATAAACTAAACTAAATAAAAATAAAAAATAAACCTAAATAAAAATTATAAATAGAATAGACTAAAAGAAATAAAAAATAAATTAAAAAACAAAAAAATAAACTAAATAAACCTAAACCTACCTATTTACTTAATTAAAAAAAACCCTAAACCTTAAACCCTAAATCCTAAACCCTAAACCCTAAACTAAAAACTAAACCTCAACCCTAAACCTAAACCCTAAATCCTAAACCCTAAATCCTAAACTTAACACTAAAAAATATAAACCATAAATCCAAAAACACTAATAAAGCCTAAACCATAATCCCTAAACCCTAAATAAAACCTAAACTAAACCTAAAATAAACCCTAAACCCAAAAAAACTAAACTAAACCCTAAACTAAACCCTAAACTAAACCCAAAATGTAAAACCCTAAAATGCTAAAAATCTAAACTAAACTAAATAAATATAAATATAAAATAAATAAAACCTAAACCAAAAAATAAAATAAAAATAAAATAAAAGAAATATAAATAAAACCTAAACCTAAACCTAAACTTAAAAAAATAAAATAAAACTAAAACTAAACTAAAATAAAATAAATAAAAACCTAGGCTAAACTAAAAAATAAAAAAACATAAATAAAATAAAAACTAAACCTAAAATAAAAATAAAATAAACCTATAATAAAATAAAATAAAAACCAAATAAAAACTTAAATCTAAAAAATAAACCTAAAAATAAATAAAAAATAAAACCTAAACCCTAAAGTAAAAAAAATCTAAACCTAAAATAAAAATAAAATAAAACTAAACCTAAACTAAGGCAAACTAAACTAAAATAAATAAAACCTAAACCTAAAACACTAAATAAAAAATAAATAAACTAAAAATAAATGTAAACCAAAACTAAAAAATAAAACTTAAAAATAAACCTAAAATAAAAACTTAAAAATAAACCTAAAAAAATAAAATAAAAATCTAAACCTGAAAAATAAACTAAAATAAAAGACCTAAACTAAAATAAATAAACCTAAAATAAATAAACTAAACTAAATAAAAATAAAAAGTAAACATAAATAAAAATTTTAAATAAACTAAACTAAAATAAATAAAAATAAACTAAATAAAGTAAACAAACCTAAACATACTAGTATACTTAATTAAAAAAAAGCCCTAAATCATAAACCCTAAACCCTAAACACTAAACTAACCTAACCCTAAACCTAAACTAAAAGAAAAACCTAAACCTAAAATAAAATAAAATAAATCTAAACCAAAAACTAAAATAAACTAAACTAAAATAAATAAAAAACCTAACCTAAACCTAAACATAAAAATAAAAAATAAAAACCCTAAACTAAATAATAAAATAAACTAAAAATTAACCAAATTTCAAATAAAAAATAAAACACAAAATAAACTAAATAAAACCTAAAACTAACCTAAGAAAATAAAATAAAACCTTAACCTAAAAGAAATAAAAAATAAAACCCTGAACTTAAAATAAAATAATATAAACTAAACTAAAAATAAACATAAACCTAAACCTAAACCAAAAAATAAACTAAAATAAAAATCCTAAACAAAATTAAATAAACCTAAAATGACTAAACTAAATAAGATAAAATAAACCAAAAATAAAAAATAAAATAAAATAAATAAAATAAATATAAAATATACTAAATAAACCTAAACCTAAACTAACTTAAAAAAAACCTAAATAAATAAATCCTAAGTAAAATATAAATAAATACCTAAACCTAAAATAAAATAAAAAAATAAACCTAAAAATACAAATAAAATAAATAAAAAAAATAAACTAAACCTAAATAAAATAAAACCATAAACCCTAATAAAATTAAAAAAAAAACTATACCTAAACCCTAAACTAAAATAAAATAAAATAAATATAACCTAAACCTAAACCTAAAGTAAACTATACCTAACCCTAAACCTAAACTAAATAAAATAAAAATAAACTAAAAGTAAACCTAAAAATAGACCTAAAATAAAAACCTAATACCTAAACCTAAAATAATAAAATAAAAACCTAAACTAAAACCTAAACCTAAAAAATAAACTAAAATAAATAAACCTAAAGTAAATAAATAAAACTAAATAAAAATTAAAAGTAAACATAAATAAAAATTAAAAATTAAATAAATTATAATAAATAAAAAATACACTACATAAACTAAATAAACTTAAACCTACTGGTTCACTTTTTTTTTAAACAAACCCTAAACCCTAAGCTAACTGTAAACCCTAAACCCTAAACCCTAAAAACCTTAAACCCTAAAAGCTAAACACTAAACCTTAAACCCTAAACCCTAAACTTTAACCCTAAACCCTAAACCCTAAAACCTAAAAACCTAAAAACCTAAACCTAAACTAAACAAAATCTAAAAGTAAAATATGCAATAAAACATAAACATAAATAAATTAAGAAAAAATAGAATAATATAAAAACCTAAACTACAACCTAAAAATAAAATAAAATAAAAAAATAAAAATAAACTAAAATAAAATAAATAAAAAGCTAAACTAAAATAAAAAATAAAACTATCCTAAGAATAAAAAAACTAAATAAATAAAAACTGAAGAACGGTTGAACTGATCAACTGCTTATGGAATTGTGTTTTTATAGTAGAGATGGTTCTAGTTATTTAGGATTTTTGATGTGCTCTATGTGTGCTCATTTTTTATCAATGTCGTCGCTTGTGTCTTACAAAACATGGTGTGTTACTTGGTTGATGAAATCAAAAAGAAGAAATGTTGAATCTAAATTTGTTCTCTATTTAAAAAAAATAAAACCCTAAATGCTAAACTAAAACCTGAACCCTAAATCCAAAACCTAAACCCTAAACCCAAAATCCTAGACACTAAACTTACCCTAAACCTAAAGCCCTAAAAAGCTAAAAACCTAAAAATAAACTAAATAAAACCAAAAAATAAAATAAATGTAAAAACTTAAACCAAAATAAAATAAAAAATAAAAATAAAATAAGAACATAAACTAAAACCTAAACCTAAACCTAAACTTAAAAAAATTAAAAAAATTAAAAATTAACTAAAATAAAATTAATAAAAACCTAAACTATACTAAAAAATAAAAAACCTAAATATAATAAAAAGTAAACCTAAAATAAAAATAAAATAAAATAAAAACTAAATAAAAATCTAAACCTAAAAAAAACCAAAAAATAAATAAAAAAAACCAAAACCCTAAACTAAAAAAATATATATAATCCTAAAATAAAAATAAAATAAACCTTAACCTAAACCTAAACTAAAAAAAAAAACCTAAACCTAAGCCTAAAATAAACTAAACCTAAACCCAAACCTAAACTAAATAAAATAAAATAAACTAAAAATAGACCTAAACCTAAACTAAAAAAATAAAACTTAAAATAAAAAGCTAAAACTTAAACCGAAAAAAATAAAATAAAAACATAAATTTAAACCAAACTAAAAAAATAAAACCTAAACCTGAAAAATAAAAATAAAGCTAAACTAAAAAATAAAGCTAAACTAAACCTAAACCTAAACCTAAAAATAAACTAAAATAAAAAACCTAAACTAAAATAAATAAGCTTAAAATAAATAAACTAAACTAAATAAAAATAAAAATAAAAAGTAAACTAAAATAAATAAAAAATAAACTAAATAAAATAAACCTAGTAGTTTACTTCATTTTAAAAAAATTAAAAAATTAAAAAAATTTAAAAAAAATTATAACCCTAAACCTTAAAACTAACCCTAAACTTTAAACTCTAAACCCTAAATCCTAAGCCCTAAACCTTAAAGCCTAAAACTCTAAACCCTAAACCTTAAATCGTAAACCCTAAACCCTAAACCATAAACCCTAAAACCTAAACACTAAACCCAAATGCTAAACTAACCATAAATCCAAAACCCTAAACCATAAAGCCTAAACCCTAAACTAACCTTAAACCATAAGCTAACCCTAAAATCTAATCCCTAAACCCTAAACCCTAAAGCATAAACACTAAACCCTGTTGCTGTGTAATGGACCCACTGAAAAGGACTATATTAGCCTTAACCTACCTCAAGTTTACAAATCCAAAGGGATAGTCTACACATGGGATAAAGCTAGCCAACCTAAGGGGTTTTCTTTATACAATGGTCATGGGAAAAAAAGGCATAGCAGACTTAAATCTTCAAAAGCTAGGAATAAATATTGGGGTGACCTATTGGATGCACAATAAATCAAACTGACCTAGGGTGACTAGTAAGTGAATGCTGTTAGGGACTTATGTCATCTAAAAAGTAGTCAGGGTTAATTTTATTTTAGTTTCATGTGATTTGATATGGTTTGTTTGGTTTAGTTTACTTTTGAATTGAGGGCATGTCTGCTGTGGATGTGAGCTCGGTCAAATTTGATAGATTTAATTTATGGACCATGTCGGTGTGCGATGGATCCGCTGAGAAGGAGCTTTATCGACTTGTCCTATCTCAGATTTACCAATCCAAATGGATAGTCTACTGGCTGTGGGAGAGCTAACCAATCTAAGGGGTTTCCTATCAGTGCGCAATGACTATGCTAGGAAGAAGGCATAGCAGACTTACATCTTCTAAAGCAGGGAACAACCACTAGGGTGACCTATTGGTAGCACAATAGATCGAACCCGACTTAGGGTGACTACTGAGTGAATGTCACTGAGGACTTATATCAACTCAAGAGCAGTCACACAATTCTTATAAGGAGTTTTGCTGACACTTCCCTAACGATAGGATGCCTGCTTGGGAAAAGGTACCGCTAGGGGTGTCCTCCTAATCCGCAAGTGAATTTATATTTTCTTTATATGTTTGCTTGGACCCTGTTGGGGTGTAAGGGACCACACTAAGAAGGGGCTATATCGGCCTTGACCAATGCTTTAGACCAAAGGAGAATCGCATCCACGATGGATTCTCTAAGCACGTGGTTACTAGAAAAGAGGAGTCAATAATCAATAGTAAGTAGTGTCTAAATGGGGTCGCAAAGGATGTGATCCAAATATAATGCCCATAAGGGAGGTGCTACTAGGGGCATTATCCTAAGCTCTGGAAAAGAAAGCTTATAGGTGTACGGTGGCCAACTAAAGGAGAAAGTGTAGCAGACTTACATTTGCCATGAGTGGTGTATCTTAAGGTGCGAGAACCAACCAACCTAAGGTGTATCTATCAGCATGAGTGCTTTATCCATTAGCATAGTGAGAACCAACCAACCTAAGGTGCCCATTGGTGTCTAACGATGAATCTGGAAAGAAAGAATGTAGGCTTACAACTGACCTAGAGAGACTACTAAGCGTGGAGCCCTGAGGAAGGACTGGACTTATACTTGAAGAAATTAGGAGGGAAGGAGCCACTAGGGGACTAATCCTAAACCTCAAATATACTCGACCCAATCAGTGCAGAAAGGTTAATACAAGAAGAAAGCATAGCAGACTCACATCCTCTTAAATGAAGCTAACATAAGGTAGCTTACTGGCCATGCATTAAGGCCTATCAAACTAACAAAGTGCTCATCAGTGTGCAGTGGCCATGTAAGGAAAGAAAGCTGCGCAGACTTACATCCTCAAAAGCAAGAAGACCACTAGGTGACACACTAACAAGGTAGCATGTTAGTAGAGCAAATTTATTGAGTGAGTTCCATTAGGCGTGTTATCTCAATTCAAAGTAGCTCGGGATAAAAGATATGTGTTTGGTTTATATGTTTGTATGTATTTTGTGTTTGTGTTGTGTCAATGAAGGATAGGATGCTGCTCAGGTTCCTTACATCTACCCTAAACACATCATGGCAGATTCCCAAACAGAATACTTTCAACATGGAAGAGATTGAATTCAAAATGGAATTTTCATTGATAATAATTATTTTCAAACAAGATTTATAATATTTCTTTATGTAGAGCCTTTTGATTAGAAGCATTAGAAATTCTCCCTTATGATTAATAAGTTGATAAGACCCTCCTTAGTAGGCCTTCTCTATGGCAAAAGGGCCTTCCCAAGTGGGTTCAAACTTGCCTCCCATCTTACGATGGGCAACAATCGATCTCCTTAGAACTAAAATAAGCTTCCTACCTAAAAAGCTCTAGGACAGAGCAACTTATTGTGAGCTTGAATTATTTTAGCTTTGTACAACTCGAGGTTTTGGCATGCTTACAGCCGTTTCTCTGCCAAACCTTCAAGTTCTTCTAATCGCAACTTGGCATTCTCGTCATGATCTTGCTACCTATAATTATCATTAGTGATGGGAGTTGGACTCTATAATGGCTGACCCATACACTAAGGAGAAAGGAGTATACTAAGTTGGAGTTCTATATGTGGTGTAGTAGGCCCACAAGGCTTCAACTAAGTGCTCATACCACTATCACTTATTGTTGTCGAGTGTCTTCTTCAGTATTTGGATGAGAGTTTTATTGAAGGCTTCTGCTCAGCTATTTGCCCTCAAGTAGTTTATGGTAGAATATAATTCATCGAGGCAAAGTTGTTGATGTTGGGAAAAGTTATTGTGTCTTCGGGCAAACTTATTAATCTCGGTGCTCTTGAATGCAATACCATTATCAGATATAATTCATCGAGGCACTTTGAACATATATACGATATGATTCCTAAAAACCCGGAGCACAAGTTGAGTTATGACCTCTCTGAGCAAAATTATCTTTACCCATTTGGAAAAGTACCGAAGAGCCTAAGATAAATCGACCCTTAGATGAAGTAAGATTAATCAGACCCACTATGTTGGTTCCCCAACACTCGAATGGCCATGAGGCCAATATAGGATGTAGAATGTTGGGTGGTTGTAGGACCACACCGTATTTGACATTGGTGGCATCGCAGCCATATCCATGCAATCTTTGATCATCGATGGTCAATAGTATCCTAGTCTCTTGATCTTAGTTTTCATCTTCAGACTAGATTGGTTGGCTCCACATAATCTTAAGTGTACCTCAGTCATGATCTTACAGGCTTCATTCTTGTCTAAACAATGTAACCATATATGATCGAAAGACTGCCGGTACAAGACACGATCTACAAGAGCATAGGAAAGTGCTTTCTACTTCATCTGATGGGCTTAGGACTTCTCTTGTGGTAGTTTTCCTTTATTTAAGTAATCCAAGAATGGTTGCCTCCAATTTAACTACTCATCCTTCTTGGAAATGGCAACCTCCCCTTCAAAAGAGTACTTTTTGATTAGTTCAATATCAATAAGGGATAAGACTTATCTATTTTGGACCTTTATTGATATTGACTCATCCTCCAAACATGCCAACTTCTTGGCAAGCATGGCTAAAGGATACGATACAGCATTCTCTCCTCGAGTATTCTTAAAAATTCTAACCTCTGGGATTTGGGTCAATAGCTCCATGGTGTACTTATGGTAGTGATGGAGCATGGGATTTATAACCTTATAGGACTCAACAATTTGGTTGATAACTAGCTTAGAATCCCAAAGATGTTGATGTTATGGATGCTTAGAAAATTAACTCTAGACTGGCAATAAGAGCCTCATATTTAGCTTCATTATTGGTGCAAGGATTGGATAGATGATATGAGTATCTCAAAACATTGTAGTCTATAGTTAAGAGATCTATTCCAACCCCTGCCTTTCCTAGAATAGTAGATTGTGATTATTCTCCTTTTTTGAGGAAGCCACACCATCAAAGTACATCTCCCAGTAGTGAATGCTAGTATCCCCTAAGTTCATGATTTGTTTATCAAGGAGATCATCACTAAGTGGAGAGTCAGTAGGAAGTGGGTGTGCTACTAAGAAATCTTCTAGTGCTTACCCTTTCACCACAGGGGTACAAGGTAATGTCAAATGAGAGGATCATGGACCATCATGTCAACCCCGATAGATTCAACCTTATCATGAGATATCAGAGTGGATTGATCCTAGAGATTAAGTTCACCTTATGAGGAAGCATGCGCTATTGGGATGCAAAGATTAAAGTTACAATGCTTCTCAATGAGTGGATAAATAGTCTCATCATGGATTATGATACGAGGGTAGTAGAGTGCGCTTTCCTTTCCTTCGTCATTGGCTTGGGCCAACAAAGCACCAAGGGAGTCTTCTAACGCAGTATTGTAAAGTATGAGCGCTTTCCCGTGATGGGTCTAGAACCGCATCATCGTAATTGACGCCTTCAATGCATGCTCACACTTACCATACCACTTAAACTTGGCATCCTTTCTAACAAATGCTGAGAATGGTTGACATCTTCTTGATAGGTTGGATATAATGTGTCTTAGATATGCCAACCGCCCATGGAATGATCGAGTTGAGTTAAACTATTAGGGGGTGACATTTATAGTATCGCCTTAATCTTCTCCAGATCGATTTTGATTCCATGGTGTCGGACAACAAACCAAGGAATTTCCCTAAAGCTACTCTGAATGACACTTCAGGGGGTTTATTTTGAGGTTAAATTATCTTAATTATTCCAAAACTACTCTCAAGTCAAAGAGATGGCCTTGCTTTTCTCTACTTTTAACCATGAGATCATTGACATAACACTCGACCTGATGATGAATGAGTTCATCGAAGATTCGAGTCATAGCCCATTGGTATGTAGCACCGGCATTTTTAAGGCTGAAAGGCATGACCTTATAATAATAGATTTTGATTGTGGGTTCTAAAAGCAGTGTTTCATTCATCTTCAGGGGCCATATTTATTTGGTTATATCCAGATGAGCCATCCATGAAAGAAAAAATTGCATGAGATGAGGCAATGCCCACCATCAATTCTGGGATTGGTAGTGGAAATTCATCTTTTGGACATGCCTTATTTAAATCTCTCAAATTGAAGCATATGTGAATTTGGCCAATCTTTTTCTTAACTGGATGACACTGGCTAACCATGTAGGGTATCTTTCTTCCGGGATGAAGCTAGCATTGACCAATTTCATGACTTTATAAATGACCTATTGTTTTATGCCTAATCACATGCGTCTAGGAGCTTGCTTAATAGGGTTAGTAGTAGGCTCTATTGCTAATTTATGGACTGCTACATCAGGAGCCAATCCAAGCATCTCTTCAAAATTCCATGTAAAGCAGTCCTTAAACTCAATCAATAGCATAACTAAGTCATTGGTTTCAATTTCATTCAACAAAGAACTGATGTATGTCGGGCATGGATCTTCTTCAGTTCCTAAGTTGATTTCATTGAGCTCGTTGATGGTTGACTTGATCTCTTCTTCGAACTCCGGTGGTGCACCTTTAACTTCAAAATCATTTGGATCATCTAAAGTTTCTAAGCATAGCTCCTCATATGAGTTAATGTGATTTGAAAAGAACCTATCAGATTCCAAAGGATTGGTGATGACTAAGAAGTAATCATCATCATCGACTGGACCCACTGTACCGAATCTTAGTCCCGATCTTGATGGAGAGATGTTGCATTTATTCTTCCAATATTTTTTCAAAGTAGTTTGACCTATGCTCTGACCAAGTATGTGGGATTAACCCTTTCTTTGCTAAATTATGAACATAGGACAAGTACCAATCAAAAGGTAATTTTATTAAATCTTTATATGAATCATCCTCAAGTTCTACATCAACTTCTTGACATGAGGATGATGCTCTGAGAAAGAACCTCTGAGTGTTCACACATATGGATGACTTAGTTGCTTTCTTAATTACCAAACCCTTAGCTTTTTGAGAGGAAAGTGGGGTTAGAGCTAAGGTTCTCAACTGATGCCTAACTATTTCACATATAGACTTGGATACACTTATGCTTTTCTTTAGAGCCTTATCTTCATCGTTACCTGGCTCAAGTGTCACCTCCAAGGGAATCTACTGCTGAGAAGAGCTGGCTAGTGTGCTAACCATATAAGGCTCATCCTATGAACTAGGTTCAATGTCTATATGGATAGGAGGTGTACTCCTAGTACCTAGGATAGATCTTCCATTAAGTGGCTTTTAAAGATGTTTTTCACCCCTGGGACTGCCTCTGAACTGCCCTCTTCTTCTACTTGGTGGAGATCAGGTCGTCCTATTCATATGTTTGAATGGAGTAACGAACTGTGGGTGGAATTTAATGTCAGGCTCAACTTCCTCCTCCAAGTCTATTTCCGCTCCCTTTTATTTTCTTTTTCCTTTTCTCTTTTCTTTTATTTTTTTTTTTTCCTTTTCTCTTTCTTTTTTTCTTTTATTTTTAAACTTTTGCCAAGTTTACGAGAATAGACTTTTTGATTTTGAGGGATGTAGTATGTCGCATCCTCATATATGCTGACCTCATGAACTGCAAATGACTTGAGATCTCCTTTGACACAATAGATGATCCCACCTCTCATGAACTTCATACACTGGTGTAGAGAGGATGGAACTATGTTGTTCTCATGTATCCATGGTTTCCCAAGCAAAGTATTGAAAGATGTATCAAAGTCTATAATGTGAAACATGGTTTCGGTCTTCCAATCATCTATATCCAAGGGCAACACTATGGAGCCTAAGGCCTCTTGACCTCACTTTTGAAACATGGATTCAATCTTCCCATCTTAGACTTAGGTGTCTTCTAGACACTAAGACTTCCTTAGTCATAAGACACTTCTAACAAATAGGTAAACACTTAACCTAAGACTAAAGACTTAGAAGGGTTAACCATAGGATTAGGTTATGGCTTAGGGATTAGGATAATCCACCTACCTTACAACCCAAATCCAATCCATATTCACCTTGTCAAACCAAACCTCAAGTTCAATTTAAACATCAAATTCAAATCCAAATCTAAGCCCCAATTTCAAAATTGAATGATTGAAGCCGTGATCAAATCCAAACTTGAAACCCTTCCTAAGCCATATGACCTATCCCATGGACTTAGCCAAATATTAATTCAAATCAATCCAAAATCAATTCATATCTTCAATCATCTTCCTAAATATAAATCAAATATACATTCAAATGATCAAAATTAAATCAAACTAAATCAAATTAAATCAAAACCCTTCCTAATCCATATGACCTATCCCATGGACTTAGCAAAATATTAATCCAAATCAATTTAAACTCAATTAATTCTCTCACAAATCAATCATATTTTCAATCATCTTTACAAATTTAAATAAAATATACATTTAAAGCATCAAAACTAAATCAAACCAAATCAAAATCCAAACTTAAGCCACTTGACCCAACTCCATGGACTTAGCCAAATTCCTTCATTCCAAAACCCAAATTCAATTGATTTTCTCATGAATCAATCATATTCACAAATATATATGAAATCTATAATAATCAAGCCAAACCAAAATCTACTCAAGTTAAACCCAACTTAACCCTTTGGACTTGAAATGTTCAAATGAACTAAAACCCATTTGAACCCAAGTTAATTGCAATTGAATTTATATATCAATCCCAAATCCATATATAAACTCAACTAAATCGAACTCAACCCAAAATCAGGCCAACTAAACCTAATTGGTCCACTTGACCCAAAGTGGCTAATTTGACCTATTTGAGCCAAGTTCTAACCCTACCCAAATTGGATTGAACCAAGCCCATCAAAACCTCCCATCATGATTGTTGATCACCCTAAGTTGATTAATTGTTCCAAATTGGGACAAACCAAGTCAACTTGGTCATTTGACCAAGTCAACCCCTTAACCCATATGAACCAAAACTAGGTAAATTGTAACTTAAGCCAAATCCCTTAAACCAATGGTTCATACCAAATCAAAATCAATATTTGAATATGACTTGACCTTCAATTGAGTAAAACCAAACCCAATTGGCCCTCTTGACCGAAGTTGACCCAAATTAACCTAAAAGATTAAATTAGGTCAAATCAAAATATAAACCAAATTGATTGTAACCAATGACTCAAGTTTATTCCAAATTGATTGTTGAACTTGACCAAAGCCATGATTGGACCCAATTGAACCCAATTAACTTAGCCCAAATTGACCTAAAGGTTCAAGTTGGCCTAAAGCAAAACCAAATCTAAATTAATTGAAACAAAAGGCTACAATCATCTTTAATTGGTCAACTAAACCCAAACCAACACCCAAGCCAATTTGCCAATTTGGTCAAAAATGAATTCAAATGAGCAAAAATCAAATAAGCCAAAATAAATTAAACAAATCCAAAAATCATTGATGAATTGGTTTGATCCAATTTGACTTTGACCAATTGGTAACTTGACTTTTTGAGTCAAATTTCTAACCAAATCCAATTGACCTAAATTGGCTCATTCTCATTTTAAATTTTAAATCAATGAAATACATTCACCATGGTCATGATCATTGGCCACTGTACTCTCCCAATGGTCCACCTAAGCACCTGGGACACCTCCCCAGCCAAGGGGTTGGGTTATGACCCATGGGAGGTGAAATCACCTCACCCTCCCCATTGGAGCATTTGAAACCCATAGGACACCCATGATTCCTCCTTGGCAGCCACCTCCACACCTTCAACCAACCAAACCGAGACCCATGACTCCCTGAAATGGTTGGATGACCACTAGAAGCTAAACCTAAACTTACTATCTGATCAAGATGAAGGGGGTACAAACCCCTTTATTTCCACTCAAACACACATAAAAATCATTCCTTAGAGCCCTAACACCTAAGATGAGCTGCTAGAACCATTCCCTAAGCTCCCAAGCTCGTTCCTCAATCAAAAAATGCCATTCCCATCCGTCCCAAAATAGGACACTCCCATTTCTAACCTCTCTTCTCCATTTCTCCATCAAACTCAAATTAACTTTGCACAAACCTTCCCCGGGCCTCATCCAGCAAGAACAAATCATCTCTCAAGCTTCCCAAGCACCGAAAGTGAGACTTCGATCAAAGTTGAGCTCTAAATTATCAATTCATGGCCTTCCAAGCAAACATCAAGGAATTAACCCAATTGCTGGTTAACAGGGCTTCAACTCTACTAGATGAAGCATCCTCAATCATTTGAGCCATCAGTCTTGAGCTCTGGTGAGGTATGCTTCCAAAATCGAACTTTAGGAAAAAATGGGTTGGAGCTTTTTGAAGAAAACTTGCATCTCGTGTGATCTTGATTGTTGGATCCCCTTCAATTGATGTTGTGAAGGTGTGGGATCCTTTTGGAGTTGATCCAGCTCGGTGAACAAGTGAACGGACTCCATTCTCCTCAGTGTGACATATAAGATCACGCACCGTCTGTTCCACTTGATCAAAATGGATGCTCGTGATTAGATCCACTAGATCAATCTAATTTAATCTTATTAAGCTGTGGGATGAATCATAGCCATCTGATCTTAGATCAGATGGTAGATGAAAAAAGTGCGTCCATTGCCGCCACGTAGGCACTAAGTTAGATAAGTTTTAAGTAGCCAATCCTACGATGCCATGTGGAAAGTGCACCATCAGCGCACTATGTGGCGCCAATAGGATTAGGCCTTAATTAGGCTTAATTAATCATTTTTAATGGCTAAAACTTCTAAAAATAATAAAAAATCATAGAGAAATAAAAAATGCAAATAAATACTCATTTTAAAGGTATTTCAGAGGTGAATTAATTTAAAATGATCTTAACTAATTTTGAATAGTAAATAAAGTTTAATTGCAAAATTTATTAGCTTAATTACTTAAGTAATTAATGCCAAATTTTGTGGGATAATTTAATGGGATGACCTCTACCTCCCTTGATTTTCTTGGGATTTATTACACACTTTATTAGAAAAATTGACTAATTAAACTTGAACTACACTTTTAAATTAATTAATGATTAATTAATCTCATGAATAGTAACAAATTGTTTAATTAATTTTATTAATCATTGTTCAATAGTAAGTGAACTAAGGAATAGGGTTGGAACCCCATTCCCTATGTTCATTTCACCCTTTTTAAAAAATGAAATTAATTAAGATTTAACTAATTAATTAAATCACTTAATCAAATTGAAATCATAATCACATCAGACCTTAATTAATTAAATCGTGGGTAGATCTTTTGGTGTTTAATAACCTAAATGAGTTTAATGAAATTATACTCCATATATGTGGGAAAACCATAAGAGTAATTAATTAAGTCCCTTAATCTAATTAACTATTAATCATAAGCCAATTGCATTAGGCCCTTTTATTTCCTAGGATCATTGCAAGTTTATTTTCCATGCATATTATGTTTGCTAATAATTATTTAGTTAATTACTTTAAGGTGACATAGGTAAGGGTAATTAATTCATCTAATTAATGGTTTAACTTAATTAATCCATAAAATCAACTTAATTACATTTCCTTAAATTAAATCAAATCACTATTACGTAAAATGGGTTTAAAATAGCAAGTAATGATTTCTCTTCTCCTCTTTAAATCAAATTAAATCCAAAACTTAATTAATAAAGAAGCTTTACTTTGCTTTAAATAATCTTATTTAATTTGATTTTCCTTAAGAACTAGTTTGGTTGAATGAATCACATGCTTATATTTGATTGTCCTCTTTCTCCATGTTAAATTTGGTATGTCATTTGAATTCATGCATCCATCTTTCAAAATCAAGGAAAGGAAAATGGATTTCCTTTATGTAAGCTTGCATGTATTGATTTAATTTATTATATGGGTATTATCACTATTAAATCCAATTTTTATTTCAAAAGCTTATAAATTAATAATAATATGTGTTATGATACTAATTATAAATACATAAGAAAAGCATGTGCTTATAGCTTAAGTGTATGAATGTTGAGTTCTCTTTCTTCTATTCACATGTTAATTTATATAAGATTTAATGGTAATGGGTATATAGTCTGGACATCTTGAGAACACTAGGCTTTAGCTAGCCCTAAGGAGGCCATTCGATTACCTCACTTCCATGGTTCAACAAGAGCACGTACCCATTTGATTTCAATCATATGTATTTCAATATTAGAATTTGGATAGAGCTTTAATTCATATATATAAATGATTCAATCAAAAAAATATATATAATCTTTGCATGGTTTTTCCCCACATTTATGTATACATCCATGTGTGTCCAAGAAAAGCAAGTATATAGTCTGGACATCCCAGGAATACAAGGCTTTAGTTAGCCCCATGGAGCTCATTTGATTACCTCACTTCCCTGATTTAACAATGACACATACTTGCCTATATCTTTGTATATGTATATGTCTATGTTATTATTGCATGAAAAACACATTTTACATTAAAATTGCAAGCATTGATAATTAACTAAGTGGTTGAATTAAGTAGCCATCTGATTTGGAGCTTACTTCTTATGTTCATGTATATGAATTTACATATGTTTGAATACAAATGGGTATATAGTCTGGAAATCCCGACCATACGATGCTTTAGCTAGCTCCAAGGAGATCATTTGATTACCTCACTTCCCTGATTTAACAACGGCACATGTCTATTTAATTTTATTCTTATGTCCTTTTTGTATCATAATTTGGATAAAGTTTTAAGTTAATATGTTTAAATTATTCAATCAAATAAAATATAAATTCTTAACATACACATACATTCATCATTTAAGTGTGCTAAAATATGTTGCATGTATAGATACACTTAGGATTAAATCATATGCATGTTACATGTGATAGAAAGGAATGATTTAATATATGTCATGTGGTAGTAACTCAATTAAATTAATCCTAAGATGCCTTTCATTTTGAATAAGATTATTTAAAGTGAGCCTAAACTTAGGATTAATTAAATCATTTAATAAGGCATTCACTAAAGAAAACTAAATCAAATTAATATACTTTAGAAAGTGACTTAAGGTATGGATGAAAGAGGGAAATCCTCTTTTTCTTTCTTTATAAAACTTAGTTGCTAAGTGTAATGAAATGAAACAAAAGAAAACACAAATTAAAATTCGCAAATCAATTAAACTACTTTAAGTGAAATCAACCTTTCATGTTAATTGAATCCTTCCACACTTAGAAAATATAAAACTAATGCTTAACAAGACTTACCACACAAGCCTTAATACACACATTAGAATTAAGCCACGTCTTCTAGCTCTAAGTTAGGATAGTGTATGATGTGATGTATGTTTTATTTTATGATGTATTATTTAAAATTGGATGTTAGGGTGTATGTTTCATAGATGATTGGCCAATATTAGCCTAATCATGTTTTCTATGGGGATTATGCTTAAGGGATTCTTAAAAAAATGTGAATGCTCTTTTTGCAAGTTGCTTAGATCCTTAAGCATAATCCAAATTAGGATAGGTGGGCTTAGTTAACCATGTGTAGGGCTAAGTCCAAATTACAAATACAAATACTTGGGATTATATGTATATTTAGCTAATCTCTATTTTACGTGTAGTTAGATTTACTTTTCCCAACCTGTAATGTTTGCAATAGGAATTAGGATTAGTGCTATGGGGATTAGGATGAGCGGGCTGGATGCCTTTGTCCCGGGGTACCCTATAGATTCCTTTAAAATAAGCACCATCCAAATCAAAGAAGGAACCAAATCATAAATGGAGATATGAAGAAAGAAGACCCAATAACATTTAATACAATTATAATTATTCTTTCATATTCCAGGTTGTATAAGGGTAGAGCTCGGCTAACCATCTTTTCTCCCTTCAGGTTGTATGGTGGTACCCGACCGCATAGGCCTTTTATTCTTTTATGATATTTTATATAATTATTTGAAGTTATTCTTACATTGTGCACTAGGACTACATGCTTTTCATAGTGTTTTAAATGATTGATGCTTTAATGTGTGGCTTGGATATGATTAAGCTCTTAGGATAAAAATAACTTTTCTACCCAACTAATCACTCATAACTAAATTTTAAACAACCCATAACCTTATCATAAAGCCTAAGACATAAATAAATAATTACAAGATTTAGAAACTCCTTAGCTATATAATTGTATGTTTTACATCATGCATGCATAATCTTTTTCTCTTGAACATGAAGGATCTCTATCCTTGCAAGATAAAAGAATGCTTGACCTTAGAGGGCATCCCTTGTGGTGAAGAACACCTTCTTCTAGCTGATTTGACCCATAACCTATTTCATCATGTATTTAGGCATAAGAAATACTAAATCCACTGTCAAAATTGATGTGTCTAAAATGAAATAAAATTTGAAAAGATTTTGCATCTATAGATTAAGTCATATGCTCATACCACTCATGCTCTAGTCTCTTAGGGTGTGCGTTTAGGACTTTAGTCTCTTTCTAATTAAATAACTACCCTAGCTATCTTGTAATTCATAAGATTGGACTACATTATTTTAAAATCGTATGAGGAGTTAGCTGGCGGCCACTCCAGGCGATTATATGTCTAGAAGTTAGACAATTTTCTTACTCTTGTGGAGGTAAATCTTTATGTCCACCTGTCGCTTAGATTTAGGTCATGTTTTAGCTCGTACTAAAGCTCCCTATATTCAGGATCCAAGGAAACTACTTTTTTAGGCTATGAGCATAAATTCTCACCTCTTAAGCATTCCTACAGCCTTATCTTTGTTCGTTATAAACATTAGTAATCTAATTAAATTTCAACTCAAAACTTATAAATATCCTCAACATTAAAATTATAAAGCCCAACCATAGGATAGATTGAAAAGCTCACTAGGCTTCCTAATATCATGAGAATTTCTTACTTATTTCATTTGGATTCCAAAAAGAAGTCTTCTCCTTGAACTTTCCCAATTGATTTTCCAAATACAACCAATCCTTTGATAGTCTAACCTTGAAATCTTTGGAGATGATAATTGTCTACTTTAATCGAGAGTATTATTAAAAAATTTCATTTCCTAAAATGTAATTAATTATGGGGTCTTGCCTCCATAGGGAACCTAAGAACCTGGTTTAGTATAAACTCTGCTTTATTCATCAATGTAAAAATCTGGTACATTCATCAATTGACCCATCATGCCTTAGGAGTCTTTATTATGTGATTAGGTCAATTGTAGGGTGATGTCTTCATCTTTCAAGATAGTACATCATACCTCAATGTTGTACCCAATCACCTCAAAAAGTAACCCCCTATGACCAGCGTGATGTGCCCCCCATAAATCCAAAAATAAACACCACAAGGCCCTCCTTGTTCATTGAATCCTCTCAACATCATCCTTTTTTTGGAGTTTGGAGATGTCGATACTCAGCAAAGGTTCATAGACTCATAATGTTGATTGATACACCTAGGATAATCAGAACTCTAGATAGCCAATATCCAACATCCACTATAATGTAAAGAGACAGTTGTGCTGAGTCATCCCTAGGAGTAAGTCTTCATCACTGAATGTAACTCCTAAGATGTCCTTCGAGTGACATGCCTCCCTTTAGTAGCAGATAGCTGAGCTAACCATATCTCTAGATCAAGAAAGAACTTGATTAGAGAGATTCCCTCATCTCTCTAGATAAGATAAGGGCATCGTATATGCTTAACTTAGCTAGAAACTTTCTAAGGTGAGCTAAGACATTATAATTAACTCTCTGGCTTGATCCTCTAAAAGCATATATATGAGTGGAGCATCTTATGGAGGGACTATCTGCTCATTGAAACCAATGACTTGCATACCTTTATCCTGAGGTGCTACCCTAGGAGGTAGAACTTTTCCACTGCTAGGTTAACTTCAATGACTTCTTGGAATGATGAGCTTGTGGAAAGTTCTACCTTCTCATCGGGCATACCTACAGCTTCTCCTATTGGATCCTTAGAGTTAGTTATCTCCAAGTCAATCTCAAGAGGTGAACCTGATTGATTCAAAGAAGGATAGTCTGACTCTGAATCAGAAAGGAAATGATCAAAACTACTAGAGCTATTATTTTTATTTAGACTCAGAGAGGTTTCAATAGGAATAAAATTGAGAGCATCATAAGTAAATAATATATAAATAGAATAAGCTTTCTTCATTAATTTCCTTTTAGGTGGAGGTACATGATAGAAATCAAATAAAGTAAGCAGAGTAAGGGATTTAGTGCCCTTATCCACAGATACAACGCTTTTGCCATTAGAAGAGGAGCTAGCAAAAAAGGTTGTAGCTACAACGTGGAGAGAGTACTGGACTCAGACGGTGGCTGTGCTATTGGACTATCCTGGGCAAGTATGGTGAGTTGCTACTGCTACTGGGCTATCACCTTCCCTGAGTTATCCTTTATAACTAGCAAACCTTCCTTGGTGTTGGAGGTTTGAGCTACTTCAAGCACTTGCAAGGAAAGCTTCTTGATCCTAGAAATAATCTTCTTAGAGGTTCGGGATAGGGAGATATACTAACTTTCTTTGGTCTTAAGAGGATCACAAGTATCCCCAAGGATTACTCAAACATAATTTGATGGTTGTTCTAATAAGTATTTCTTAGGGATAACTATGGCTCTCAAATTGAAGCTACACTCAAGCTAGTTTTTAAAAGTGATACAATCCTCTAATACATGGACTAACATGTGGTGGTAGGGGAAATAGCTCAGATCATCGCTCTTGCCCACTTCCTCCAACCTCTTAGGCTCTAGAAACTGAAAATTAGGTTTCTTTAAGAAATTCTTAAAGATTTTCTTAACTACCTCCCTCTTGAATGAATATGGCTTATTCAATCTATTAACAAGAGTAGGTGGAAAGTAGCTACCTGGTGATGGATATGAATACATTGTTGGGTAGGCTACTAAGGTGCTAGAACTGTTCATTGTGGTGGATGTGGTGGCCGATATGATGGTCGAGGTGGTGGAAGAGGAGGTGGCAAAGGAGGCTGTTGAGCTAATAGTCTCTCATATTAAACTCTAGCTGGTTACTTCCCTCTATCCACTAACATAATTGTCCCTAGCTTCTTCTCAAACACCTTCTGTGACTTGGGCCTAGATGATTGGTTGGGAAAGGGCAACTATTTGGCTTCCTCTTGTAGGCTAGCCACCTTATTGATTAATTTCTCAAATGTTTTGATTGTAAAGCCCTTAGGCATGAAGGCGACCAAGCCATGGATATTCTTGAGAAGAATCTCAATGGCATGCTGTACAGACATCTGTGATTCGCATTTCATGCTTAGGTTGAGCCACTTGAGAATGTAATTAATAAAGAACTCATTTTTTTTTATCTACAATGAGATCACCTACAACCACCTCTACTGAGCTCCAGCAATCCTCTTGATGAAGAGATTCTCCAACTCAGTGAAAGTTTTTACCGAATCGTTGGGCAGTTTGGCGTACCAATCAAATGCAACACCTAACAGACTGCTAACAAAAAGGAGAAGAGGAGTGCATTGCTATCACCAGTGTTGTAAAAGCTGGCTCTAATGTGTGCAATGTGTTATCGTGGGCTCCTATTGCCCTCAATGATCTTGAACGATGGTGGCACAAAAGCCTAAATAAAATAAAAACTAAATAAAACCTAAACCTAAAAAAATAAACCTAAAATAAATAAAAATAGAACATAAACCCTAAACTAAAAAAAAACTTAAACCTAAAATAAACAAAATAAAATAAACATAAACCTAATATAAAATAAACTAAACTAAAATAAAAACCTAAACCTAAACCTAAAATAAACTAAACCAAAACCCTAAACTATATAAAATAAACTAAAAGTAATCCTAAATCTAAAATAAAAAACCCTAAAAATAAACATAAAATAAAAACCTAAAACCTAAACCAAAAAATAAAATTAAATAAAAACCTAAACATGTACCTAAAAATAAAAAATAAAATAAAAATAAAACTAAACTAAAAACTAAACATAAACCTAAACCTAAACCTTAAAAATAAATTAAAATAAAAAAACTTAAACTAAAATAAATAAACTAAACTAAATAAAAATAAAAAATAAAATAAATTAAAATAAATAAAAAATAAAGT
Organism: Cymbidium sinense; assembly: GCA_021442155.1. Classification (NCBI taxonomy): domain Eukaryota; kingdom Viridiplantae; phylum Streptophyta; class Magnoliopsida; order Asparagales; family Orchidaceae; genus Cymbidium; species Cymbidium sinense. The sequence continues at coordinate 173,997,572 of CM038214.1, forward strand.
GAATAAACCTAACTTATTCTTTACTTTGAATTAATAAATCCTAAACCTAAACTCTAAACCCTAAAACCTAAACCCTAAATCCTAAATCTAACACAAACCTAAACCCTAAACTCCTAAAGACTAAATCCTAACCCAAAACACTATATGCCTAAACTAAAACCCTAAACCTTAAACCCTTACCCTAACCCTAAACCCTAAACCCTAAAACCTAAACTAACCCTAAACCCTAAACCCTAAACCATAAACCCTAAATCCTAAACCCTAAACCCTAAACCCTAAGCCCCAACCCCAAAACCCTAAACCCTAAACCATTACCCTAACCCAAAACCCTAAATCCTAAAATCCAACCTTAAACCTCCTACCCAAACCCTAAAGCAACACTAAACCTCCAAACCTAAACCTAAACCTAAAACCTAAACCCTAAACCAAAGCTACCTTAAACCCTAAACCCTAAACCCTAAAACTAAAGCCTAGACTAAATAAATAAAACCATAATTAATAAATAAAAAACCTAAATAAAATAAAAAGATAAAATAAAATAACAATCTAAACTAAAACCCAAACCTAAACTTAAAAATAAAATTAAATTAAATTAAATAAATAAAAACCTAAACTAAACTAAATAAAATAAAATAAACCTAAGAATAAAAAATCTAAATAAAATAAAAGCTAAATGTAAAATAAAAATAAAATAAACCTAAAATAAAATAAAATAAAAATTGAATAAAAACTTAAACCTAGAAAATAAACATAAAAATTAAACCTAAAAATAAATAAAAGATAGAACCCATACCCTAAACTAATAATAAAAACTATTCCTAAAATAAAAATAAAATAAATAAAAGAAACCTAAACCCAAACTAAAATAAACTAAACTAAAATAAATCAAGCCTAAACATAAACCTAAAATAAACTAAACATAAACTCTAAACTAATTAAAATAAAATAAACTAAAAACAAACCTAAACCAAAACTAAAACCTAAAACCTAAAAACAAATCTATAATAAAAACCTAAAACCAAAACCTAGGGATACAAGCATTCACCACTAGGAGATGTACTTTGATGGTGCAGCTTCCTCTTAAAGAAGAGAAGAATCACAATATACTATTCCAAGAAAGGCAGGGGTAGGAATAGTTCTCTTAACTCTGGACCGCAATGTGATGAGATTCTCATATCATTTGTCCAATCCTTACATCAATAACGAAGCTGAATATGAGGCTCTGATTATCGATCTGGAGTTAGCCATTACTCTAAGCATGTAAAACATCAACATCTTAAGGGGTTCTCAGCTAGTTATCAACCAAATCACTAGGCCCTATAAGTTTATAAAGCCCAAGCTCCATCACTACCATAAGAACACCATGGAGTTGTTGGACCAAATCCTAGAGGTTACCATTTATAAGATTCCTCAAGAAGAGAGCACCATAGCGTATGCTTTAGCTAATCTTGCCAATGAGTTTGCATGTCCAGAGGATGAGTCCATATCAATAAAGGTCCAAAATAAATAAGTTTTATCCTTTATTGATATAGAACTCATCAAAAAGTACTCTCTTGAAGGGGAGGTTATCATTGCCAAGAAGGATGAGGAGTTAGATTGGAGGAAACCATTCATGGATTACCTAAATAAAGGAAAACTACCTCAAGAAAAGTCCCAAGCCCATCAGATGAAGCAGAGAGCACTTTCTTATGGTCTTATGGATGGTGTCTTATACCAACAGTCTTTCGATCATATATGGTTACTTTGTTTAGATAAGCACGAAGCCTATAAGATCGTGACCAAGATACACTTAGGATTATGTGGAGCCAACCAATTTGATTTGAAGATGAAAGTCAAGATCAAAAAATAAGGATACTACTGGCTGTAGATGATCAAAGATTGCATGGATACTGCTAGGCGATGCCACCAATATCAAATACACTGTGGTCCTATACCAACCACCCAACATTCTACATCCTACATTAGCCTCATGGCCATTCGACTGTTGGGGTACCGACATAGTGGGTTTGATTGATCCTCCATCTTCCAATGGTCATCAATGCATCTTAGCTACTACTGACTAGTTTTCCAAATGGGTGAAGGTGATTCCGCTCAAAGAGGTCACAATTTAGCATGTGCTCTAGTTTTTTAGGAACCATATTGTATATAAGTTCGGAGTGCCTCGGTGAATTATATCTGATAATGGTACTGCATTTAAGAGCATTGAGATCAACAACTTTGAGATATTCTACCATCAATTACCCAAGCGAAAATGACTTAGTAGAAGCTTTCAACAAAACTCTCATCCAAATACTAAAGAAGATAATCAATAATAATAAGCGATAGTAGCATGAGTAGTTAGTTGAAGCCTTGTAGGCCTACTGCACCACATATAGAACTCCAACTCAGTCTACTCCTTTCTCCTTAGTGTATGGGTCTAAAACCATTCTACCATTAGAAGTCCAACTCCCATCACTAAGGATAGTTGTGGGTAGAAAAATCACAACAGAGAAAAACACCAAGTTACGGTTATAAGAGCTCGAAGGTTTGGAAGAGAGAAGCCTGCGGGCATGCCAAAACCTCAAGTTTTACAAAGTTAAAATGATTCAAGCTCACAACAAGTTGGTCTATCCTAGAACTTTTCAAGTAAGAGAGCTTATTTTAGTTCTAAGAAGATTGATTATTGTCCATCATAAGATGGGAGGAAAGTTTGAACCCACTTGGGAAGGCCCTTTTACCATAGAGAAGGCCTCCCAAGGAGGATCTTATCAAATTATTAATCATAAAAGAGAGCACCCAATGCTTCCAATCAAAAGGCTCTACTTAAAGAAATATTATATATCATGTTTGAAAATAATTACCATCAATGAAAATTCCATTTCAAATTCAATATCTTCCATGTTGAAAGTATTCTTATTTTTCAATCTTCCACAATGTGTTTAGGGTAGGTGAAAAGAACTAGAGTGGTGTCCTATCCTTCATCGACACAACACAAACATAAACTACACACAAACATATAAAATAAACACATATCTTTTATCTCAGGCTAATTTGATTTGGGATAACACTCCCAACAACACTCACTCAGTAGCTACTCTAGGTTGGGCTGACATGCTACCCTGCTAGTGTGTCACCCTAATGGTCTTCTTGCTTTGGAGGATGTAAGTCTACTACACTTTCCTTCCTTACTTGGCCACTTCACACTGATGAGCCTTATTATTTTGGTAGGCCTTACTATGTGGCCGGTAAGTTACCTCATGTTGGCTTCATTTAAGAGGATGTGAGTCTGCTACGCTTTCTTCTTAGATTGGCCTTTCTGCACTGACTTGGTCGTGTATATTGGAGGTTTAGGATAAGCCCTCTAATTGCTCCTTCCCTTTTGATGACTTCAAGTTTGGGTCCAATTCTTCCTCGAGGCTCCCGACATAGTAGTCACTTTAGGTCAGAAAAAATCTTTCTCGATAATGATAGACTATCTCGATGATCAGTTCCGGTTGGAGAGTTGAGAGCTTACACACTTTCTTTCCAGATTGATCATTGCACACTGACGACACCCTAGGTTGGTTGGTTCTCACTATGCTGATGGATACACCACTCATGTTGATAGATACACCTTAGTTGGTTGGTTCTCGCACCTTAAGATACACCACTCATGGTAGATGTAAGTCTGTTATGCTTTCTCCTTGAGTTGGCCACTATACACCTATAGGCTTTCTTTTCTAGGGCTCAAGATAATGCCCCTAGCCTCCCCTATGGGCACTATATTAAGATCACATCCTTTGCAACCCCATTTACACTACCTGGGTTACTATCGGATTGGATAGTTCCTCATTCCTAGTAATCACCCCTGTGGTTGGAGAATCTATCTTATGGATGTGTAGATTCTCTCTTGGTCCAATAAATCTGAGATAGGTCAAGGCTGACATATCCCCTTTCAGTGTGGTCCCTTGCACACCAACAGGGTCTACAAAAATATATAAATAATATATATATTCACTTATGGATTAAGAGGACACCTAGTTGTACCTTTTCTTAAGCAAGCATCCTATCTTTGTGTCAACAAAACTCCCTATAGGAATCACCTGACTTCTCTTGAGTTGATATAAGTCCCCAATGGCATTCACTTAGTAGTCGCCCATAAGTCGGTTCTATTTATTGTGCTACCAATAGGTCATCCCAACGGTTGTTCCCTTCTTTGGAAGATGTAAGTCTGCTACACCATCTTCCTAGCACAGTCGTTGCACACCGAAAGGCAACCACTTAGGTTGGCTAGCTCTACCCCATGGCCAGTAGATTATCCTTTTGGATTTGTAAATCTGAAATAGGATAAGTCTGATATAGCCCCTTCTTAGTGGGTCCATCACACATAGACATGGTCCATAAATTAAGTCTATCAAATTTGACCAAGCTCACACACCCAATGGATATGTCGTCAATTCAAAATCAAACTATACCAAACAAACCATATTAAATCACATGAAATTAAGATAAAATTAATCTTGGCTAATTTTGAGTTGACATAAGTCCTTAGTGGAATTCACTCAGTAGTCACCATAGGTAAGGTTCGATTTATTGTGCATCCAACAGATCACCCCAATAGATGTTCCTCGCTTTGGAAGATGTAAGTGCTATACCTTCTTCCTAGCACAGTCGTTGCACACTGAAAGGCAACCCCTTAGTTTGGCTTGCTTTATCCCGTAGCTGGTAGACTATCCCTTTGGATTTGTAAACCTGAGCTAGGTCAAGGCAAATATAGCCCTATCTTAGTGGGTCTATCGCACACTGACAATGTCCATACATTAACTAAGATTAAATTAATCCCAATTTGATTTTCCCTAGTGGAGTTAAATCACACCCTTCTCCCTAGTGGAGCCCCAAATCATATATAAATAAGTCAAGCAAATAAATCAAATTCAAAACCAACCTCCCTAGTGGAACCAAATTAAACTAACTCCCCCAGTAGAGTCTAAATCAAAGAAATCCAACCAAACCCTTATCCCTAGTGGATACATCCCCAAACAAATTAATGAAATCAAACTCAAATCCCAATCCCTAGCAGATAGCCTGAACCTGCTTCCCTAGTGGAAGGTTCATATACCCGATCCCTAGCAGACTCGAGCCCACATCTCAAATAGATATGCCTCCACATCAATTAAAATAAAATAAATTAAAGTCGATTCAATCTTAATCCCCTATGAATTATATATTCTTATCCCCAGTGGATCTCCTTTCCACAAATCATATAATCAAATCAAATCCAAACCTTATCCCCAGTAGATTTTCTTTTCTATGCCTCATAGATGCCTCACATGTCATGTACAATGCATGTGTGTCCCCTAGCGGATCTCCCTCTATGTCTTTGACATGGAATTCTCATCAAATCTTATTTATTCTCTTATGCACACTTTTAATACATCAACCAAAAGCCTAATAATGTATTCCTTCAAATTACATCATCTTAACATTGTAATCAACATTTTATGATTTGTGATGGTGCAAGCTCAAACTAACTATACAATATCATGCTAAACATATTATAGTGTGAATTAATACACTATATTATATTATAATATATGATGTCATATTATAATTTGCTATAATATAATATATTATCTAACATTACACCTCATTAGAATCACTTAAAAAGGACAAATAACAAAATTTTCTCAATATATGAATAATGTTCATTTTGAATGTAAAATTGTTATTTTTCTATTAGAAATGGTACAAAATAGCATAATTTTGGTGTGTGTCATGAATTTGGCCAAATTCTTCCATCTCAACCTTCAAATTAACATTCTTGTCAGTATTGACCCAATGTGTTATAACAAAGTAAAGATACTAAAATGTACAATAACATTTAGTAACATACCACCACATTCATATATATGTGAAGTTATATTGTTATGTACATTATATTTTAATATGCTTTCATATAATATATTATCTTACATTACACCTTAAAATGAATCACTTTAAGCAAAAAATTTATAAAAGTTTGTTAAAAAATGAATATTTATTTTGGATGCAAAATTCAATTCTTTTGATTAAATGACACACCATAGCACCCCCAATGATGTTCCCTAAATCTTACCTTAAATTTGGCCAAATCCCATCATCTTAGCCTATAAATCAGTATTTTTATGAATTATACCAATACAAACTCTACTACATCACACTATAACAAACTAAAGTATGCTAAACAACAAGTAGTAATACACAATAGTATGCTATAATGCATGAAGCTACACTACGTTAAGGTATCCTATATTATAATACCCGAACATATTATATTATATTATATTGTATATCACATCACAAGGGATTGCTTAGGATAAAAAATCATAAAATTAGTCTAAATAATAAAAAACTATATATTTTAGTCATATCACTTACATATTTTAAATTGAAACCATATATTATGATGCCATGTTTACCTATTATGAATTTGGCCAAATTCCACCATTTTAAAGTATAAATCTACATTTTTATAAATAATGCTAGTGTAGGCTCAAATACATGATTGTAAAATACTAAAAGAATTTAAAAAGTGTAGAACAATATATTATGATATATGATGCTATACTATGCTACAACATATAATATTTATTTTGAACATAAAATCTTACTTTTTAAACTACAAGTGGGGCACACCTTTGGTACTACAACCTAATTCCCACTTCAAATTTAGATTTCATCATCGAATTTATTAAATCATTATTATTATGATTTATATTTATATAGACTATTGGGCACAATACCATAATATACTACAACATTTCAAAACATCTTATAACATCCAAAAACACATCACTATATGCTCAAATATATGATGCTATATTATACTATAATAAATGGTAATATAATATGATTTATGGTTAGGGTCTAGGGTATTCAAATCTTTAATATTCAAGGGAAAGTCTCTTAAAGACATTTTCTTTAGCTTCCATAATAATGTTAGGATTAGGTCATTCTTTAGATCAACTCCTAATGACATCTTTATTCAAGGTTTAGGGTATAGAGTTAAGGTTTATGGTTATTTTAGGGTTTAGGGTTAGGGTTTAGGGTTTAAGGTTTAGGCTTTGGGGTTTAGGGTTTGGGTTATGTGGTTTAGGTTTATGGTTTAGGGTTTAGTTAGTTTAGGTTTAGGGTTTTAGGATTTAAGGTTTAGGGTTTAGGATTAGATTTAGGATTAAGGTTTAGGGTTTAGGATTTAAGATTTTAGGTTTAGTGTTTGTGGGTTTGGGTTTAAGTTTTAGGTTTATATTTTAAGTTTTAGTTTAGGATTTAGGGTTTAGGGTTTAGGGTTTAGGGTTTAAGGTTTTTTTAATAAAGAATAAATTGAAATTAAACATTTATTCTTTTCAATTTCATCAACCAAGTAGCACCCCAAGTTTTTAAAGATATAAGCGATGGCATAGATCAAAAATGAGCACCCATAGAGCAAATCAAAAACCTTAGATAAGTAGAACTGTCTCTACTGTAAAGACACAGTTCCATAAGCAGCATATCAGATCGATCATTCTTCAGTTTTTATAGTTCTCATCAGAACAACCCCAGCCTCTTGGGTAGAGTGATCCGCCATCATATCCCCGATCTCTCCCTCCACCACCACAATAACTATAACCACCATTGTTACAAACATTGTTACAACCACCACCATTGTTACAACCACCACCTCCATATCCGCCATCACCTCCAGATCCCCCACCTCCACTATAATAATCACCGCCTCTACCTTCGCCTCCACTGCTAGATCTAGACTAAGCCTAGTTAATGGTGATGTCCCTTCCGTCAAGGTTCTGCCCATTCTTAGGGTTTAGAGTTTAGGTTTTTATTTTATTTTTTTAGGTTTAGGTTTTAGGTTTTTATCTTAGGTTTATTTTTAGTTTTATCTTTTTTTTAATTTAGGTTTTGGTTTATTTTTAGTTTATTTTATTTTATTTAGCTTAAGTTTAGGTTTAGGTTTAATTTATTTTAGGTTTAGGTTTAGGTTTTATTTAATTTAGTTTAGTTTGTTTTATTTTAGGTTTAGGTTTATTTTACTTTGTTTTTTTTATTTTTATTTTAGGTTTAGGTTTTTTTTAGTTTAGGGTTTATGTTTCAGTTTTTACCTATTTTTATGTTTTATTTTTTGGTTTATTTTTTAGGTTTAGGTTTTCATTTAGTTTATATTTTATTTTATTTTATTTTCTTAGTTTAGTTTAGGTTTTTATTTCTTTTATTTTAGTTTAGCTTTTAGTTTTTTTTATTTTATTTTTATGTTTAGGTTTAGGTTTAGATTTTAGTATTTAGGGTTTAAGGTTTTTTTTAATCAAGAATAAATTCAAATTCAACATTTCTTCTTTTTAATTTCATCAACTCAGTAGCACCCCAAGTTTTGAAAGACACAAGTGATGACATAGATAAAAAATGAGCACCCATAGATCAAATCAAAAACCCTAGATAAGTAGAATTATCTCTACTGTAAAGACCCAGTTCCATAAGCAGCCAATCGGATCAATTATTCTTTAGTTTCTCCAGTTCCCATCAGAACCACCCCCGCTTATCGAGTAGCAGGATCCGCCATCATATCCCCAATCTCTCCCTTTGCCACCACCACGGTTGTAACCTCCGTCACTCCTCTCACCTCCATAACCACCACTTATCCGACCACCACCTCCATATCCACCAACACCTCCAGATCCCCCACCACCATTGCGATAATCATCACCTTCACCTTTGCACTAGATCTAGACTGAGCCTAGTTGACGGTGATGTTCCTGTCGTTAAGGTTCTTCCCATTCTTAGGGTTTACGGTTATTTTAGGGTTTAGGGTTTAGGGTTTAAATTTAGTTTGGGTTTAGAGTTTAGGGTTTTAGGTTAGGGTTTTTTTAGGCTTAGGTTTAGGGTTTTAGGGTTTAGGGTTTAGGGTTTATTATTTAGGGTTTAGGTTTAGGGTTTGTGGGTTTAGGTTTTTGGTTCGTGTTTTATTTTTAAATAAGTAAACCACAGGTTTAGTTTGTTTATTTAGTTTATTTTTATTTATTTTAGTTTATTTTATTTTTATTTTATGGTTTATCTTTATTTAGTTTAGTTTATTTATTTTAGGTTTAGCTATTTTTAGTGTTTTATTGTACTTTATTTTTAGGTTTATATAGGTTTATGCTTATTTTATAGTTAGTTTTTTTATTTAATTATTTAGTTTAGTTTATTTTTTATTTTAGGTTTAGGTTTTGGGTTTTATTTTATTTTTAGGTTTATGTTTTAAGTTTTTTATTTTAGGATTATTTTAGGTTTTATTTTTTTAGGTTTTATTTTATTTTATTTTATTTTATTTTATTTAGTTTTAGGTTTAATTAGTTTTATTTATTTTAGTTTAGTTTATTTTAGTTTAGATTTTGTTTTTTTCATTTAGGTTTAGTTTTTTTTATAGTTTAGGGTTTAGGTTTTATTTTTTTTATTTATTTTAGTTTTTTATTTTATTTTATTTATTTTATTTCATTTATTTAGTGTTTAAATTAGGTTTTTATTTTAGTTTAGGTTTATTTTATTTTATTTTAGGTTTAGGTTTAGTTTTCTTTTTTATTTATTTTATTTTTATTTAGGTTTTTTTTTTATTTTATTATTTTTATTATTATTATAGTTATTTTTTTTTTTATTATTTTTATTTATTTTATTTTATTTATTGTTATTTTTAGATTAGAGGGGTTTAAGATTTAGTTTGGGGTTTGGGGTTAGTTTAGGACTCCAGGGTAGTAGATTTGTTTAGGTTTAGGTAGTTTAAGCTAGTTTAGTTTGTGGCTCAGTGGGGTGTGGGTTAGGGTGGTTTAGGGGTTTTTTATTTTGGGTAGGTTAGTAGGGAAGGTTTAGTTTAGGGTAGTAGTTTTAGGGTAGGCACAGTGGTTGTAGTTTTAGTGTAAGGTTTGTGGGTTATGGTTGGGGAGGAGTTGTGGTAGTAGGGTTTTAAAGCAAACCAAAAGTAGGTTTATTTAGTTTTATTTATTTAATTTTATTTATTTTATTTTATTTTTTAATTTAATTTAGTTTATTTATTTTAGTTTTATTTATTTTAGGTTTGTTATTTTCTAGGTTTATTTATGTTTATGCTTTATTTAGTTTAGATTTATTATTTATTTTTAGGTTTTAGTTTTAATTTTATTTTAGGTTTAGGTTTAAGATTTTATTTTATTTTAGTTTAGGCTTTTTATTTTAAGTTTATTTTAAGTTTAACTTTTTTAGTTTAGGTTTTTTTTTATTTTATTTTATTATATTTAGTTTAGGGTTTAGGTTTAGTTTATTTTAGGTTTAGATTTAGGTATATTTTAGTTTAGTTTATTCTATTAGTTATTTTATCTCATTTAGTTTATAGTTTAGGGTTTTTATTTTTATTTATTTTTAGGTTTATTTCTTAAGTTTTAATTTTTATTTACTTTTTATTTTATTTTATTTTATTTTTATTTTATTTTAATTTAATGTTTAGTTTTTATTTTATTTAAGTTTTTTAGTTTAGGTTTATTTAATTCTTTTAGTTTAGTTTAGGTTTCTATTTAATTTATTTTGATTTATGTTTTATTTTATATTTTAATTTATTTTTATGTTTAGGTCTAGGATTAAGTTTTAGTTTAGGTTTTTATTTTATTTTATATTTTATTTATTTAGGTTTAGGTTTTATTTATTTTATTTTATGTTTTATTTGGGTTTAGGTTTTAGGTGTGTGTGGTTTAAGGTTTGGGGTCCAGGGTTAAGGGTTAGGTTTGTAAGTTTCATGGCATATGGTCAGGGATTAGTGTTTAGGGTGGGTGAATTTAGGGTTTTAGGTTTAGGGTGGGTAGTTTAGGGTAGGTGGGTTTATGATTTATGGTTAGGGTTTTTATTTTTATTTTGAAATTTTTTTTTAATTAAGTAAACTCATAGGTTTAGGGTTTATTTAGTGTATATTTAATTTATTTTAGTTTATTTTATTTTTTTATTTTTATATAAGTTTATTTTAATTTTTATTTAGTTTAGTTTATTTATTTTAAGTTTATTTATTTTAGGTTAGGTTTTTTATTTTAGTTTATTTTTTAGATTTAGGTTTATGTTTATGTTTATGTTGTAGTTTAGTTTAATTTTTATTTTATTTTTAAGGTTTAGGTATTAGTTTTTACTTTTCGGTTTAGGTTTAGGTTTTTTTTTTAGGTTGAGGTTTTAGATTTTATTTTTTTATTTATGGTTTTATTTTTTTAGGTTAGGTTTATTTTAGTTTATTTTATTTTATTTAGGGTTTAAGCTTTGGTTTAGATTTAATTTTTTTAGGTTTAGGTTTAAATTTTATTTATTTTAGTTTGTTTTATTTTAGTTTATGTTTAGGTTTAATTTATTTTCATTTTAGGTATAGTTTTTTTTTAGTTTAGGGTTTATGTTTTTTTTGTTTTTTTTTTAGGTTTAGGATAATTTTTTTGGCTTAAGTTTTATTTAGATTTTATTTTATTTTATTTTTGGTTTATTTTATTTTGATTTTAGGTTTATTTTGTTTTTATTTTAGGTTTATTCCATTTTTATTTTAGGGTTAGTTTTTATTTTATTTAGGTTTTTTAATTTTTTTAATTTAGTTTAGGTTTTTATTTATTTTATTTTAGCTAGTTTTATATTTTATTTAGGTTTAGGTTTAGTTTTTAGTTTAGGTTTTATTTTATTTTATTTTGGTTTAGTTTATTTATTTATTTTATTTTTGGTTTTATTTAGTTTAGGTTTAAGTTTGTAACTTCTTAGGGTTTAGGGTTTAGGATTAGTTGAGGGTTTATTTTTAAACCCCATGATGTATTTTATTGCCACAAAAAGGGTTACAAGGTCCTTAAAGGGGATAAACTCAAACTACTGCTCAAAGAGATACAATCAGCCTAAGGAGTTAATCCCCATCTAAGAACATCCAAGAGCAAAAGAAAACATTAAAGCAATCAAAAGATACAAGATGATTAACATAATAGGCTAAAGGAAGGTTAAGGCCAATGCTCTGATGGTTGTAAGAGTGCTTGGTAATATGGAGCAAACTTGCAAGATAAAAAGAGAGAAACACTTACAAAGTTATAATGAGAGAGAGATTAGCAAGGTAATACTGCAAAAGGTAGAAGGAAACAATATAATATGAGTATGATAATAAGGAAATGTGATAGAGAAGGCTCAGGCTCAATCACACCATGTTGGGGCAGATGCAAGTATGAGCATCCAAACTGGTTACATCACATGAGCTACTACCAAACCAAGAAGGAGTGAGAACATCACAGCCATCATAGCCAACAAACCTATGAGAAGGAAGCACCCAGTTGTTGATAATCATGTGAGCTTTATTACCTGCAAACCTAAACAAAATCATATTTATGCATATGAAATAGGTCGCATAGAAATCATCCATGGAAAAGGAAGAAGTAGCTGAATCAAGTCAATGAGTCTTTAAATGACACCATCCTAATTATAAGGTATATAAATGAATCAGTCGGGCCAGAAGTGCAACTTAGGGGTAGATGTAAAGTCCAAAAAATGAGCCCAATCAATATAATGAATGTGCAGTGCAATCCTTATTAGATCCAAATCAATAGTTGGCAAGAAACAATAGTGGGGGAAGGCAGAAACAAAACCCAAGAAAATAGCCAATAAGCATGGCAAAGAAAAGCCGAGAACTAAACCATAAACAGAAAAGATAGAAATACTCATACCACCCCTTAATAATAGAGAATATATTCCAAGGAGTAAGCACTAACAGTCCCATATTAGAAAAGAGTCCAAATAATTTCCATATGAGAATAAAAAACAAGACACAGATAACCAAGAGTAAAGGCGCCATAATGCAGCCAAGACAAAAGCCAAGACATGAATGGGCGATAAAGATTGCATTCTGTGACATCCCAAGACAAAAGACAAGAAGAGCACAAGCCATTCGGTCCTAGTTGGGAATAGAAATAACAAGGGTAATGTAGATCAGCTTATCGATAATGAGCAATAACCCGATAGAAATAGCAAGGCACTGAGAAATAGCCCCAACACAAAATAGCTAGTGGAAATACAAATTAGGATCCACATTAGAATAAAAAACAAGACGACATAACCAAGATAAAAAATAAAGGCAAGAGTAGCAAGACTCCAAGATAGCAAGGGACAACATAGTACCATAATTCAGAAAGCCATAGCCCAGACACCAATGACCAAAACAAAGAGACAGATAACTGGACAAGCATACTTTTGAAACCCTTAATCATATTGAAAAGATAATCGAACACAAGAAAACTACTGGAGCAACAAAGACAGTAATCAAAGAGCCAATCGAGAGCCAATCCTAATAGATTGAGGTTTGCATTGGAACCCACAGCAAAAGGATCAAAATTTGTATTCAAATGAAAACATCATTAGAATCGCACAAAACAATATAACATGTAACCAAGGCAAAACCATGGATAGCAACAAATAGGGCAAAACCATCCAAGCCTCTCAATCGAGTAGACAATGCCATAGTAGCCAAGAAGATATAACATAGGAATAAGTATCTTGAATGCAATCCATGAAACACCAAAACCTTAGACAATCAAGATAACAAAAACCAGCTAGCTTGCCATAAAACCACCCATCCAGGATAAACATTGCAATTGATACAAGTTTAACGGGGTTCAAAATAAAACCAACCAAGCAATCATCAACATCTTGCTGAACAAAATAAACCAAAACCCCAGAAATAGCCTGTAGAGTATTAATCCAGTGCAGCCAACAACCAAGGCGCATATCAATAAGCGCCAAGAATCCACCCCAAAAGCATATATAAAGATAGGTGGGGAAGAAAACTCCCACCACAAAGCCAATCCAATAAGGGACATTCAAAGCATTAGGGATGATTAGTCACATTAATCATGCCAAGGATAAGAGCTGTGTGGAAGACCAACAGAACCCAGAAGTAGCAGGGACAAAAGAGAAACAAAGAAAAAGGGTAAACATAGAAAAACTAAAGAAAGGCCAACATGAAAGCCCATTCTGCAGGGAGCAAGATAAGACCAAAGCCCCAATCTTAAGCTTAGTAAAGGTTCTCTTGAATATAACAACCGAATAATCAAGAAACTCCATCTGGCAAAATAAGCTAAATAAGAGTTACATAAAAGGTTAACCAAGAAGTACTATCAAAGTTCTGCACAATGATAATTCTACCATTAATGGTAAGGAGGTCAGCTGACTAGAAAGCCTGCAAAGAACATCCATAGCAGGTGGAAGAAAAGAAGAAAGCACCCCATAGCAAGATCCCACCAAAGAGACCTCACGAAACAGAAATGGATTCAGATAGAGTTTTGTAGGGGTCCGTGTTACAAGATAAAACAATAGCCAAGATGATAAGTATCAAAAGGCCAAATATTTCTTCATGCATAGAAGTAAATTAAAATATAATTCTCAGAAGTAAAAGAAAACCGTCAGCTCCAAGCTAGAATCAAAGAGAATATGGGAGACAATCAACATTTCAAAAACTAGCCAGTCAGTTAGGATCCAATAACCTAACAAGAATCATCAAGATCCCAAGTGGGATTGCAGTTATAAAACTAGTAATAGGTAACACAAAGCTCAACTGGGTTCCAATTCAAGAGATTGATGTGCATATAGTTCAACATCTGCCCCATAATATTGTAAATGCCAAAAACAAAGATCTTCCAACTAAAGGAGAAGGGGTAAAGGCAGCAAGTCATGGTAAAGAGCACAAGACAGCAATGATATCTATGAGGAGTATCCATAAAGAACACAAGGAAATAGAAAACCAGAAAAAAGGAAGATGAAGAGGAGAATTAGATTTGGTGGAAGCTTAATTGTCCAAGTTAACTGCACACACAAGTATTTGGGTATTGTAAATTGATCAAAGAGGATGATCTTTAATCTATATTAGCAAGGTAATCAAGACAAAGGTTCACGCCAAACATGAGTGATGGTAAAATTCAGAGAGAGAAGAGCTAGTTTGCTTGAGGAGGTAGTACAAACAAGCGCTCATATTGGTAAGTCAAAAGGTCAATCAAGAAGGCCCACCTCTATCCAAATATTGACCATTTTGAAGACAAATTTCAAGAGCTTTGTTGCCATAAGCTCGATAAGGACGTGAAATAAGGGGATAAGCAAATGCACATAGGATTATACCCTTAGAATCGAAAATGCCTCCACAATGAGCCATTATGAGAGACAGAGCCAGATAATTTTAATAATATGATCAAGAGGTTTTTTCCAAAAAACCATTCTATCATTTCGATAGTAAGACTAGTCTGGAAGGTTGAGGCCAAGTTTATTGGCAATTTATTTTAAAATGTATGTGATGAATTAAATTGGCTTTAAACAAGTCACAAATTTTGTTTTAGTTCTAGTAATAATCCTCATGTGATTCATACAAATCCCACGATGTTTAGCTTCTGATCCATCCATATGAACCAAATAAGAGTAATGGCGATTATGATTTTAATATGACCTTTAATGACATTGTCAAAGTAAACTTCAAGAAGTTGATATATAGTAAAAGTACAATTAAAATTGATAGTGTTGAATAGATCATCATACCAAATCCAAATTTTAGATGCAATAGCCCCATTAACAAAAACATGGTTAACATTCTCAATATGGGAACAACATTGACATTTAGAGGGTAAGGTTTAGGGTTTAGGGTTTATGGTTTTGGGTTTAGGGTTTAGGGTTTAGGGATTAGGGTTTAGGGTTTAAGGTTTAGGGTTTAGGCTTTAAAGTTTAGGGTTTAGGGTTTAGGATTTAGGTTGGGTTTAGGTTAGGTTTGTGGTTTAGGGTTTTGTGGTTTAGGGTTTAGCATTTAGGGTTTAGGCTTTAGGTTTAGGGTTCAAGTTTTAGCTTAGGGTTTAGGGTTTTGGTTTTTTTCTAACAGAGAAAAAATTCAGATTCAATATTTCTTCTTTTCAATTTCATCAACCAAGTAACACACCAAGTTTTCTAAGACATAAGTGATGACATAGATAAAAATGAGCATGCATAGAGCAAATTAATAACCCTAGATAACTAGAATCATCTTTACTGTAAGGACACAGTTCCATAAGCAGCAGATCGGATCGGCCATTCTTCAATTTCTATAATTCCCATCAAAATCGCTCAGGCCTCTCGAGTAACGGGATCCACCATCATATCCCTGATCTCTCCCTCCGCCACCACCATGGATGTAACCTTCGTCTCTCCTCCAGCCACCATAACCACCATTACTCCGACCACCACCTCAATAACCACCAGCACCTCCAGATCCCCCACCACCACTATGATAACCATAACCTCATCCTTCACTATCGATCTAGATTGAGTTGATTGATGTTAGTCAAGGTTCTCCCATTCTTATTATTTAAATTTATTAAGTTTTATGGTTTAAGTTTATTTATTAGTTTACTTAGTTTTAAGTTTCTAGGGATTTAGGGTTTGTTTAGGGTTGAGTTTAGGGTTTGGGGTTTAGGCTGAGTTTATGCTTTTAGGGTTTAGGGTTTAGGTTAGGTTTAGGTTTAGGGTTTTAAGATTTAGGTTCCAGGGTCAGGGCCTGTGGGTCTTGTGTTTTGTACTAGGGAGGGTAGGGTTTAGGGCCTGGGCTCAGGTGGCCCAGGTTAGGGCTCAGCTTGGGGCTTAGTTGGGTGGTTAGTTGGGAGGGTAGGGTTTTAGGCTCAGTGGTTTTTAGGTCAGGTCAGTTAAGTTTAGGGTAGAACCCAGGCAGTGTGGGTATAGTGGGTGGTTTAGTTTTAGTGTAGTAGGCCCAGGGCCTGTGGTTTTAGGGTTTAAGTGGGGTTATTTTAAATTAATTAAACCCAGGTAGTATTTAATTTATCTTGTATTTTTAGTATTAGATTTCTGGTATTTTAGGTTTAGATTTTTATTTATTTTATTTTATTTTATTTTAGGATTTTATTTTATTTTACATTTATTTTATTTAGGTTTTATTCTTAATATTTTATTTTAGTTTAGTTTATGTTTATATTTTATCTTTTAATTTATTAATTTTATTTTATTTTAGGTAGGTTTAGGTTTTAGTGGTTAGTTTTATTTAGGTTTAGGTTTTATTTAGTAAGTTTAGGTTTTAGGTTTAGAGATTAGGTAAGTGGGGGGGTGTAGCCTGGATACAAGGTTTAGTGTCAGACCCAGGGTTTGTGGTGGTAGAGCTCAGTGGTTTAGTGGTTGGGTTATGGTATGGTTTAGGGTTTGGGGCAGGTGGGTTTAGGGTTAAGACATTTTATATTTTTTAAAATTAAGTTAGGTTTAGTTTATTTAGTTTATTATTAATTTAATTTAATTTATTTTATTTTTATTTAGTTTAGTTTTTTTATTTTAGTTTATTTATCTGTTTAGATTTTTTTATTTTAGTTTATTTTAAGTTTAGGTTTAGGTTTATTTTTTAGTTTCATTTTATATTATTTTATTTTATTTTCTAGGTTAGGTTTTATTTTTAATTTTAGTTAGGATTAGTTTTTTATTTTTAGTTTAGTTTAGGTTTTATTTTAGTTTAATTTTTTATTTTTTAGTTTAGTTTAGATTTATTTTTAGTTTATTTTATTTTATTTAGTTTAGGGTTTATGTTTAGTTTATTTTTGGTTTAGGTTTAGGTTTTATTTATTTTAGTTTAGTTTATTTTAGTTTAAGTTTACATTTATTATATTTTGTTTATTTTAGTTTTGGGTTTAGGTTTTATTTTTATTTATTTTTAGGTTTTAGGTTTATTTTATTTAAGTTTTATTTTATTTTATTTTGGTTTATTTTATTTTTTATTTTATTTTAGGTTTTTTATTTTTAGGTTATTTTATTTTTATTGAGTTTATTTTATTTATTTTAGTTTACTTTATTTATTTTATTTTATTTTATGTTTAGGTTTTGGTTTAGGTTTAGGTTTAGTTTAGCTTTTTTATTTTATATTTTGTTTAGATTTTGATTTATTTATTTACTATTTTAGGTTTATTTAGTTTTAGCTAGGTTTAGGTCAGTGGCCTGGGTGGGAGTGGTTTAGGTTAAGTGTAGGTGGGTTGTGGCTAGGGTTGTGGCCTGGATATGGGTAGGGTCCCAAGTTTTAAGGTCAGTGTGTTTCAGGTCAGTGGTAGGGTTTATGGTCAGGGTCAGTATGGTTTTCTTTTAATTAAATAAACCAGGTTTAGGTTTATTTAGTTTAGTTTATTTTTATCCATTTAACTTTTATTTATTATTAGTGTATTTTATTTCATTTAGTTTAGTTTATTTATCTTTAGTTTTATTTTATTTATTTTATTTTTAGTGTTTATGTTTAGGTTTATTTTTTTATCTTTGTTTTTTTATTTTATTTTAGGTTTAGGTTTAATTTTTTATTTTTAGTTTAGGTTTAGGTTTTATTTTATCTTAAGTTTATTTTATTTATTTTATTTTGGTTTAGTTTATTTAATTTTATTTTATTTTTTAGGTTTAGTTTAATTTATTTAGGTTTTAGGTTTAGGTTTATTTAATTTAGTTTAGTTTATTTTAGTTTAGGTTTAAGTTTATTTTTTTATTTTAAGTTTAGGTTTTTTTTTTATTTTAGTATTATTTTATTTATTTTGGTTTATTTTTAGGTTTAGGTTTTATTTAGTTTTTATTTTTTTTAGGTTTAGTTTTCTTTATTTAGGTTTTTTTAGTTTATTTAGCTTTTTATTTATTTTATTTTAGTTTTATTTTATTTTTATTTTTCTTTTTAGGTTTAGGTTTAGGATTTCTTTAGGTTTTATTTTATTTTATTTTATTATTTTATTTTAGTTAAGGTTTTTTAATTTATTTTTTTTTAGGCTTTATTTAGTTTAGGTTTAAGTTTTAGCTTTTAAGGTTTAGGGTTTAGGTTTAGTAGTTTGGGATTTAGGGTTTAGGGTTTTAGGTTTATGGTTATCTTTGTGGTTGGTTTTATGGTTTAGGGTTTAGGGTTTAGGGTTTTGAGGGTTTCAGTATAGGTTTTACATTTAGTGTTTTAGATTTTTGGATTTTTTTTATTTTAACAGAGAACAAATTTAGATTCAACATTTCTTCTTTTCGATTTCATCAACCAGGAAACACACCAAGTTTTCTAAGACACTGGTGACGACATAGATGAAAAATGAGCACACATAGAGTAAATCAAAAACCTTAGATAACTAGAACGCTTACAAAGACATAGTTCCATAGTAGATCGGATCCCATTCTTCAATTTCTCCAATTTAACTACCCACCTCTCGAAGCTGGATCCACCATCATATCCCTCCATCATGGTCGTAACCTTTGTCACTCCTCCTCCATAACCACGAGTCACCACGCCTCCATATCCACTAGCACTTCTAGATTCACCATCACAATGATAAGCTTTCCCACCACCGCCAAATCTAGTTAGGCACATCGCCAAGGTTCTCATTCTTAGGTTTTAGGTTTCTTTTAATTTATTTAATTACTTTAGGTTTAGGTTTAGGTTAGGGGTTTAGGTTGTGGTTTAGGGTTTGTTTTAGGGTTTAGTTTAAGGTTGGGTTTTAGTTTTTTAGGGTTAGTGTGGAGAGGGGCTACGCTTTAGGTGTTTGGTTTAGAGTTAAGGGATTAGGGCTTAGGGTTTGGGTTAATTGGAGTTTAGGGTGGGTTTTGTGAGCCTAGGGTCTGGCCCAGGGCTATAGATTAGGATTGGATTGTGGTTAGGGTTTTGGTGTCAGGTCAGGGCCTGGAAGGAGCATTTAGGGTAGGTTTAGGGTGCATGTAGTGTTAGGGCCTAGGGTTTGTTACAAACCCAGGCCTAAGTTTATTTAGTTTATTTTTAATTATTTTAATTTTATTTTATTTTATTTAAGTTACTTTTATTTTTATTTAGTTTAGTTTTTTTTTATTTTAGGTTTATTTATTTTAGTTTAGTATTTTATTTTAGTTTATCTTTTAGGTTTATGTTTATGTTTAATTTTAGTCTATTTTATTTTATTTTTTTTATATTTTATTTTATTTTTATTTTTAGGTTTTTTTTTTAAGTTTAGGTTTAGGTTTTTATTTTTTTATTTTTTATTTTAGTTTAGGTTTAGGTTTATTTTTTTATTTTATTTATTTATGGTTTAGGTTTAGTTTATTTTAGGTTTAGGTTTTAAGTTTGTTTATTTAAGTTTAGGTTTAGGTTTCTTTTATTTTATTTTAGGTTTATGTTTAGTTTAAGTTTTATTTTATTTATTTTTTGGTTTAGGTTTTATATTATTTTATTTTAGGTTTATTATTTTATTTTTTTTTTACTTTATTTAGTTTTATTCTTAGGTATATTTTATTAAGTGAGTTTTATTATTTATTTTATTTTAGTTTATTTTGTTAGTTGATTTTATTTTATTTTAGTTTATTTTGGTCAGTTTTTATTTTATTTTATTTTATTATTTTATTTAGGTTAAGTTTTTATATATTTTATTTTTAGGTTTTATTTAGTTTACTTTTTACATTTTGGTGGTTTAGTTTAGGGTTTAGATTTAAGGTTTAGGGTTTAGGGTGGTAGGGTTTTAGGGTTAGGATTTAGTGTTTACGTTTAGGGTTTAATGTTTAGCTTTAGTGGTTTAGTGGTGGGTTAGGGTTAGGGTTTAGGGTTAGCTTAGGATTTTAAAAAAATTAAGCAAACCAGGGTTTAGTTTATTTATTTATTTATTTTATTTTATTTATTTTAATTTATTGTATTTTTATTTTATTTATTTTAGTTTATTTTAGTTTAGGTTTTATTTATTTTTTTTTAGGTTTAGGTTTATTTTTAGTTGAGTTTATTTTATTTTATTTTATGTTTAGGTTTTATTTTTTATTTTAGGTTTAGGTTTAGGTTTTATTTTATTTTAGGTTTAGATTTTAGGTTTTATTTTAGGTTTATTTTAGGTTTTATTTTAGTTTAGTTTATTTTAGTTTATTTTATTTTATTTAGTTTTTTAGGTTTAGGTTTAGTTTACTTTAGGTTTAGGTTTGTTTATTTTGGTTTAGTTTATTTTAGTTTAGGTTTAGGTTTATTTTATTACATTTTATTTTCATTTAGGTTTAAGTTTTTTTTTAGTTTTGGTTTAGGGTTTTTTTTAAATTATTTAGTTTAGTTTAGGTTTTACTTAGTTTAAGGTTTAGGTTTAGTTTTAGTATTTTAGTCCAGTTCATTTTAGTTTAAGTATTTATTTTATTTTGTTTATTTTTATTTTATTTAGGTTTTTTTTTTTTATAGTTTAGTTTAAGGCCTATTTTGAGGTTTAGGATTTAGTGTATAAGAGTTAGGGTTGTAGGTTTAGGGTTTAGGATTTAGGGATTAGAATTAGTTTTTTTAGTTTATTTTATTTTATTTAGTTTAGGTTGTTATTATTTATTTTATTTAGATATTTTATTAACATTTTATTTTCTTTAGGTTAGATTAGTTTTTGTTGTTTTTTATTTTATTTTATTTTTATCTTTATTTTATTTAGGTTTTTTTATTTATTTTATTTTATGGTTTATTTGGGTTTTTTTAGGGTTTAGGGTCAGGGCTTTAGGTTTTGGGGTTAGTTTAGGTTTAGTGTTTAGGATTTTAGGTTTAGGGTTTAGTGTTGGGGTCTAGGTTAAGGTTAGGTTGGGTTAGGTTAAGGTTTAGGGTTGCCAGGTTTGGGGGTTTAGGGTTTGGGTGTTTTGGGTTTAGGGTTTAGGGTTTAGGGTTTTAGGGTTTAGGATTTAGGGTTTAGGGTTTAGGATTTAAAGTTTAGGTTTTAGTTTTTGGGTTCAGGTTTTAGTTTAGGGTTGAGGGTTTTTTTTTTTTTTATTTTAACAGAGAATAAATTCAGATTTAATATTTCTTCTTTCTGATTTCATCAACCAAGTAACACACCAAGTTTTCTAAAACACAAGCGATGACATAGATATTAAAGGAGCACACATAGAGCAAATCAAAAACCCTAGATAACTAGAACCATCTCTACTGTAAAGACATGGTTCCATAAGAAGTGATTGATTCTTCGCCTCCATTTCCATCGAACCTGCCTTCTCGAGTAGGAATCAACCATCATATCCCCATCTCTCCCTCTGCCACCACCACTATAACCTCCTCCCACCTTAATAATCACCACTGCTCCGACCACCACCTCCATATCCATCAGCACCTCCAGATCCCCAACCACCACTGTGATAAATATCGCCTCAGCCTTCGCCTCCACCATCAGATCAATACTGAGCCTGGTTGATGGTGATGTTCTTTCCTTCAAGCTTCTACCCATTCCTAGCATTTAGGTTTAGGTTTAGGTTTATTAGGTTTTAGGGTTTATATTTATTTTTTAATTTATTTTGTTACTTTAGGTTTAGGTTTAGGTTTGGGGTATAAGGTAGAGTTTGGGTTAGGTTGGGATTTGGGGTTTGGGTTTAGATTTTAGTGTTTGTGGTTTGTGGTTTTAGGTTTTATGCAGGGTTTAGGGTTTAGGTTTAGGGTGGGTTTGTGGGTTCCTAGGGTTTAGGTTGGTTTAGTGTAGAGGTAGTTGGGTAGGGTCTGGTTTAGGAAGGGTTTATGGTAAATTAGTGTTAGGTTTAGGTTGTTTTAGGTATTAGGTAGGGTTAGGGTCAGGGTTTAGTGTCAGGTAAGTTTAGGGTTTATTTTTAGTTTTTTTTTCAAAGCAAGCAAACCAAGAATTTAAGCTCATTTATTAGATTATTTTATTTATTTTAGCTTATTTTATTTTTTATTTTAACCAGGATCTTTATTTTTTATTTAGTTTATTTATTTATCTTTAAGTCAATTTAATTAGTTGCCTTTATCTATTTTATTTAGCTCAGTTTATTTTTAGTTGAGTATATTATTTATTTTAGTTGGTTTTAGGTTTTAGGTAGTGTTTAGGGCCTGGCTGGCCCAGGGTTTTTAGGGTCAGGGATCCTGGAGCCCAGGGTTTAGCCCAGTTTAGGGTTTAAAGTGTAGGGCCCAGGGCCCAGTTTAGGATCTAAGCTCAGGGTTTAGGGCTCAGGCCTGGGATAGAGCCCAGTGGTGGGTTTGAGCCTTGGGTCTGGGGCCCAGGCCCAGTTTTTGGCCTGGGTGGGGGCCTTTTTTCAGCTTATTTCTTTTTTTTATCTTTTTGGTTTGGCTCAGGTCCAGATTATATTAGAGCCCAAGATATTTTTATTTTAGTTTAGGGTTAGTTTTTCAGGAGGGTTGTCAGCTTGGGCTATGCTTGGATGTGAGTTTAGGGTTGTGGCTCAGTCAGGGTAGGGCCTGGGTTTTAGGGTCGTGTTTAGTTTGTGGCTCAGGCTTTAGGGCTTTGGCCTAGTGTTTGTGGTTTAGGGTTGGGGTTTTTTTTAAGGTTTAGGGTTTAAGTTTGGGTTTAGGATTGTGTGGTAGGATTTAGGTTTAGGGTCCGTGGTTTAGATTTAGGGTTTTATTTTAAATCAAGCAAATCAGGTTTAGTTTTTTTAATTTATTTTTATTTATCTGATTTGATTTGATATTTTATTTTTTATTTAGGTTTATTTTTTTATTTTATTTAGTTTATTTATTTATTTAGTTAATATTTTTATTTTATTTTGGTTTAGGTTTTTTATTTATTTTATTTTAGGTTTATTTAGTTTAGGTTTTTTAGCTTTTAGGGTTTGGGTTTAGGGTTTGTGGGTTAAGGTTTTGGGGTTTGGATTTAGAGTTTTTTTGGGTTTAGGGTTTAGGGTTTAGGTTTAGGTTTTAGGGTTTTAGGTTCACCTCTTGAGATTGACTTGGAGTTAACTCACTCGAGAATCCCATGAGAAGCTAGGTATGCGAGAAGGTAGAACTTTCCGTAAGCTCATCATTCCAAGAAGTCATTAAAGTCAACTTATGGCAATGTTCTACCTGGGTAGCACCTGGGATACTGTAGCAATTCATTATTTCCAATGAGTAGATTGCCCCACCATAGGATGCTCCACCCATGGATATGCTTGTGGAGGACCAAGCCAGAGTTGATTACAATGTCCTAGCTCACCTTTGAAAGTTTCAAGCTAAGTTAAGCATATACGACGCCCTTGTCTTATCCAAAGAGCTGGGGGAATCTATAATCATGGCCTTACTTGAGATATGCTTAGCTCAACCGATCGGTATTAAAGAGGAGGCATGCCACTCGAATGACATCTTAGGAGTTAAATTTAGTGATAAAGACTTACTCCTAGGGACAACAGAGAACAACCACCTCTTTACATTATATGTTTTGAGTTGAAAATTAATTAGATTACTAGGGCTTATAATCCACCAACACAAGGTTGTGGGAATCCCTAAGAGGTGAGGATTTATGCTTGTAGCCTGAAGTAAATAGCTACCTCGGATCCTAAATCTAGGGTGCTTTAGTATGAGCTAAAGCATGACCTAAATCTAACCAACAGGTGGACATATGGGTTTACCTCCACAAGAGAGAATAATTTATCTGACTTCTAGACTTATAACCGCTTGGAGTAGCCCTTAGCTAACTCTTCCTATGATTTTAAAACCATGTAGTCCAGTCTTATGAAATGGAAGATAGCTAGGGTAGTTATTTAATTAGAAAGAGACTAAAGTCCTAAATACACTCTCTAAGAGACTGATGAGTGAGCATATGAATTAATCTATTGATGCAAAATCTTTTCAAATTATATTTCATTTTAGACACATCATTTTGATGAGGATTTAGGATTTATTATGCCTAAATGCATGATTAAAAGGTTATGGGTAAAATCAGCTAGAGGAAGGTGTTCCCACCACAGGGTTCCCCTCACGTCAAGCATTCCTTTATGCAAGGATGGAGATCCTTCATGTTCAAGGGAGAAAGAATATGCATGCATGATGTGAAACATATAACCATATAGCTAAGGGGTTGCTAAATCTTTCAATTATCTTATTTAGGTCTTAGGCTTTATGATGAGGTTAAGGTTGAATAATTTTTTTTGAGTGATGGTAGAAAAAGTTATTTTATTCTAAGAGCCTACTCGTATCCAAGTCAAACATTAAAGCATTAATCATTTAATAAACTACTAAAAAAGCATGCCGTCCTAATGCACAATGTAAACATAACATCAAACAATTATATAAACTATCATAAAAGAATAAAAGTCGATGCGGTACCAATTGCTCAACCCAAGAGAGAAAACATGGGTAGCCGAGCTCTACCCTTATACAACCTAGAATATGAAAACAAATTATAATTATATTAAATATTATGGGGGTCTTCTTTCATCATATCTCAATTTTGATTTGATTCCTTCTTTGATTTGGATGGTGCTTGCTTTAAAGGCATCATAGGGCACCCCAGGACAAAGCCTAATCTCCCATTGCACTAATCCAAATTCCTATTGCAAAAATTGCATTTATGTGGGAAAAGTAAATCTAACTACACATGCAAAATATAGTTTAGCTAAATATACATATAATCCCAAGAATTTGTATTTATAATTTGGACTTAGCACCCTATACATGGGTAATTAAGCCCACTTGTCCTAACTTGGATTATGCTTAAGGATTTAAGCAACCTGCAAAAAGAGCATTCACATTTTTAAGCATCCCTTAAGCATAATCCCCTGCAGAAAATATGATTAGGCTAATATTGGCCTATCATCTAGTCTACGAAGCATACAACCTAACATCAAATCTAAAATAATACATCATAAAACAAAACATACATCACATCATACACCATCCTAACTTAGAGCTAGAAGTGGTGACTTAATTCTAATGTGTGTATTAAGGCTTGTGTGGTAAGTCTTGATAGGAATTAGTGTTGTATTTTCTAAGTGTAGAAGGATTCAATTTAACATGGCAGGTTGATTTCACTTGAAGTAGTTTAACTGATTTGAGAATTTTAATGTGTTTTCTTTTGTTTCATTTGATTACACTTAGCAACTATATGTTATAAAGAGAGGAAAAAAGGATAGCCCTCTTTCAGCCTTACCTTAAGTAACTTTCTAAAGTATATTAATTTTGAATTAGTTCTCTTTAGTGAATGGCTTATTAAATAATTTATTTAATCCTATTCAAAATGAAAGGCATCTTAAGATTAATTTAATTGAATTGATACCACATGACATATATTAAATCATTCCTTTCCATCACATGTAACATGCATATGATTTAGTCCTAAGTGTATCTATACATGCAACATATTTTAGCACACTTAAATGATGAATGTATATGTATGTTTATAATTTATATTTTATTTGATTGAATTATTTAAACATATTAATTTAAAACTTTATCCAAATTCTTATACAAAATGGACATAAGAATGAAATTAAATAGGCATGTGCCATTGTTAAATCAGGGAATTGAGGTAATTAAATGATCTCCTTGGAGCTAGCTAAAGCCTCGTATTCTCGGGATGTCTAGACTATATACCAATTTGCATTCAAACATATGTAAATTCGTATACATGAACATAGGAAGTAAGCTCCAAATCATATGGCTAATCAATTCAACCACTTAGTCAATTATGAATGCATACAATTTTAATGTAAAATTGATTTTCATTCACGAATCACATATACATATACATGTACAAGGATATAGGCAAGTATGTGTCGTTGTTAAACCAGTGAAGTGATGTAATCAAATGACATCCATGGGGCTAACTAAAGCCTCATATTCTCGGATGTCCAGACTATATACTTGCTTTTCTTGGACACACATGGATGTATAAATAAATGAGGGAAAGAAAATCATGCAAAGATTCTATATTTTGTTTGATTTAATCACTTATAGATATGAATTAAAGCTCTATCCAAATTCTAATGTTTAAATACATAAGAATGAAATCAAATGGGTACGTGTCATTGTTAAACATGGGAAGTGAGGTAATCAAATGACCTCGTTGGGGCTAGCTTAATCTTCATGTTCTCGGGATGTCCAGACTATATACTCATTACCATTCAATCTTATATAAATCAACACATGAATAGAGGAAAGAGAACTCAACATTCATACACTTATGCTATAAGCACATGCATTTCTTATGTATTCATAACTAGCATCATAACACATATTATTATTCATTTATAAGCTTTTAAAAAATAAATTTGGATTTAATAGTGATAATAGCCACACATATATTAAAAAGATGGATTTTATTTTACTTGATTTTGAAAAGATGGATGCATGAATTCAAATGACATACCAAATTTAACATGATTAGAAAGAGGACTATCAAATATAAGCATGTGATTCATTCAACCAAACTAGTTCTTAAGGATAATGAAATCAAATAAGATTATTTAAAGCAAACCAAAGCTTCTTTATTAATTAAGTTTTATATTTTATTTGATTTAAAGAGGAGAAGAGAAATCATCACTTATTATTTTAAAGCCATTCCCAGATTAGTGATTTGATTTAATTTAATGAAATATAAATAAGTTGATTTTATGGGTTAATTAAGTTGAACCCTTCATTAGATGAATAATTACCCTTACATATGTCACCTTAAAGTAATTAACTAAATAATTATGAGCCAACATGATATGCATGGAAAATAAACTTGCAATGATCCTAGGAAATAAAAGGGGCCTAATGCAATTGGCTCATGAATAATAGTTAATTTGATTAAGGGACTTAATTAATTACTCTTATGGTTTTCTCAGACATGTAGACTAACCATAATTTCATTAAACTCCTTTTGGTTATTAAATACCTAAAGATCTACCCCATGATTTAATTAATTAAGGTCTGATATGATTATCATTTCAATTTGGTTAAGCAATTTAATTAATTAGTTAAATCTTAATTAATTTTATAAAAGGGTGAAATGAACTTAGGAAAGGGGTCCCAACCTTATTTCTTAGTTCACTTAGTTGAACAATGATTAATAAACTTAATTAACAAATTTATTACTATTCATGGGATTAATTAATCATTAATTAACTTAAAAGAGTATTTAAGGTTTAATTAGTCAATATTCCTAAGTAAGTGAGAAATAAATCCCAAGAAAATCATCGGAGGTAGAGGTCATCCCACTAAATTAACCCACAAAATTTGGGATGAATTGCTCAAGTAATTAAAGAGTAATTAAGCTAATAAATTTTGTAATTAAACCTTAAATACTATTCAAAATTATTTAAGATCATTTTTAATTAATTATTTTTTGAAATACCTTTAAAATGAGTATTTATTTGTATTTTTCTTATTTTTTTATATATTTTTATGATTTTTGTAAGTTACAACCATTAAAAATGATTAATCAAGCCTAATTAAAGCCTAATCCTATCACATGTGCGCTAACGTGACACACTTTCCACATGGCATCGTGAGATTGGCTACTTAAAACTTATCACCGCTACGCGCGGGGGAAGCGCCACCATCCGATCTAACATCAGACGACTATGATTAATCCCATGGCTTAATAGGATTAAATCAGATTGATCTAGCAGATCTAATCACAATCATCCATTTTGATCATGTAGAATGGATGGTGTGTGATCTAACATCATGAGAGTGAGAGAGAATAGAGTCTGTCCACCATTTCTCACTTGATCCAAGCTTACCGAGCTCGGATCAACTCCAAAATGATCCCACACCTTCTTGACATCGATTAGAGGGTATTCAACCCATTTTTTTCTAAGGATTGATTTTCGAAGCATACCTCACTGGAGCTCAAGACCAGCAGCTTGAATGATTGAGGAAGCTTCACCTAGTGGAGATGAAGCCCTGTTGAGAAGCAATTGGATCAATTCCTCAATGTTCGCTTTGAAGGCCATGAACCGAGCTTAGCTTTGATCGAAGTCCCACCTTTGGTGCTCAGGAAGCTTAGAAGATGATTCATTCTTGCTAGACGAGGCTTAGAGAAGGTGTGTCAAAAGTTAATTTGAGTTTGATGGAGAAATGGGGGAGTTAGGTCAAAAATGGGAGTGCCCTATTTCGGGTTGGATGGGAATGGCATTTTCTGATCGAGGAATGAGCTTGAGAACTTAGGGAATGGCTCTAGCGACTCATCTTGGGTAGCTAGGGCTCTGAGAAATGATTTTTATGTATGTATTTGAGTGGAAATGAGGGGGTGTATACCCCCTTTCATCTTGATCAAATGGTGGGATCAGGTTTAGCTTCTAGTGGCCTTCCGGCCATCTCAGGGAGTCATGGGTGGCAGGGAGGAGGTGAGTTAGCTCAGCTTGGTTGGTTGAAGGCGTGGAGGTGGCTAGCAAGGAGGAATCATAGGTTTCCTATGGGTTTCAAATGTTCCAATGGGGAGGGTGAGGTGATTTCACCTCCCATTGGTCATGATCACCCAACTTTGGGTCATGGCAAGGTCCTAGCTTAGTGGACCATTGGCAGAGTACCAAGTGGCCAAGGAATGGAAATGACTATTTAAGTGGGTGATTTGTCTCACATGATGCCCTTGTCCTAAGAATAGAATTATCATTTAGCATTAGATTTGATTTGGGCAGATTTAAAATGAGCCAAGAGTTGGTTAGCCCAAATTTCAAGTCAATTGGAGTTGATTTGGTTAGGTTTGGCTTAATTTGACTCATTTAGGTCAAATTGGGTTAGGTTGGGTCAAGTAGACCAATTGGTCAAATTGGGTCAAACCAAGGGTCAAGTCAAGTTCATATGATCATTTGGGATGTTTTGGTTTAATTGGTTTGGTTTAGTTTGGCTTAGATTTGATTTTGGCTCATTTGAATTCATTTGGGTCAAATAAGTTGGCACCAATTTAACTAAATTTGCCAAATTATCTTGGGTTGGTGTTGGTTTAGGTTTAGTTGATAAATTGAAGATGATTGTAGGCTTTGGTTTTAATTTGGATTTGGTTTTGATTTAGGCCAACTTAAACCTTTAGGTCAATTTGGGCCAAGTAGGTAAATTGTGTTTAATTGGGTCCAATCATGGCTTTGGTCAAGTTCAACAATCAATTTGGAATGAACTTGAGTCATTAATTGTAATCAATTTGGTTTATATTTTGATTTGACCCAATTTAGCCTTTTAGGTCAATTTGGCTCAACTTGGGTCAAGAGGGCCAATTGGGTTTGGTTTGACTCAATTCAAGGTCAAGTCATATTCAAATATTGATTTTGATTTAGTATGAATCATTGGTTTCAAGTGATTTGGCTTAGGTTGCAATTTGGCTAGTTTACATATGGGTTAAGGGATTGACTTGGTTTGACCCAATTTGTGAAAATTGATCAAGCTAGGGTTATCAACAATCATGATGGGAGATTTTGATGGGCATGGTTCAATCCAATTTGGGTAGGATTAAAACTTGGCTCAAATAGGTCAAATTGGCCACTATGGGTCAAGTGGACCAATTGCATTTAGTTGGCTTGATTTTGGGATGAGTTTTATTTAGTTGAGTTTATATATGGATTTGGGATTGATATATAAATTCAATTGCATTTGGTTCAAATGGGTTTTGGTTCATTTGAACATTTCAAGTCAAAAGGTTAAGTTGGGTTTGACTTGGGTTGATTTTGGTTTGGCTTGATGATTGTAGATTTCATTTATATTTGTGAATATGATTGAAGGTATGATTGATTCATGAGAAAATCAATTGAATTTGTGTTTTGGAATGAAGGAATTTGGCTAAGTCCATGGAGTAGGTTCATGTGGCTTTGGTTTGGATTTTGATTTGGTTTGATTAATTTTGATGATTTAAATGTATATTTCATTTAAATTTGTGAAGATTATTGAAAATATGATTGATTTGTGAGAAAATCAATTGAGTTTGACTTGAATTGGAGTAAGATTTGGCTAAATCCATGCAATAGGTCATATGGCTTAGGAAGGGTTTTGATTTAATTTGATTTAGTTTGATTTAGTTTTGATCATTTGAATGTAGATTTGATTTATATTTAGGAAGATAATTAAATATATAAATTTATTATGAGAAAATCAATTGATTTTGTATTGATTTGGATTAAGATTTGGCTAAGTCCATGGGATAGGTCATATGGCTTAGGAAGGGTTTCAAGTTTGGATTTGATCATGGACTTCAATCATTTGGTTTTGGAATTTTGTTTGAATTTGGATTTGAATTTGATGTTTAAATTGAACTTGAGGTTTGAGAATGAACATGGATTTGATTTGGGTTGTAGGGTAAGTGGACTATCCTAATCCTAAGGCATAACCTAATCTTATGGTTAACCCTTCTAAGTCTTTAGGCTTAGGTTAAGTGTTTACCTAATTTTAGAAGTGTCTTATAACTAGGGAAGTCTTAGTGTCTAGAAGACTCGTAAGTCTAAGATGGGAAGATTGAATCTGCACTCCAAAAGTGAGGTCAACAAGCCTTAAGCTCCATAGTGTTGCCCTTGGAGATAGATGATTGGAAGACCGAAGCAAAGTTTCACATTATAGACTCAGATACATCTCTCAACGCTTTGCTTGGGAGACCATGGATACATGAGAACAACATAGTTCCATTCTCTCTACACTAGTGTATGAAGTTTGTGAGATGTGGAATCTATTGTGTCAAAGGAGATCTCATGCCATTTACAATTCATGAGATCGCATATATATGAGGATGTGGCTTACTACCCTCAAATTCAAAAGTCTATTCTCGAACTTGGCCAAAGTTTAAAATAAAAAATAAAAAAAAAAGAAAAGAAAAAAGAGAAAATGAAAAAGAAAATAAAAGGGGCCAGAAATATACTTGGAGGAGGAAGTGGAGTATGACATTAGATTCCACCCATAGTTTGTTACTCCATTTGAACATAAGGGTAGGACGACCTGACCTCCACTAGGTAGAGGAAAAGGCTAATTTAGAGGCGCCCTGGGGTGGAAAACCTTATTGGCCAATAGAATATATGTCCCAACTAGAATACACCCGCTATCCATATAGACTTAGAATCTAGTTCATAGGATGAGTCTTATATGGTTAGCACCGCCTAGCTATTCTCAAGAATAGATTCTCTTGGAGGTGACACTTGAGCCGAGAATGATGAAGACCAAGCTCAAAAGTAAAGCATAAGTTTATCCAAGTCTATATGTGAAATAGTTAGGCATTGGGAACCTTAGCTTTAACCCCACTTTTCCTAAAAAAGCTAAGGGTTTGGTAGTTAAGGAAGCTCTTAAGTCATCCATAGTTGTGAAGACTCAGAGGTTCTTCCTGGGAGCATCATCGTCAAGCCAAGAAGTTGATGTACAACTTGAGGATGATTTATATAAAGATTTAATAAAATTACCTTTTGGTTAGTACTTGCCTTGTGTTCATAATTAGCAAAGAAAGGGTTAATCCCACATACTTGGTTAAAGCACAAGTTAGACTACTTCGAAAGGATATAGAAGAACAAATGCAAAAGCTTTCAATCAAGACCAAGACTAGGATTCAATACAGTGGGTCCAGTCGATGATGACCATTACTACTTAGTCATCACCAATAATTTGGAATCTAATAGGTTATTTTCTAATCACATTAAATCATGTCAGGAGATGTTCTTAGAAACTTCAGATAATCTAGATCATTTTGAAGTTAAAGATGCATTGCTAGAGTTCAAAGAAGAGATCAAGTCAACCATCGACGAGCTCAAGGAAATCAACTTAGAAATTGAAGAAGATCCACGCACCACATACATCAGTTCTTTGTAGAATGAAATTGAAACCAATGACTTAGTTAGGATATTGATTGAGTTTAAAGACTACTTCACATTGAGTTATGAAGAGATGCTTAGATTGGCTCTTGACGTAGTGGTCCATAAACTAGCAATAGAGCCTACTACTGACCCTATCAAGCAAGCTCCTAGATGCATGCGATTAAATATGGAACAACATTTCATTTCTGAAGTCAAAAAGCTGATCAATATTGGCTTCATCTAAGAAGTAAAATACCCTACCAGGTTAGCCAGAGTCTTCCTAGTTAGGAAAAGGAATGGCCAAATTCACATATGTGTCAATTTTAGGGATTTAAATAAGGCATGTCCAAAAGATGAATTTCCATGACTAATCTCAGAGCTGATGGTGGAGATTGCCTCATCTTATGCAGTCTTCTCTTTCATGGATGGCTCATCTAGATATAACCAAATAAAGATGGCCCTTGAAGATGAAAGAAACACTACTTTTAGAACCCCGATCAGAATCTATTGCTATAAGGTCATGCCTTTTAGCCTTAAAAAATGGGTGCTACATTCCGATTGGCAAACTCGAATCTTCGATGAACTTATTCATCTTCAAGTCGAGTGCTATGTCGATGATCTCGTGGTCAAAAGTTGAGAAAAGGAAGACCATCTCTTTGACTTGAGAGTAGTTTTCAAATAGTTAAGATAATTTAACTTTAAAATGAACCCTCTAAAGTGTGCATTGATTAGAAATTCCTTGGGTTTGTTGTCGACACAAGGTGAAATCGATCGAGAAGATCAAGGTGATATTAGAAATGCCACCCCTAAAGTTTAACTCAACTTAGATAATTCGAGGTTGGCATATAAGATGCTTTATATCTAACATATCGGGAAGATGTCACCATTCTCGGCACTTATCAAAAGGATGCCAAGTTCAAGTGGGATGATAAGTGTGAGCATGCCTTCAAGACATCAAGCATTACACGATGATCTTTGCCCGTTCTAGCGACTATCAGAAAGATGCTCATACTTTTACTATGTTAGAGGACTCCCTTGGTGCTTTGTTAGCCCAAGCTAATGATGAAGGGAAGGAAAATGTACCCTGCTACCTCAGTCGTCATCTAATCCCTGGCTAATTATCCACCCATTGAGAAGCATTTAGCTTTAATCTTTGCATCCTAAAAGCTACAGCATTACATGCTTTCTCATAACGTGAACTTAATCTCTAGGATCAATCCACTATAATATCTCATGACACGACACTATCAGGATGATTGGCACAACGTCCATGATCCTCTGTTTAATATTACCTTCATACCCCCGTGCGTGAAAGAATAAGCACTAGCAAATTTCTTAGTGGCACACCCACTTCTTGTTGACTCTCTGCTTAGTGATGATCTCCCGATGAACAAATCATGAACTTAGGGGAAACTAGCATTCACCATTGGGAGATGTACTTTCATGGTGCGACTTTCTCTCAAAGAGGAGAAGAACCACAATCTACTATTCTAGGAAAGGCAGTGTTATGAATAGTTCTCTAAACTCTGGACCATGATGTGATGAGATTCTCATATCATCTTTCCAATCTATGCACCAATAATGAAGTTGAATATGAGGCTTTAATTACCAATCTGGAATTAGTCGTTACTCTAAGCATCCAGAACATCAACATCTCCAAGGATTCTCAGCTAGTTATCAACTAAATCACTGGGTCCTATAAGGTTAAAAAGCCCAAGCTCCATCACTACCACAAGTACACCATAGAGTTATTAGCCAAAATCCCAAAGGTTACCATTTATAAGATTCCTCAATAAGAGAATGTTGTAGCGTATACTTTATCCAAGCTTGCCAAGGAGTTGGCATGTCTGGAGGATGAGTCCATATCAATACAGGTCCAAAATAGATAATTCTTATCCCTTATTGATATTGAACTCATCAAAAAGTACTCTCTTGAAGGGGAGGTTGCCATTGCCAAGAAGGAGGAGGAGTTGGGTGGAGGCAACCATTCATGGATTACCTAAATAAAGGCAAACTACCTCAAGAGAAGTCCCAAGCCTATGGATGAGCTCTTTCCTACACTCTTGTGGATGGTGTCTTTGTAAATGTCTTTCGATCATATATGGTTATGTTGTTTAGACAAGTGAAGCCCATAAGAGTGGCGGTACACTTATTATGTGGAGCAACTAATCGGTCCAAAGATGAAAGCCAAGATCAAGAGACTAGGATACTACTAGCCATCGATGATCAAATATTGCATGGATACTGACTATGCCACCAATGTCAAATACATGGTGTGGTCCACCAACCACCCAAAATTCTACATCCTACATTAGCCTTATGGCCATTCAAGTGTTGGGGTATCGACATAGTGGGCCCGAGTGATCCTCCTTTTTCCAACGGTCATTGGTTCATCTTAGCTACTACTAACTACTTTTCCAAATGGGTGAAGATGATTTCACTTAGAGAGGTCATAACTTAGAATGTGCTCTAATTTTTTAAGAACCATATTGTATATAGGTTCGGAGTGCCTCTATGAATTATATCTAATAATGGTACTACATTAAAGAGCATCAAAGTCAACAACTTTATCCAGAGACACAACATAGATTGGAGATAGATATTCGATCATCAACTATCTGAGGGCAAACGGCTTAGCAGAAGCCTTCAACAAAACTCTCATCAAAATACTAAAGAAGACACTCAACAATAATAAGTGACAGTGGCATGAGCAGTTAGTTGAAGCCTTATGAGCCTACCACACCACATATAGAACTCCAACTCAGTCTACTCCTTTCACTTTAGTGTATGGGTATAAAATCATTCTATCATTAGAAGTCAAACTACCATCACTAAGGATAGCTATGAGTAGCAAGATCACAAAAGAGCAGAATGCCAAGTTACGCTTAGAAGAGCTCAAAGGTTTGGAAGAGAGATGCTTGTGTGCATGCCAAAACCTCAAGTTGTACAAAGCCAAAATTATTCAAGCTAACAATAAGTTTGTCTGTCCTAGAGCTTTTCAAGTAGGAGAGCTTATTTTAGTTCTAAGGAGACCGATTGTTGCCCATCGTAAGATGAGAGGAAAGTTTGAACCCACTTAGGTAGGCCCTTTTTTCATAGACAAGGCCTATCAAGGAGGATATTATCATCTTATTAATCATAAGGTAGAGCACCTAATGCTTCCAGTCAATGTGCTCTACCTAAATAAATATTATAAATCATGTTTGAAAATAATTATCAATTATGAAAATTCCATTTTGAATTCATCCTATTCCATGTTGAAAGTATTCTTGTTTATGAATCTTCCATGATGTGTTTAGGGTAGGTGCAAGGAAACCTAACTGCTTCCTATCCTTCATCGACATAGCACAAATACAAACTACACGCAAACATATAAAACAAACACATATCTTTTATCTCAACTCAGTTGAGATAACGCCCTCACACACTCAATAGCTTCTTGGGTTGGCGTGCTACCCTGTAGTGTATCACCCTGTGGTCTTCTTGCTTTGGAGGATGTAAGTCATTTGATTCCTTTCTTACTTATGCACAACATAATATACTAAAACATTTCAAAACATCTTATAACATCCAAAAACATATCACTACATGATCAAATATATGATGCTATATTATACTATAATATATAGTATTATAATATGATTTAGGGTTAGGGTTTAGGGTATTCAAATCTCTAATAGTCAAGGGAAAGTCTCTTGAAGACATTTTCTTTAGCTACCATAACTATGTTAGGATTAAGTCATTCTTTAGATCTACTCTAATGACATCTTTATTCATGGTATAAGGTTTAGGGTTTAGGGTGTAGGGTTTAGGGTTAGTTTAGGGTTTAGGGTTTGTGATTTAGGGTTTAGGGTTTAGGGTTTTAGGGTTTAGAGTTTAGGCATTAGGGTTTTATGGTTTAGGGTTTAGGATTTAGGATTTAGGGTTTAGGGTTTAGGGTTTAGAGTTTAGTGTTTATAGTTTAGGGTTTTTAGGGTTTAAGGTTTATCATTTAGGGTTTAGTGTTTAGGGTTTAGGTTTTAGGTTTAAGGTTTAAGTTTTAGTTTAGGGTTTAAGGTTTTTTTTAACAGAGAAAAAATTCAGATTCAATGTTTCTTCTCTTCGATTTCATCAACCAAGTAGCACCCCAAGTTTTTACACAAGCATGACATAGATCAAAGATAAGTACCCATAGAGCAAAATAAAACCCTAGATAAGTAGAACTATCTCTACTCAAGACATAGTTCCATAAATAGATCAGATCAACCATTCTTCTGTTTCTCCAGTTCCCATCAAAACCACTCCAGACCTCTCAAGTAGCAGGGTCCACCATCATATCCTTGATCTCTCCCTCCGCCACCACCACGGCTGTAACCGTATCACTCCTCCCACCTCCATAACCACCAATGCTGGAACCGCCTCCATATCCCGGCACCTAGATCCCCACCACCCGTGATAATCACTGCCTCTACCTTTGCCTCCACCGCTAAGCCTAGTTGTTGATGATGTTCCTACCATCAATGTTCTGCCCATTCTTAGGATTTAGGTTAGTTTAGGGTTTAGGGTTTAAGGTTAGTTTAGGGCTTAGGGTTTAGGGCTGTAGGTTTTAGGGTTTAGGATTTAGGGTTTAGGGTTTAGGGTTTAGGGCTTAGGATTTACGATTTAGGGTTTTTTGGTTTAGCATTTAGGGTTTAGGGGTTAGGGCTTAGGGTTTAGAGTTTAGGATTTTAGGGTTTAAGGTTTAGGGTTTAGGGTTTAGGGTTTAGGTTTAGTTTTAGGATTTAATGTTTAGGGTTTAGGGTTTAGGATTTAGGTTTTAGGGTTTTTATTTTAAATTAAGTAAATAGGTAGGTTTAGGTTGATTTAGTTTATTTAATTTTTTATTTATTTATTCGAGTTTATTTTATTTTTTTATTTTTATTTAGTTTAGTTTATTTATTTGAGGTTTATTTATTTTAGTTTAGGTTTTTTATCTTAGTTTATTTTAAGTTTAGGTTTATTTTTAAGTTGAGGTTTATTTTTATTTAATTTTTTCTATTTAGGTTTTATTTTTTATTTTTAGGTTTAGTTTAGGTTTAGGTTTTAGGTTTTTATTTTAGGTTAATTTTTACGTTTTATTTTTTAGTTTAGGTTTAGGTTTATTTTTAGTTTATTTTATTTGATTTAGTTTAGGTTTAGGTCTTATTTATTTTAGTTTAGGTTTAGGTTTATTTTATTTTGTTTACTTTATTTTTCTTTTAGGTTTAGGTTTTTATTTTTAGTTCAGCGTTTAGGTTTTAATTTTTAATTATTTTTCAATTTTATGTTTCGGTTTATTTTTTTAGATTAGGTTTTTATTTAGTTTTTATTTTATTTTGTTAGGTTTATTTATTTGATGTTTTTATTTTATTTATGTTTTTTTATTCTTAGGTTTATTTTATTTTTTAGTTTAGTTTAGGCATTTATTTATTTTATTTTAGTTTATTTTTAATTTTTATTTTATTTTATTTTTAGGTTTAGGTTTAGTTTAGGTTTTTATTTTTTTTTATTATTTTTACTTTATTTAGGTATATGTTTTTTAATTTATTTTATTTTTAGGTTTTATTTAGTTTTGGTTTAGGTTTTTAGGTTTTTATGATTTAGGGTTTAGGATTTAGGGTTTAGTGTTTAGGGTTTAGGGTTTAGGGTTTTAGGGTTTAGGGTTTTAGGGTTTAGGATTTAGATTAGGGTTTAGGGTTTAGGTTTAGGGTTTAGTGTTTAGGCTTTAGGGTTTATGGTTTTTAGGGTTTAGGGTTTAGGGGTTAACTTAGGGTTGAGGGTTAGTTTAAGTTTAGAGTTTAGGCTTTAGGGTTTATGGGTTTTAGGATTTAGGGTTTAGGGTTTAGGGTTTAGGGTTTTAGGGATTAGGGTTTAGATTTAGGGTTTGGGTTATGGTTAGGGTTTATGGTTTAGTGTTTAGGGTTAGTTTAGGGTTTATTAGTTTAGTTTTTTAGGGTTTAGCATTCAGGGTTTAGGGTTTAGGGTTGTAGGTTTAGGGTTGTAAGATTGGGTTTAGGGTTAGGGTTAGTTTTAGGGTTTATGGTTTAGGATTTAGGGTTTAGGATTTGATTTTTATTAAACTAACCATCGGTAGGTTTTTTATTTTATTTTTATTTATTTTAGTTTATTTTATTTTTATTTTTATTTAGTTTATTTTTTATTTTTTTTTTTATTTATTTATTATTTAGTTTAAGTTTTATTTTATTTTAGGTTTTATTTTAGTTTATTTTTTAGGTTTAACTTTAGGTTTTATTTTTTATTTTTAGGTTTAGGTTTAGGTTTTAATTTTAGGTTTTTATTTTAGGTTTATTTTTATGTTTTTTTAGTTTAGGTTTAAGTTAATTTTTAGTTTATTTTATTTTATTTAGTTTAAGGTTTAGGTTTAGTTTATTTTAGGTTTTGTTTATTTTAGTTTAGGTTTAAGTTTATTTTATTTTATTGATTTTAGGTTTATTATTATGTTTTAGGGTTAATTTATGGTTTAAGTTTAGGGTTTAGGGTTTAGGGTTTAGGGTTAGTGTTATGATTTAGTGTTTAGGATTTAGGGTTTAGGGTTTAGGTTTAGGGTTTTTTAGGGTTTAGGTTTGTAGGTTTAGGTTTTGGGTTTTGGGTTAGTTTTAGGATTTAGGGTTTAGGGTTTATGTTTAGGGTTAGTTTAGTGTTTAGGGTTTAGTGTTTTTCAGGGTTTAGGATTCAAGGTTTAGGGTTTAGGGTTATAGGTTTAGGGTTGTAGGATGAAAATCAAGATCGAGACAGGATACGGTCGGATCAAAGATTGCATGGATCTGGCGATACCCAATGTCAAATACATGGTGTGGTTCTTCACTAACCACCCAACATTCTACAACCTACATCGCCTCATGGCCATTCGAGTATTGGGACATATGGGTCGATTGATCCTCTTTCTTCTAAGGGTCATCGATTCATCTTACCTACTACTACCTATTTTTCAAATAAGCGAAGGAATTCCACTCGAGAGGTCACTTCGGCATGTGGTCTAGTTTTTTAGGAACCATATTGTATATAGGTTGAGTGCCTCGATGAATTATATCGATAATGGTACGCATTCAATAGCTCAGATCAACAACTTTTCTAGACATAACATAGATTGGAGATATTCTACCATCAACTACTAGAGGGAAAGCGGCTTAGCGAGCATTCAACAAAACTCTCATCCAAATACTAAAGAAGACACCACAATAATAGCGATAGTGTCATGAGGAGTTAGTTGAAGTCTTGTGGGCCTACCACACCACATATAGAACTCAACTCGTCTACTCCTTTCTCCTTGTGTGGGTCCAAGGTTGTTCTACCATTAGAAGTCCAACTCCCATCACTAAGGATAGTTGGATCATAATAAAGTAGAACATCAAGTTGTGGTTAGAAGAGCTTGAAGGTTTGGAGGAGACTACTGGCTACTCAATTGAGATAACACCCCGGTGGTACTCACTCTCGCTCTAGGTCGGTGACATGGTACCTGCTAGTGTGTCATCCTAGTGGTCTTCTTGCTTTGGAGGATGTAACTCTACCTTCTTTACTTGGCCCGCACAATGACCACTTTGTTAGTTTGGTAGGCCTTACTACATGGCTGGTAAGCTACCTTATGTTGGCTTTGTTTAAGAGGATGTGAGTCTGCTATGCTTTCTTCTTGGATTATCCTTTATTAACTGATCAGGTCAATTATATTTTAGGTTTAGGATAAGTTTCCTAGCGGGTCCTTCCCTCCCGACTGCTCCAAGTCTGGGTCCAGTCCTTCCACAGGGCTCCCTGCTTAGTAGTCGCTCTAGGGAAGATTGCATCTGTCCCACCGATGATAAACTATCTTGATGATCAGTTCTGCTAGAAAAATTGTTAGCCTCCATGCTTTCTTTCTAGGTTAATCGTTGTACACTAACAAGCACTTTAGGTTGGTTGGTTCTTACTATACTGATGGATACACCACTCATGCAGATGAATACACCTTAGGTTGGTTCTTGAACCTTAGGATATACAACTAATGGTAGATGTAAGTCTACTATGCTTTCTCCTTGAGTTGGCCACCATACACTTATAGGCCTTCTTTTCCAAGGCTTAGGATAATGCCCCTAGCATCACCTCCCCTATGGGTACTTTATTTGGATCACATCCTTTGTGACCTAATTTAGACACTACCTGAGTTACTATTGGATTGGACAGTTCCCCTTATCTAGTAACCACCCCTGTAGTTGGAGAATCGATCTTGTGGATTTGTAGATTCTCCCTTGGTCTAGTAAATCTGAGATAGGTCAAGGCCGACATAGCCCCTTCTCAGTGTGGTCCCTCGTACACCAACAGGGTCAATGAAAATATATAAACAAAATATATATTCACTTGTGGATTAGGAGGACACCCCTAGTGGTACCTTTTCTCAAGCATGTATCTTATCTTTAGGGTAGTGTCAGCAAAATTCCCTATAGGAATCACCTAACTACTCTTGAGTTGATGTAAGTCCCCAACAACATTCACTCAATAGTCGCCCCTAAGTCAGATTCAATTTGTTGTGCTACTAACCGATCACCCCAGCGGTTGTTCCCTGCTTTTGAAAATGTAAGTCTGCTACGCCTTCTTCCTAGCATAGTCATTGCACACTGAATGGAAACCCCTTTGGTTGCCTAGCTCTACACCACGGCTAGTAGACTATCTATTTGGATTTGTAAATCTGAGTAAGGACAAGTCCAATAAATCCCCATCTCAGTGGGTCCATCGTACACTGACATGGTCCATAAATTAAATCTATCAATATTGATTGAGCTCACATCCCCAATTGATATGCCCTCAATTCAAAATCAAACTAAACCGAACAAACCATAGCAAATCACATGAAATTAAGATAAAATTAATCCTGACTACTTTTGAGTTGACATAAGTCCCCAGTGATATTCACTCAGTAGTCACCCTAGGTCAGGTTTGATTTATTGTGCATCCAACAGGTCACCCCAATGTTGTTCCTCTCTTTGGAAGATGTAAGTTTGCTATGGCTTCTTCCTAGCACAGTCGTTGCACACCGAAAGGAAACCGCTTATGCTGGCTAGCTCTACCTCGCATCCTGTAGACTATCCCTTTGGATTTGTAAACCTGAGGTAGGTCAAGGCTGATATAGCCCCTTCTCGATGGGTTCATCACACACCGACAGGGTCTATACATTAACTCAAATTAAATTAAATCCAATCTAATTTTCCCCAGTGGAGTTAAATCACACCCTTCTCCTTAATGGAGCCCCAAATCATATTTAAACAAGTCATGCAAACAAATCAAATTCAAAACCTACCTCCCTAGTGGAGCCAACTTAAATTAACTCCCCTAGTAGAGTCTAAATCAAAGAAATCCAACGAAACTCTTATCCCCAGTGGATACATCCATAAACATGTCTATGAAATCAAACTCAAATCACAATCCCTAGCGGATAGCTTTTCTTGTGGAAGGTTCATATACATCCCTGATGGACCCATATCTCAAAAGATATGCCTCCACAATAATTAAAACAAAATAAATTAAAGTCAATTTGATCTTAATCCCAGTGCATTATAGATTCTTATCCCCAGCGGATCTTCATTCCACAAATCCTATAATCAAATCAAATTCAAACCTTGTCCCCAGCAGATTTTCTTTTTCTATGCCCTCGACATAGACCCTCACATGTAATGTCCGATGCATGTGTGATCCCCTAACAGATCTCCCTCCATGTCCTTGACATGGAATTCTCATCAAATCTTATTTCTTCTCTTATGCACACCTTTAATACTTCAACCAAAAGCCTAACAATGTATTCATTCAAATTACACCATCTTAACATTGTAATCAACATTTTATGATTTGTGATGGTGTAAGCTCAAACTAACTATACAATATCATGCTAAACATATAATAGCATGAATTAACACACTATATTCTATTATAATATATGATGTTATATTATAATTTTCTATAATATAATATATTGTCTAACTTCACACCTCATTAGAATCACTTAAAAAGAACAAACAACAACATTTTCTCAATATATAACTAATGTTCATGTTGGAAGTAATATTGTTATTTTTC
Organism: Cymbidium sinense; assembly: GCA_021442155.1. Lineage (NCBI taxonomy): Eukaryota > Viridiplantae > Streptophyta > Magnoliopsida > Asparagales > Orchidaceae > Cymbidium > Cymbidium sinense. The sequence continues at coordinate 174,039,989 of CM038214.1, forward strand.
TATTAGAAATGGTACAAAATAGCATAATTTTACTGTTGCTTCTTGGTGTGTGCCGTGAATTTGGCCAAATTCTTCCATCTCAACCTTCAAATTAACATTTTTATAAGTTTTGACCCAATGTATTATAACAAAAATAAAACATACTAAAATGTACAATAACATTTAGTAACACACCACAACATTCATATATATGTGAAGTTATATTGTTATGTACATTATATTTTAATATGCTTTCATAGAATATATTATCTTACATTACACCTTAAAATGAATCACTTTAAGCAAAAAATTTATAAAATTTGGTTGAAAAATGAACATTTTTTTGGATGCAAAATTCCATTCTTTTGATTAAATGACACACCATAGCAATGATGTTCCCTAAAGCTTACCTTAAATTTGGCCAAATCTCATCATCTCACATTGTCAGTTTATATGAATTATACTAGTACAAACCTACTCATACTATAACAAACTAAAATATGTTAAACAACAAGTAGTAATACAATAGTATGCTATAATGCATGATGCTACACTATGTTATGGCATCCTATATTATAATACACTATAACATATTATAATATTTTATATTATATTTCATATCACATCACAATGGATTGCTTAAGATAAAAAATCATAAAATTAGTAGTAAATAGTAAAAACTATATATTTTAATCACTCACATATTTTAAATTGAAAAATATATTATGATGTCATGCTACCTATTATGAATTTGGCCAAAATTTACCATTTTAAAGTCTAAATCAACATTTTATAAATAATGCTAGTGTAGGCTCGACTACATGATTGTAAAATACTAAAAGAAATTAAAATGTAGAATAATATATTATGATATATGATGTTATACTATGCTAAAACATATAATATTTATTTTGAACATAAAATCTTACTTTTTAGACTACAAGTGGCGTAGCAGCTTTGGTACTACAACCTAATTCCCACTTCAAATTTAACAAATTTCATCATCTGATTTATTAAATCTATATTTTTATGATTTATATTAATATAGACTATAGACATAATACCATAATATACTAAAACATTTCAAAACATCTTATAACATCCAAAACACATCACTACATGCTCAAATATATGATGCTACATTATACTATAATATATGGTATTATAATATGATTTAGGGTTAGGATTTAAGGTATTTAAATCTCTAATTCTTAAGGGAAAGTCTCTTGAAGACATCTTATAACTATGTTAGGATTAGGTCATTCTTTAGATCTACTCCTAATGACATCTTTATTCAAGGTTTAGGATTTAGGGTATAGGGTTAGTTTATGGTTTGTTTAGGGTTTAAGATTTATGATTTAGGGTTTAGGGTTTAGGTTTAGGTTTTAGGGTTTAGGGTTTAGGGTTTAGGGTTTGGGGTTTAGGTTTTAGGGTTTAGGGTTGTAGGTTTTAGGGTTTATGATTTATGGTTTTAGGGTTTAGAATTTAGGGTTTAGGGTTTAGGTTTTAGGGTTTAAGGTTTTTTGGGAACCCCATATAGGAATTTTATTACCACAAAAGAATGGTTACAAGGTCCTTAAGAGGGATAAACTCAAAACTATCGCTCAAAGAGCTACAATAGAGAATCCCCATCTAAATACATCCAAAATAAGAAAAGATAAAAACAAAGATAAAAGTAATAAAAGATACAATGACAACAAAAAAAGCCAAGGGTCGAGATATTATAGAGCTTGGGAAGATGAGAAAAGCCACCTCAGAATTGGAAACACAAAGAAATAGTAGAACCCGCAATAGGTAGAAAATGGAATTAGCACTAGAGAAATAAAAGCTATAATAACTAAAGACTAATGAAAGAAAAATAAGAGGAGTTTGGGAAGAAAGGCTCAAGCTTAGTCACCACATAAATGTGGAAACCACAAACGTGAGCATCCAAACTTCCAACGAAGGGTTACATCACAATTTCTACTACCGGCCAAAATTATGTGTGAAATCATCCCAACCATCATAGCCTACATACTTGGGAAAAGGTAGCTGCTAAAGAGTGGAAGTTAGATGGTCTTTAGTACATGCATACTAAGCAATAGAAAAGCAAACTATAGGAAAAGCTGTTCCACTCTTCACCCAGTCAACTAATTGCCACCAATCCCAAGAGAAAATAGCATCAACAAGACTACCCCACATTGAGGGAGAAGGACCAGCCAACAAATCCCCCACACAGTAAGACCACCATGAAACGGTATCCAACCCATGAGTGTTGAAAGGCAAACACTAGTAAAATCCCCAGATCTAAACATTCACCTACTAATAATAGTGGTAAAAACATTATTCCCAACCAGATCAAAGTAGAAATTATACAAGGCTAATAGAGCCAAGAATAACCTTAGCCAGCAATCCAACCCATACAGCATAGGCATAGGCAAAAGAGCTTACCAAATAACAAGCAACAAATCAGTAAGAAAATCAATAAGCCAAATAGTACCACAACACAAAAAATTAGCTGGCTCAACAAAATAACCCAATAAACCATCCAGGCGATTGACAAAATAATAAATGAAATAAACCAGAGAATGAGACAAGCAAACCAGAAGGGAGGTAGTTCCATTATAGAGAATTAATGGTAAACAACCCAACAACTAAGCAACTAAAGCCAGAGAAGGGCACATTACCATCAACAGCCAAACCAGAGGGAAGAGCAGACCAAACAAAACATCAACCAGACATAAAAATTGTGAGAAGCACAATAATAAGAGGGGAAAGAAAAATAGCAGCCATAAATGGAAAATCACCTAATCCATCCTGGAGGGATGAAAAGAGAGTAGCATAACCCAGCAGGTCCAGTAAAATAGCCGATAATCCAATCTAAGAAAGCAAATACCAGGTAAACACAATGCCCAACATAGGTAAGGGTAAAAAATAGCAACAGGTAACCAATAGAAGAGGCTGAAGAGCCAAACACCACATGAATAAGAAAACCAGAAAAATGTAGCAGAATATCAAGAAAAGTAAATAACATACCAAGTAAAATAGAAAAAGGAGAAGATAGACATAGAAAGTAATTAAATCAAGCGAGAAAACAAAATAATTCAAGTTAATTTCTAAGATAAGGTAAACTAGAGTTATCCAAATTAACCAAACCTCATAATTGTCTAGAAAGATTAAAATGATTGTGGAGAAAAATTCCTATAGGGAGTCACCTTCAAATCTGTGGTGAGAAAGAAAAGGCAAGACACTATAAAAATTCATCTTGGTAAGATGTCATGCAGATTCACAGATGTACTTATTCAGGTGATTGGGTACATCATCAAGGAATAGTGTACTATCTCAAAAGACAGAAGTCACTACCCTTTAATGGAACCAATCACCTCAATAAGGTCTCCTAATGATGATGGGTCTACATATGTATCAGAGATTCTTCCCTACTTTATATATAGAAAATGTGGGTATTCCCATAGGGAAATAGAACCTAAATTACTTTGGCTAGGAAAAGCACAACCTAAATCTAAAAGCAAGAATGGTAATTGGTTTGTCTAAATTTCATTGACTTACAATGAGGGGTGGGAACTAAAATGATTTTAAATACAGTAGGAGTTTATGCTTATGCAAGATAGCTAATTAATATAGGAGATGCTCAAACTACTCCTAAGATCTTTAGATCATATAAGGTATGCTTAATTTTGAATTTAATGCAATTCAAATTTCATTTTATTTCATTTTACTCACTAATAGGATTTTTATGATTGCATGAAAGAAGGTTATTGGCCAAAATGCAAGAAGGGAGGAGGTGAGTTTCAGGACCCTCAAGGTCAACTAGGTTCTGGCAAGGTGGGAAACCCTCTAATCAAGTGAAATAAGATGCATTTGCATGATATTATAAAAAATGCTCTTAGCTAAGGTTTAAATTCTTTTATCTTGATTTTAAATAGCATTAGGTGAGTTATGAGTTCTTTAATTTTAATTTGAATTGTTAAGTTGAGTAAAAGATTTATTTTTTCTCTAAAGAGCTAATCACATAGGCCATAAATAAATTAAGAAACTAGGAAAATCATGCCACTTAATAAAAGCTAAACAAAATCAATCAATTTATAAAGCTAATCAAAAAATAAATGGTCATTATGGTGGGCACCACAAAAGAAAAATATTAAATTGGTAATGATCATCTTATACAATGATTTATAGATGAATATTACATTTAAAATTCATTATTATGGGGATCTTAGCCTTTTTTTCTTCTTTCTTCTTTCCTCTTTTGGTTCCTCCTTTGGAAGGTTGGAAGGTGGATTCTCCAAAACTTCACATGGTACATATGGGATTATGAATACTATCCAAATCCCCATAACAAATCATTCCAAAAATCTAATTATACAAATTTTACATTGAAAAAAAAAAGTAAATCTAAGCAAAACAAAGGTTAGTTAAATCACACCACACATCCCAAGCATGTATATTGACTTATCACCCCACACATGGGTGACTAAGTCCACAACTATGGATTATGTTTAGGGGTATAAAGCACCTACAAGAAAAAGTATTTATATGTTTATTTATGATAGTGCCTCTTAAGCACAATCACATAAAAGAATAGACTAAGATCTACCATTCATTCTACGAGCATACATCTAACATCGGTCTAAAACATATATCACAAAATAAAACATAACATCAAACATGCAGCTAACCTAAAGCTAGAAGTGGTGACTTAGGCTAATGTGCTTTGAAGGCTTGTGTGTATGCTTAGAGGCTTTAGGTTCAAATTTTCTAAGTGTGAAGAACATGTTCAACTTAGAGGAGGGCTTTATTTAAGTTGTTTAATTGTTTTGGGTTGATTTTATTCATGTTTTGATTTGGTTTAAGTGAAACCTACAATTAATTACTAAGTTAGGAAGAGAGGGAAAAAGAAGAGAACTTCTCTTTCCTTGCCTAACCTTAAGTAATTTTCAAAAGTAGGTTCATATTTTTGTTTCATTTAGGTTTTGATTACATCTTTTAATCAATCCTAAGTTTAGATAAACTCTAAAAAAACTATTCAAAAAAAGGCATTTTAAGATTAAATAAAATGAATCAAAATTACACACTTTACTTCATTTCTTTCCCAACATATATAACATGCATATGGATGGACCCTAAGCATATCTATACATGCAAATGAGAGTAGTTAACACAATTTATGATGCATGCTAAGTAATCCATTTAAGAAAATTTAGAAGTTGAATATGCATGATTTTTCTTAAGTATAAAAGGTTTTCTTATCCAAAATTTCACATACATACATGAAACTAAGAAAGGCATAAGTGAGTACAATGCCATTGTTAACAGGTGTAAGGTACAAGACCTACTTAGGGCTACTTAAAGCCTCAAACCTGGTTGTCAGGAATATACCACTTTCCTTAAGTACAAACATGTATATAAAAGAAATGAAATAGAAAAGGAAGAAGCAAAAGTTATTTAATAGATTTGTTTTGTTTATGCAATTTATGTATGTAAGTGTAGGTATCCCATCTTAAATGGTAGCATAGGGATGAATAGAATATAAAATTAGGTGAGCATTAGGACCTTTTCAAATGAACCTTATATCTCACCAAAATTCCTATTCAAAACTATACCAACATAGGAAAGAAAGGAAACCTATACTAAGCATACCTTTATAATATTTCACATGCAAACTTATAATTAAGATATGAATAGCACACTTTCATATTTGGTATTTGATTTATGTATTTTGAAAATAATTTGGATTTAGTAGTGATAATAGCCACTCATATTTAATTTTAGCAACACATGCACATTTGACATAAAGTAAACAATTTCATTTTAAAATTTAAAACATGAGATTATGAAATCACACATGGCATACAACTTAACATGTATGGGAAAGATCCAAAGCAATAAAATCATTTAAACAAACTCACTTCACTTAAATCCTAAAGACATTCCTATAGAATGAGAAAATTTAGAATAAATCAAAGTGAATTTCAAAGTAATTTTTGGTTAGTTTGAAGTTTGATTTAATTTTGAAAAGGTGATATTAGTTTGCTATTCCTAACCCATTCCACATGTGTTTGATATTTTTGTATAATTTTTAGGTAAATAGATCCATTTTTATGTGTTGATTAGGTTAAGGTATGAACTAAGTGACTTAATTAACCCTTACCTACACCACCTTAGAAGAATTAACTAAGTAATTATGAGCCAATGAGATGACATAAAACCCACACAAGGAATTTAAATTTGCAATGCACCTAATAATGAAAAGGCCTAATGCAATTTGGCTCATAATTAAAAGTTCATTAAGCTAAGGGGTTTAGCTTAAGTAATTTCAAAATACCCTTTCACACATGTGAATTGGATTTTGATTTCCTTAATTGAGCTTAGGCTATTAAACACCTAAGCATCTACCAAAGGTAGATTAATTAACTTCTAGAACTTTTAGAATTTTGAAAATTGATTAAGGGATAATTAATGATTTAATTAATTAAGGAGATTAAGGAGAGAAAGGGGTATAAGGAATAGCTTAGGAAATGCCCCAAAAATTATTCCATAAACCTCTTACTTACTAGATCAACCTTAATCAACCCTAATCAGAGGGTAAAACCACTAATCATACCCTAATTATGCTTAATTACATAAGAAGGGTAATTAACCATATCTGATACTCTAATCAAGCCTTTAATAAATCCCAAGAACATTAGGGGAGGTAGAGGTCATCCCTTAAAATGTACTCAAGAAATTTGAGATTAATCAGAGGCCTAATCAAAGAGTAATTAGCAAAATATACTTTCCAATAAAATCCAAATTCAAAGAAAACCATAACTCAAAATTCATTAAAATTAATTTTAAAATGTTTGAGGTTTAATTATCTATCAATAGATTTTTATTTCATATTTTTTGATTTTTTTTATGAAAAGTTATACATTTTTAAATTTTCATAGATTAATTAGGAATTAATTAATACACTTAACTAATCTCTCGTTAGTCCTTAGCTCACGCACACGCAGCGTGGCGGTGGTCGCTTTACATGCATCACCCCTTTAGGGGACAACTTAAGTTGTCACCTCATAAAGTCAGCGGCGGTGCACGCGCTTATATTCTCAGCCATCCGATCAAAGTTCAGACAGTTGAGGATTCCCCCGTGGTTTATAAAGGATAATTAGATTTCTAAATGTGCTAAATAATCTCAACTGTCCATCTAAAATGCGAATGGACGGTTGAGATGAGCTGTTCTTTCCCTTGATCAATAGACACCGTCCATGATCAAAGGGAAGATCCAAATCGATCTAGCATGGAATCACACAAAATTTAACCCATCTAGAGAAATAGGCGGCAAATCCACAGTCAAAATTCAATAGGTGAAAATTTCTTTCACAAAGCTCCACCACATTTAGTTTAGTGATTGGAAAATTTCATGCCCTCAGGTGGTCCGGTGCTCAAGATCGATGAGGTAGCTTAGTTTGGTGAGATGAAGCCCTTGAAATTCTAGACCATTGATTGGATTAATGGATGGACAAACCTCTCCTTGCTTGGGCTTTGGCTTTGATTGAATTTGATCCTTCCTTGCTATGGGAATTCCTATAGAAGCTTAGGCAAGCTTGACTTAGCTCCTAGATGAAGTGTGCAAGAACAATTGGGAAGAAATCAAATGTGGAAGAAATCAATTGAGAAATAGGGAATTCAAATCCTCTCTAAGAAGCTTGGGAGTGCTCTCGATGATTGCTCAGGTCCCTAGGCTTCAATTGAGAGCAAGTGAAAATTTCATTGAATTAGGGAGTATATCTCCCCATGGGGATGGACACCTCCTTTGCCATTTTGATCCAATTGCTCAAATTGGAGAGGTTGTTTAGGCTATTTTGAGTGTGCACAAGGTCTGTTTGATCTAATGAATGTATTGCCAACTTCCCATGTGCTTGAATTGAGCTTAAGAGGGAATTTGAAATTATAATTTTAGGCTAAGTGGTTGGGTTTGGTCTAGGGACCAAATGGGCTGACCCAAACCCATTGGGTTGGGTGCACCACTCATCACTAAGTCCCCTTGAGTTTTTAGGAAAGCCTCAAGTGATTGTGAAGAGGGTATGACCAAATTACCCATGTGCTAGGCAAAATTTTGTTCTATGGCCTAGGGTAGAATGCTCATTTTGCTACTGTTCTAGTTTGGACATGTTGGGTACGTGGAGAAACTAGGTTTGGCCAAATTTCATTACATTTGGAATCCATTTGGTAGGGTTTGGCTCATGTTGGCCCATTTAGGTCAAAATGGGGCAACTTGGGTCAAGTTGACTAATTGGTCAAATTGGGTCAAACCAAGGGTTGGGTCAAGTTCATATGACCATTTGAAATGTTTTGGTGACTTTGGTTTGATTCAAATTAGTATTGATTTAGTTTTGGCTCATATGACTTCATTTAGGTCAAATTGGTCAAGTTGACCTATTTGACTCATTTGACCTATTTGAGGTGGGTTAAGGGTAGGTTTAGGTTAGTCATATGGATTGGTATCTTTGTTTCCAATCAATTTGGGTTAAGTTCAATTTTGGCTCAACATGACCCCTTTAGGTCTTGTTGGGTCTAAGGTTAATTGGGCTAGGTTGGGTATAGTTGGCCAATTGAGGCTTTGGTCAAGTTCCACAAGTGATTTGGGATGGACTTGACCCATTGGTTTCAATCAACTTAGATCAAGTTTTGACACATTTTGGCCCTTTAGGTCAAAATGGGTCAACTTGGGTCAAATGGGCCAATTGGGCTATGTTAGACTCAAATGTTGGCTTGGTCAAGTTCAAACATAAGTCATGAGTGAACTTAGATCAATGGTTTCAATCAATTTGGCATATGGTGGAATTTGGCTATGTAAGGTTTCATTTTAGGTTAAGTGTGGTCAACCCTTAGGTTTGACTTGGTTTGACCCAATTTGGTTGATTGATCATCCCATGATGATTGTTGATCATGATGAGAAGGATATATGGGTTTGGTTCAATCCAATTTAGTTTGGATGAAAAGTTGGCTCATAAGGGTACTTTAGGTCACTTTGGTCAAGTGAGCCTAAGTGGGTCAAATGGCTTGGTGCTTGATTTGAAGTTGATTGATCTTGTATATGGACTTATGATTAAAATATAAATCCATTTACAAGTGGTTTGAAGTCAAATGGATTTTGATCCATTTGAAAATTTCATATTCAAAGGAAGAATATGAAGGAGTTTTGGGTTTGATTTTTTATTTAGGTTTTGATTGAATGATTGAAGTTTGATTTATATATGATCTCATGATTGTAGGATTGATTGAACCATGAGAAAATCAAGGGCTTGATTTGTTTTGACTAAGTTCATGATTTTGACTTGAAAGGCTTAGATTGGTGTGGATTTGAGTTTGATTTTGGAATTTGTTTTGATTGTTTGAATTATATTTCATTTATATATATGAATATAAATGAGAATATAAATGGATCATGAGAAAATTTCAAGGATTTGAAGTGGTTTAATCATGATTTAGGTTAAATCCATTAAAGTGAATTTAAAGGATTTAAAGAAATTTTTAAATTGAAATTTAATTTTTTGATTGGATTGGATTGATTTTTATTTATATTTCATTTATATATGAGAATATAAATAAGAATACAAATAAGTTTTGAGAAAATCCCATGAGTTTGAATCGGTTTGATCAAGATTTGGTTAAATCAATTAAAGGGAATTTAAAGGATTTAAGGAAAATTTCAAGGATTTTAAATTAGAATTTAATTTGAGGGTTTGATTTGATTGATTTATATTTATATTTAATTTATATATGAGAATATAAATAAGTTTTGAGAAAATCCCAAGGTTTTGAATAGCTTTGATCAAGGTTTAGGTTAAATTTTGGCTAAGTCCTTTAATGAAAATTAAAGGGACTTAAGAAAATTTTCATGAATTAATTTTGAATTTGATTTGATGGGTTTGAATTTATATTTCATTTTATATGTGAATATAAATGAGAATATAAATGGATTATTAGAAAATCTCAAAGATTTGAATAGGTTTAGATCATAGTTTTGGTTAAGTAAGGGAAGGTTAAGGACTTGCAAGAAAAAGAAATTTTGATGGATTTTGATCATGGGTTTCAATCATAGATTTCAGTCATGGATTTCAATCATATGGAGTTGATTTTAGTTTGGAGAAAATCAAATAGAATTGATTTGGAGTTTGACTTGAAAGAAGGAAAGTGAGGAATGGTTTAAGCAGGTGGGAGAATTTTCCTAACACCCCTAAGGCATGACCTACTTCTATGGCTAAACCTTCTAAGTCTTCTAAGGCTAGGAGTGTCCACCTAATCACTAGATGTGTCCTAAAATCTAAGAGAAGTCCTAAGTCTAAGATGGAGGGTTGAGAGCTTATTCTAAAATGAGGTCAACAAAGGGCAATAGGTGGTGTGTGACAAGAACACATGCGTATTTATGGCAAATGATCAACAACAGAGATCACAAGTACTAACAAAATAATCTATCCTTAACCCAAGAAAAGAAAGAATCCATAGCTTAGTGCAATGTGGCTCTACTTATGTCCAAGACATAAGAGAGACTGAAGAAATCCACTAAGGATAGAGTGTGAACCTTCCACTGGGGAGCGGTTCAAATCATCCGAAGGGATGAGAGGTTTGATTTAATTCTCGAGGAGAAAAAGATTTGATTTGTTCCACTAGGAAGAGGGTTGAATTTGTTTTAAATTTTTTAGGTTTGAATTTTTAGATGAACCTTGTTGGTTTGCAATGGGTTGTCTTGAGCCATGGAGGCTAAAACCTAGCTTAGATTTACCAATGTAAAGGGGTCTATTAAACACATAGTAGGACTAGCCAACCAAAGGGATGCCTTTCTAGTAGTTGTACTAGAAAGAAAGCGTAGTAGACTTATATCCTCCAAGTAAGGACCAGTTGTTGGGGTAATCTATTGGCAAGGCAACAGATTGAACCCAACCTAGGGCTAATTATTGAATGAAGGCCATTGTGGGACTTAGATCAACTCAAAGGTAGTCAAGACTGATTTCATTTTTAATTTTTTTTTGATGAATTCTGTTGGTTTATGATGGATCACAATGAGAAGGATCTTATAGAAGCCTAGACCTATCTCAAATTTACTGAAACAAAGGGAGTAGCTCGAGATGGAGAACTATCCAAGGAGTGCCTTTGATTTGCAATGATCAATTGAATGGAAGAAAGCTTGAGGGCTCACTACTTTCATTAGAAAAGACCACTGGGTGATCGGTTGCTTTGGGCAACAAATCAAACCTGACCTAAGGTTGCCCGTCGATTTGCGATAATTATGCTAGAAAGAATGCATCATAGTCTTATATCTTTCAAAGCGGAATGACTGTCGGGGTAACCTACTTGTGGAAAAATAGATTGAAAGACCTGGGTGACTATGGTGAGTATTGACCCAGATTTATCTTAAGGTAGTCGCAAATCCTATAGGGAGTTATCGACACCCTTAAAGATAGGATGCTGCTTGGGAGAAGGGGCCCTTTTGGGGCTTGAATAATCCATGAATCACTTTTATTTGTTTTGTTTTAGTTTATTTTATTATGGACCCTATTAGTTTATGAGGGATCAAAGCGAGCTGTATGCCTGACTATCTCATTCTTGAACCAAGGGAGAATTTATGCATCCGCAAATTTTCCAACCACGTGGCTACTAGGAAAGATGTCAATCTAAAGTAATGTCTAAATGGGGTCACAAAGGACTTGATCTAAATAGAGTGCCCAGGATGGGCCTTGCTTAATCCAACACCCTACAGAAAATGACATGACTAGTCATAAATTCAATAGGTATTAGTGTCCAACTCAAGAGAAGAAACAGGACTCATATCTACCAAGAGTGGTGTACTCACTAGGTGAGTCAATGTCAGCATAGCATACATCAACCAACCTAAGGTGCCCATCAGTTTGCAGCAATCAGCCTAGGAAGAAAGCTCGGGGACTCACATCCTCCTATGGCAGACGATTCTTTGAGATAGTAGTCTTGACTCGGGTGCTATCGACCTAGGGTGACTCAGTGGATGCCACGGGGATTTATATTCTCAAAGGTAGTCAAGAGGAAAGGAGCCTAGGGACTTACCTAAACCTCAAATATACTCAACCTAGTTAGAGCATGATGGCTAGTTCAAGAAGAAAGCAGGACTCACATCTTCTTAAATAAAGTCACATGAGGTAGCTAGATGGTAGTGAAGACTACCATACTAACAAGGTCTTTGGTTTGCAATGGTCAAGTTAGGAAGAAAGCATGGGGACTCACATCCTCCAACAGTGACCACGGGTGACATACTTGGTAGCATGTAGACTTAAAGCGACTAATGAGTGAGTGCCATAGGGGCTTGCTCCCACATCAAGTAGTTTGAGAAAAAGATTTATGTTTATGTGTGCATGTGTTAAAAGGAATAGGATGCCTCTGGGGACTCTTACACCTACCTTAAAACATCTTTGGGGAATTATGAAATGTTGCCAGGATGGCAAGAATTCCCACTAAGAAAGGATGCCGCTTGGGTTCTCTCACACTTAACTTAGTTATGCTAATTGAAATAGGATGCCTCTTGGGTTCTTATACACCTATTCTAATAGTGTCAAGGGGATTATGTTTATGTTGTGAAAGAGGGATAGGATGCCAGGGACATACACCTACCTAAACACGTCGATTCCAAGATAAGCAAATAACACTTCTAAAGAGAAGATTTGATGAATGGAATCAAATTTTGTTCTTTTTTATTAATGATTATTTTCAATCATGATTTATTTCATGGGTAATATTTCTTTAGATAGAGCCCATTAATTGGAAGCATCAAGTGTTCCCCTTTAAAATCAATAATAAGATCCTCCTTGGTAGGCCTTCTCTATGACATGGGGCCTTCCAAAGTGGGTTCAAACTTCCTCCCATCTTTTTGAACTGGTCTCCTTAGGACTAACACAAGTTCTCCCCACTGAGACTAGCTTGTTGTGAGCTTGAATCATTTTGGCTTTGTACAACTCAAGGTTCTGGCACGCTCGTAGGAGACTCTCCTCAAAACCATCAAGCTCTTATAATCGTAACTTTGTATTCAACTCTGTAGTGATCTTTTACCAAATGCTATCCTCAGTGATGGGAGTTGAACTTCTAAAGGAAGAATGCTTGGACCATACACTAAGAAAAATGGGGTAGGCGAGTTGGAGTTGGTATGTGTGTGGTACATAAGGCTTCAACCAACCTCATTCCACTTGTCATTTATTATCATCAAGAGTCTTCTTAAGTATCTAGATGAGTTTTGTTGAATGCTTTGTAAACCATTAGCCCTAGGGTAGTAGATGGTGGAGTATCTCCAATCTATCGTATCTTGGCAAAAGTTGATCTTCATGCTTTTGAATGTAGTACCATTATCAGATATAATTCATTGAGGCACCCCGAACCTATATGATATGGTTCCTAAAATGGAAGCACATGAGTTGTGACTTCTCAGTGGGATGGCTTCCACCCACTTGGAAAAGTAGTCGAGCTAAGATGAATCGATGTCCCTTGGAAGAAGGAGGATCAATCAGACCTATAATGTCGGTACCCCAACACTCAAATGGCCATGAAGCCAAAGTAGGGTGTAGAATGTTGGGTGGTGGAGGACCATACCGTGCACCTGAGATTGATGGCATCTCCTAGCTACATCCATGTAATATGTAATCATAGAAGGCAGATCTCATCATCATCTTTGGACCAGATTGATGAGCTCCACATAGACATGAGTGTACCTTGATTATAATTCCATGGGCTTCATGTTTGTACAAACAACGTAACCACATTTAGGATCGGCGGTACAGGGTGTCATCAACATGGGCATAAGAGAGAGCTATTTCTTTCACCTGATAGGCTTATGATTTCTCTTGAGGTAGTTTACCAGTGTTCAAGTAATCTATGAATGGTTGCCTCCAATCTAGCTCCTTGTCCATTTTGGCAATGGCAACCTCCCCTTCAAGAGAAAGTCTCTCGATGAGTTAAAATCAATAAGGGATAAGACTTGTCTATTTTGGACCCTTATTGAAATGGACTCATCTTCCAAACATGCCAACCCTTTGGCAAGTTTCACTAAGGCATCTGCTACTGCATTCTCTGTTCGAGGAACCTTGTAGATGGTGACTTCAGGAATCTGGGCCAATAGCTTCATGGTATACTCATAGTAATGATGAAGCTTGGGCTTGAGAACGGCAATCAGTTGATAACCAATTGAGAATCCCCAAAGATGTTGATGCTCTTGACATTGATAGTGATGGCTAACTCTAAATCGATCAAAGCCTCATACTCATTTTGTGTAGGGGTTGGAAAGATAGTTTGAGAATCTCATCACATCACGATTTGAATTAGAAGAACTATTCTACCCTCGTTTCATGGGAGAATAGATCGTGGTGCTTCCCTTTGAGAAAAGAAGTTGCACCATCAAATATATCTCCCTAAAGGTTCATGATTTTCATCGGGAGATCATCACTAAGAATCGTGAAAGTGTGGGGCTAAGAAATATGCTATCCTTTTACCATGCAGGGTATAAATGTGATATCAAAGCTGAGTATCATGGACCAATGAGCCAAACATTTGAAAAGCATTGGCTATGTCATGAGATACTACGATTAGATTGGTTAGATCAAGTTCACCTTATGAAAGCATGTAGTGTCTTGAGATGCAAAGATCAAAGCTAGGCAATGTTTCTCAATAGGTGGATAGTTTGCTTACAGGATCGACAATGGCAGGTAATAGAGCACTTTCCTTCCCTCATTGTTCACTTGGGCCAGTGAGAAAGTCATCAATAGTGTAAAGGATCTGACTGCCCAGGATAGAAAGCTAGAACTTTCACCAAGTACTCTTTGATATCTTCAAGCATGTTGTCACTTATCATCCCACTTGAACTTGGTGTGTCCTTTTGATAAGTCGAGAATGGTTTGCATTTCCCTGATAAGTTTGAGATAAAGCATCTTAGATACACTAGTCATCCTTGAAAGGATCTGAGTTGAGTTAAACTCTTAAGAGGTGGCAATTCTAAGATAACTTTAATCTTTTTAAGATCTATTTCTATTCCTCAGTGTCGAATAACAAACCCAAGGAATTTCCCTAAAGTGACTCTGAATGCACACTTCAGGGGATTCATCTTGAGGTTATATTATCTTAACCATTCAAAAACTACTCTCAAGTCAAAGAGATGGTCTTCCTTTTCTAAGCTTTTGACTACTAGATCATCAACGTAGCACTCAACCTGATGATGGATGAGTTCATTGAAGATCTGAGTCATGGTATGTAGCACTAGCATTTTTGGGTTGAAAGGCATGACCCTATAATAAAGTTTATTGGGGTTTGAAAAGCGATTTCTTTCATCTTGAGACATCTTGATTTGGATGATGCATGAGATGTGGTGATGTCCACCATTAACTCTAGTATGGGAAACTCATCCTTAGGACATGCCTTGTTTAAGTCCCTAAAATTGATGCATATGCAAATTTGGCCATTCTTCTTCTTAACTGAGATGACACTAGCTAACCAGGTAGGATATTTCTCTTCCCTAATGAAACCAACATCGATCAATTTCTTGACTTAGAAATGACTTGTTGTTCAATTTCTAATCACATGCGTCTAGGAGCTTACTTAATAGGGGTAACATTAGGGTCTATTGCTAGCTTGGGTGCATCGAGATAATTGGGCATTTCTTCATAACTCCATGCAAGCAGTCTTTAAACTCATCAATCTAACTAAGTCATTGGTTTCTTCTTCATTCAACAATGAACTAATGTATGTCGGTGAGGATTTTCTTCTCACGAGGTTGATTTGTTAAGCTTGTCGATTGAATAAATCTCCTCTTCAAACTCTGGCGATGCCTCTTTGACTTGGAGATCATCTGGATCATCTGAAGTTTCTAAACATAGATTCTCATAAGAGTTAGGGATGTGTGAGAAGAACCTATCAGACTCCAAAAGGTTGGTAACAACTAGGCAATAATCTTCATCGTCACCCACTGCAATCCCTCTTGCTCTTGATTGTGCTTCCCTACCATATTATTTCATAGCTTTTGAAGTATTGACATGCTTGGACCATGTGGAATTAAACCTTTATGTATAAGATTTTGAACACAAGGTGAGTAAAAGTCAAAAGGTAATTCCATTAATTCTTTAAAGTATCTTCCTCAAGTCCTACATCGAGCTCTAGACTTGAGGATGATGAACCCAAAAAGAGCCTCTTCTACTTCATGTCACTGGAAGACTTAGGGACTTCTTTAACTAAAAAACCTTCAACTTTCTTAGATGTAAGTGAGGTAAGAGCTAGGGTTCCCAACTACTTCCTAATAATTTCACATAAACCAAATTCGAATACTTTGCTTTGCTTGGAGGCTTGGTCTTCGTTTCTGGCTAGATCAAAAGTCACCTCCAATGGAACCCGAGAGGGATGGTGGTATACTAATCACATTGGGCTCATCCTCTAAGATTCCAAGTCTATGTGAATAGTAGGATACTCATGTGAACATGACCTCTATTGGTGAAGGCCAACTAGGTCTCCCTCAGGCGCCTCTATTTCTACCTCTTCTTGGCGAGGTTGTCTTCACATGTCCATATGATGGAATGAAGCGTGGGTGGAATGTGATATGCGGATCCACTTCTTCTTCAATTCCCCTTTCTTGCTCACTTGGACTTTTCTTTTATCTTTTCTTTTGCTTCATTTTCTTTTACTTTTGCATTTGCATTTGAATTTTGTCCAAGTTCACGAGAAAGGGTGTTTTGAGGAAGAAGATAATAAGTTGTATCCTCATAAATCTCAACCTCTCTAGCGAAAATGGCTTTTCATCCCCATTGAGCAGTACTCAATTCCATCTTTTCCTTGATGCGATGAAGGAGGATGGAATGATCTTGTTCTAATATATTCAAGACCTACCAAGAAAAGCGTGAATGAAGTATTCAAATCAATGATGTAGAACTTGGCTTCAGTCTTCCAATCACGATCTCAATGATAATAGTATAAAACCTAAAATCCCCCTTGATCATTGAATCCTCTCAACATCATCCTATCTTCTTGGAGTAGAGATGTCGATCTTCAAGTAGGCAGGGTCTTTAGACTCATAATGTTTCTTGATGCACTGAATCCATGAGAACTCTGAGTCGAACTCCATGTTGACTATGATGTAGGGATGGTTGTGCTCCAAGTCTTCTAGAAGGTCTTCATCGTGAAGGTGATCCCTTGGGCTTCTTTTGCATAGTGTGCTTCCTCATAACGGTCATGAGCTATGCATATTTCAGGATTAAGGAGGGCCTTGATTAGTGACTCACAATCTCTTTGGATAAGACAAGGGCATCATAGCTTAGATGGAAACTTTCTTAGATGAAAAGGCGTCCACCTTCTGTCTTCCATAAGCATATCCAAGGGTGGAGCATCCTTGGAAGGGCTTCTCGATCTTTTGTACCAATGACTTGTTTCCTTCTATCTAGAAGTGCGGAGAACCACTAGGAGGTTGACTTGAAATCTCTTGAGGAAAGGTGGTGGCAAGTTCTACCTACACTTCAGGCTCGCGTACAACTTCTCTTATGGGACTCTCAGAATCACATGAATCTAAGTCTATCTCAAGAGGTGAACCCATAGTAAAGTTGGAAAGTTTCTATGAATTAGAAGAGGAAGATCAAATTGTTATAGTTAATTAGACTTGAAGAGTTATCGTTAGGAATAAAAGAAGATCATCGAAGAGACAGATGTAATTCAAATCGCTTTATTCTTCAATTTCTTGGAAGTATTTGGTGGTACAAAGTAGAAGTCAAAGTGAGTTAATGGATTTGAAGCCCTTATCATTGAGAGTTCTACTAGTAGAAGAACATAAGCTAGTTGAAATGGAAGAAGTCAGGTATGGAAGCTTGCTAAAGGCTAGAGTCCGGACATGGTATGGGCGTGCTAAAGGGCTATCTCGGGACACATGCTACTCTACTCCCCACTTTCCTAGAGTTGGCACTGTCAACTTGTAAACCTTCCTTGGTGTTGGAGGTTTGAGCTGGCTCAGGCACCTACAAGGAAAGCTTCTTGATCTTCTTATTTTCTTAGAGGTTTTAGATAAAGAAATATCCCAACCTTCTTTGGTTTTGGTAGAAGGATTACCCTAATGGAATTGGAAGGTTGTTCCACAAGGTATTCCTTTGGGATAACTACAACATCGATCTTGAAACTATGTTCAAGCCGGTCCTGAATGTGAAGCAACCAAAATGTGGCTAGCATATGGTGGTAAGGGCAAAAGTTTGGATCATGACTTTTGCCTACTTCTTCCAGTCTCTAGGCTGGGTAGTCAAGTTTCTTTAAGAGATTCTTAATGATTTTTGATTACCTCCCTCTTAAAATAATAAGGTTTGTTTAACTTATCTGTAGGTGGACCATAGCTACTTTGAGATATGCATGCCACTACTCTGGTTATGGTGGTGGCTATCTTGGAGTGGAGGCTGCGGTATGGCTTCCTCGTGGTGGCAAAGGAGGTGGAGGCTGAGGTCATGGTCACTCGGTGATCTCTAGTTTGGCTTCCTTTCAACTTGTACCTCGGTTTCTTTTCATAGACCTTTTGGGATTTTACTTGGGCAACTAATCTAGAAAAGGCAACTGGCCTCTCCTTATAGACTAGCATTATTGATTAGCTTCTCAAATGTCTTGATAGTGAAGCCCATAAGCAAGAAGAGCCATGGATATTATTTAAGAGAATCTCAATGGCATGCTATTCAGATAGCTATGGTTCACACTTCATACTCAGGTTATGCCATCAGAGAATATAATCAACAAGTGACTCACCAAAGTGTTGTTGGGCTACAACGAGATCACCTACAGTAACCCTTTGCTGAGCTCCAACAAATCTCTTGATGAAGAGTTGCTCTAACTCAGCAAATGTCTTTACTGAACTATTGGGTAGTTCAGCATACCAATCAAAAGTGATACCGCTACTCTTGACAAAATAATAAGAGTAAAGCATCACGCCACTTGCATTACAACGGCCCTGAGCTATATCTTTCGACTTCCCACTTCATTGAAGCTCTTGAATGAAAGAGGCATGAAACCCTTGGGATACTAGATAGCATCAAATTCCTCTAGGTAGGGTCTACCCTTTGGAATTGATGATCTGAGCTTCCTTCACTTGTTGCTCAACCATGAATTTTAGATCTTTTTCCTGTGGAGGTACTATCCACTACCTTCCTATACATGTTAGTGCTACTTTGCTCAATGGGAGGTAGAGTTTTAACTAGGTTTAAGACATGCACTCAGTGATTGATATCGGTAATAGGATGACCTAGAGGGGCTTGTTTTTGAAGCACTGACACTACTGCTAACAAGTCCCCTAACTGTTGTATCATTTTATTAATTTGCTCATCTTTCTGCCTTAATAGCTGTTAGAGGTGATGGGTTGCTTCTGCGATGTCTCCTTGATTAACCTCATCACCTTCCATGGCTTGTTGATCCCTGAGAAGAGAACCTTTGGTATCGACCATGCATACTCTGAATCCCCATAAGTCATCTTCATTGGGATGCTAATTCTTTCTTCATCGGACCATGTACCCTAAGATCTTCTTCTTTTCAATAAAATAGCATGAAACTATCTCATCTAAGGATCGATCTAACTCAGTAGGTACAAATAGCTTGGGCTAACGGTGTGATCACTATCATGCACTAAGAGGCACTGACCTCGCCTATCACTTGGGAGTCAACCCTGTGTGAACTGTACTCACTAGAAGAATGATACTCGATAGAGGCGTAATAGGTAACAATCTAGGATGATCCTCACCTTGCTAAAATTGACTGTCATCAGAATATCTATTATAACCATCACCATCTCATCCGGTATGGGAGGAGTTGGTGAAGGACCATGATGCTCGGGGTCACCACTCCTTCGCACCACCAGGGTAGAAGGTCGGCAGAAGAGCTCACCCTACCACAATGGGTGGTGTGGAGGAGTATGATCCTGCCTTAGGATCACCAACGGGTACATTTTTCCCGGATATGACCTTCATGGCCTTAGATGGAATGGGAGATCTTTGGCTGGGCGTGGGGTAGAGAGGTGGGGTGGAGACACTCTCACTGTGAGCGCCCTCAGGTGGCTTGTCCCTATGAGGAGAATACTATTAGTATGGTCGGTGCGGGTAGCACGCCAAGTTGGAAAATCAACCAAAGGATAAGCGATTGACTTACAGATGAACCTCCTCACGCTAGTAATGTGTGATGTATGGCCCCTCTCTTGAATCTACCTCCCACTTTGGGGGATAAGAGATCAAGATCAGGTACCACTCGAGCGATCAGATGCTGCCTACTTGGCGTAGAACAGAGCGGAGGCCGGTGTACAACCTCCTACTCCTAGAAACTGCTAGATGCAAGTGCACCACTAGAGGAGGTGATGAACAGATCCTCCTGTCATCCTCTCTATCTGATCCTGAGAGAGCATAAAACTAGTTTTCTATAACCAGTGGTGAAGTGATCATGGGAGACTCATCCATGGCTGATCAGCTCTGCCTCGCTCTCTAGCTATTTGGAACCATTTGACCATACAGTTCTTGTTCCTATGCTAAGTGCAAGTAGGATGAGAGGAGTGAGCTAGACCACACTCAAATGTGGGGAGGAAAGCCCTGAAGGTAGCCTTACCCTTGGAGGGGTAGATGGTGGTGCTAGCCCTCAGGGGCAACATGGGCAACTAGGATGACGCAACTGGAACCAGTATTGCATACTCTTTGGGTAATAAGTGCAGTGTGCGCCATAGCTTTCTTCTTTAGTGAGGAGACATCGTCGGATGGTAAATCTATCACGATGATCGCGCGCCACCTTCTTCTTGGTGGTGAGGGGAATGCCCTCATAAGTGATTTTGGCCCACTCAAATCCAGTGAAGTGGATCAAGTGTGTATGGTCTAGGCAAGGAAGTCATCCCTAATCTAAAGCTAGATCCATATCATGGGGAAAGTAAAGAAAATTTTTTGAGAACCACCTTTTCAAACTAGTAAACTGACACCGCACTTGCATTGGTGAAAGAATCGCAATGAGAAATGAACTTGTATTAATTTTCTATTTCCATAGATTTTGAATTTTGAATTTTGAAAATTTGAACCCACATCCAACAACTTGGAAGTGTTAAGTGGGGTTCAAATGAATTTGGAAAGATTGATTGAAAGAGGAATTTGAATATGAATCCAAACTTCAACAAATTTAGGTATGTTGAAATATGGATTCAAAATTTTTGATAGGATGCTTCAATAGGTTCATTGTTGTTTTGAATTTGAATTTTTTATTTTTTATTTGAGGACCCTTTCCTTTAACAAATTTGGGTATGATAAAGTAAGGGTCAAATTGATTTTATTTTTGTTTGATTATTTTGGAATTTTACTTAGCAAATTTAGGTATGCTAAGTGAAGTAAAAGTGATTGTTTCTTTTTGTGAGTTTTGTTTTGATTTTGAAAAACTTAGAATTCTTACTTAGCAAATTTAAGTATGCTTAGTGATGAATCTAAGTGTGTTTTGTTTAATTTTTGAAAATAGGATCCTAAGCAAATTTAAGTATGCTAAGAAAATCCTAAGTGTTTCATTTTTGTTTGGAATATTTTGATTTTTAAAAAGGATTGGATCCTTGGCAAATTTGAGGTGATTGAAAGTGCAGATTCAACTTTAGCAAATTTGGTATGCTAAAGATGAAGTCCTACTTGGTTTTATGAAATGGAAATTTCACTTAGCAAATTTGAGTATGCTAAATGAGATTCCAAATGGTGTGTTTAAAATTTTGATTTCATTTTTGGTTTTGAAAAATGGAAACTTCTCCTTAGCAAATTTGGTATGCTAAGGGAAGAAGTTCCAAAAGGTGTTTGAAAATTTTGATTTTTGGATTTGGAAGCTTTACTTAACAAATTTGAGTTTGTTAAATAAAGTTCCAAATATTGTTTGGAAATTTTGAGATATGATTATTGATTTTGATTTTAGATTTGGAAACTTCACTTAGCAAATTTGATTATGCTAAATGAAATTCCAAATGTGTTTTGAAAATTTTTTGAATTTTGGGATTTGGAGACTTCACTTAAAAAAATTTGGTTATGTTAAATAAAGTTCCAAATATTGTTTGAAAATTTTGAAATATGATTGTTGATTTTGATTTTGGATTTGGAAACTTCACTTAGCAAATTTAATTATGCTAAATGAAATTCCAAATGTGTTTTGAAAATTTTTGAATTTTGGGATTTGGAGACTTCATAACAAATTTGGGTATGTTAAGGGAGGTTACAAATGTGTTTAGAAAATTTTGATATATCATTTTTGATTTTAATGTTTTGAAAAGAGGACCTCCATTCAACAAATTTAAGTATGTAGAATGGGGATCAATTTTATTTTGAAGTATGAAATTTTGTGTGTGATTGTTGCTTTTTTTGAAAGGGAGGAATTCAACTTAAAACATATGTGGGATATGTTTAAGGATTTCTAAATGATATTTTATTTTTAGTTGGGAATGAAATCTTCATTTAATAAATTTAAGTATATTAAATGAAGGTGTTCATGTGTGCTTTTTGAAAATTTTTATTTTTTTTTACAAATGAACTTTCAATTCAATAAGTGTGAGTGTATTGAAATAAAAAGATTCATGTGTGGTTTTTTTGAAAATTTTAATTTTGTATACAAGTGAACTTTCTATTCAATAAGTGTGAGTGTATTGAAATAGAAAGATTCATATGTGCTTTTGAAAACTTTATGATTATGATTGTGATTTTTGGAAAACATGATTGTTCATTTTATTTTGAAAATGAAATCTTCATCAAAGTGAATTGAAAGAAGATGTTCATTTGTGCTTTTGAAAAAAATGTTATTAGTTTTATTTTTTAAAAATCTACATGTAAACAATTATGTGAATTGTTAAATGAGGGTGACAAAATTTTGTAGAAAATGTTTTATTAAGTGCATTTTTTTTTGAAAAGGTGCTTTTGGAAAAAAAGTTCTTTATGGAAATTTATTATTTTAAGATGAACCTTTCCTTATCATGAAAATGGTAAGGAGGAAGTCTTAAAGATATTTTCTCTTTTATTTAGATCTTTTCATTTTACCCATTGGAGAACGAGGGTTTTAAGACCAACAAGGAATGCGGTCCTAAAACCTAAAGATGTTGGTGAACTTAACAAGAATGAAATGAGCTAAGTGCCAGGAAAGAAGGATAGTCTTGGATTCATACCAAAGTACAAACCTATCGATACCCAAAGACAATGATCATTTACCAAAGATGAAGACAGAACCATTCCCAATAGAGTGTTGTGGAGAAAAATTCCTATTGGGAGTCGCCTTCAAATCTGTGGGGAGAAAGAAAAGGCAAGACACTATAAAAATTTGTCTTGGTAAGACACCATGCAGATTCGCAGATGTACTTATTCAGGTGATCAGGTACGTCATCAAGGAATAGTATACTATCTCAAAAGACAGAAGTCACTACCCTTTAATGGAACCAATCACCTCAATAAGGACTCCTAAAGATGATGGTATGTGAGATTCTTCCCCTACTTTACATGGAAAAGTAAAGCAGGGTTTATTTTAAGCTGGGTTCATTAAGTTCCTTATAGGGGAAAGCCCCCATAGTTAATTACATCCTAAGGGATGGGATCCCTTAGGAAAACTCTCGATTAAGGTAAATGATCATTGTCTCTGAAAATTTCAATAGGGAAGAACTATCAATCGATTGGTTTATGTTTGAAGATCAAATGGGGTTGATCAAAAAAGGAGTTATTATCGAAGCAAAATGGGAAATAAGTTGGAGATGCTCATGATGCTAGGAAACCTAGCGAGCATCTCAGACTATCCTATAGTTGGGCTTTACATTTTAGAAATTGATTTAGTTTGTTTGAGTTATATTTTCATTAGAATTTTAGGACTTAAGATTCCTTAACACAAGATTAAGGAAATGCCAAATAGGTGTATGCTTATGGCCCAAAGGGAAAAGCAATCATGAAATCTAGGGAGCTTTGGGGCCAAAAGCACAACCTAAATCTAAGGAAAAAATGGGTAATTAGTTTGCCTTCACAAGAGAACACCATAACTTGGACTTACAAGCAGGGGGTGGTACCAACTAACTCCTATGATTTTAAATACATATAGGCAAGTCTTTATGCTTATGCAAGATATTATTATTTAGAAAAGATTGAGTCCTTAAACTCACTCCCTAAAGAGACTAGATCATGTAAAGGTATGCTTCAAATGACCTAAATCTAATGTAATTCAAATTTCATTTTATTTTATTTTTGGACAATCATTTTGACTCAGGCTAATAGGATTTTTATGATGCATGAGAAAGAAGGTTATTGTCCAAAATCAGTGAGAAGGGAGGAGGTGAGTTTCCACCGCCCTCAAAGGTCAAGGTTCTCTAGCAAAGGTGGAAGCCCTCAATCAAGAGTGAAATAAGATGCATTTGTGCATGATATTATAAAGAAATCTAGCTTAGGGTTGCTAATTCTTTTATCTTGATTTTAAACCTAAGCTTTAGGTGAGGTCATGAGTTGTTTAATTTTAATTTGAATTGTTAAGTTGGGAAAAGATTTATTTTTCTAAAGAGCCTAATCCACATCCATGCCATACATAAAGCAAGGAAAATAAGGAAAATCATGCCACTTAATGCAAAAGCTAAACAAATCATCAATCAATTTATAAAGCTAATCAAAATAATAAATGTAATTGTGGTGGTGGCACCACACAAACCAAAATATCAAATTGGGTATAAGCTCTACCCTTATACAACCCATATTATAGTTGAATATTACATTTAAGGAAAGGAATTCATTGTTATGAGGGTCTTCAAGATTTATTTCTTCTTCTTTCTTATTTCTTCTTCTTTCTTCTTTCTTCTTTTGGTTCCTCCTTTGAAAGGTTGGAAGGTGGATTCTCCAAGACTTCACATGGTACATAAGATGAGATCTTATGACCAATGCTCATCCTAATCCCTATAACAAATCATTCCTAAAAAACCTAATTATATAAATTTTTACATGAAAAGGAAAAATGGAAATCTAACTAACACCTAAATAAAGGTTAGTTAAATCACACCACACACATCCCAAGCATGTATATTGGACTTATCACCCACACATGGGTGACTAAGTCCACAGCCTATGGATTATGCTATATAAAGCACACAAGCAAAAGCATTTATATTTTTATTTATGATAGCCCCTTAAGCGATCCCCACAGAAAGAATAGTTAGACTAAGAACGTCCCATTCATTCTATGACCATATATCCTAACATCCAGTCTAAAGCATATATCACAAAATAAACATAACATCAAACATGCAATAACCTAAAGCTAGAAGTGGTGACTTAGGCTAATGTGTGTGCTTTGAAGGCTATGTGGTATGCTTATAGCTTTAGGTTCAAATTTTCTAAGTGTGAAGAACATGTTCAACTTAGAGGAGGGTTTCATTTAAGTTGTTTAATTTTTTGGGTTTCTTTTATTTCATGTTTTGATTTGATTTAAGTGAAATCTACAATTAATTACTAAGTTATGAAGAGGGAAAGAGAGAACTTTTCTTTCCTTCCCACCTTAAGTAATTTTATAAAGTAGGTTCATATTTTAGTTCCATTTAGGTGAATGTTTTGATTACATATTTTAATCAATCCTAAGTTTAGATAAACTCTAAACAAACCTATTCAAAAAGAAAGGCATTTTAAGATACAATAAAATGAATCAAAATTTACATAAGACACATTACTTCATTTCTTTCCCCAACATATATAACATGCATATGGATGGACCCTAAGCATATCTATACATGCAAATGAGAGTAGTTAACACACTTTATGATGCATGCTAAGTAATCCATTTAAGAAAATTTAAAGTTGAATATGCATGATTTTCTTAAGTAGAAAAGGTTTTCCTTATCCAAAATTTCACATACATACATGAAAGTAAGAAAGGCATAAGTACAATGATTGTTAAGGTGTAAGGTACAAGACCTACTTAGGGATACTTAAGCCTTGCAACCTCAGGGTTGTCCAGACTAATATACCAGTTTCCTTAAGTACAAACATGTATATAAAAGAAATGAAATAGAAAAGGAAGATACAAAAGTTGTTTAATAGATTTGTTTTGTTTATGTAATTTATGTATGCAAGTGTAGGTAACCCTTCTTAGATGGTAGCATAGGGATGAATAGGATATGAAATTTTTGAGCATAGGTCCTTTTCAAATGAACCTTATATCTTATATTCTATATACGTAGGAAAGAAAGGAAACCTATACTAAGCATACCATTATAATATTTCACATGCAAGCTTATAATTAAGATATGAATAGCACACTTTTAGATTTGGTATTTAATTTATGTATTTTGAAAATAATTTGGATTTAGTAGTGATAATAGCAACTCATATTTTACTTTAGCCAAGACATGCACATTTGACATAAAGTAAACAATTACATTTTAAAATTTAAAACATAAAATTATGAATGCATGAAAACACATGGCATACAACTTAACATGTTGGGAAAGATCCAAATCAATGAAGCATGTAAACAAACTCACTTCACTTAAATCTAAAGAATTTCTTATAGAATGAGAAAATTTAGAATAAATCAAAGTGAATTTCAAAGTAATTTTGTTTAGTTTTAAGTTTGATTTAATTTTGAAAAGATGAGATGAGTTTGCTATTCCTAACCCATTCCACATGTGTTTGATTTTTTTGTTTAATTTTTAGGTAATTAGATCCATTTTATGTGTTGATTAGGTTAAGGTATGAATTAAGTGACTTAATTAACCCTTACCACCTTAGAAGAATTAGAAGAATTAACTAAGTAATTATGAGCCAATGAGATGACATAAAACCCACAAGAAATTTAAATTTGTAATGCACCTAATAATGAAAAGGCCTAATGCAATATGGCTCACAATTAAAATTTAATTAAGCTAAGGTGTTTAGCTTAAGTAATTTCAAAATACCCTTTCACAAATGTGAATTCGATTTTGATTTCCTTAATTGAACTTAGGCTATTAAGCACCTAAGAATCTGCCCAAGGTAGATTAATTAAGTTCTAGAACTTTTTAGAATTTTTGAAAATTGATTAAGGGGATAATTAATGATTTAACCCTTAATTAAGAAGAGATTAAGGAGAGAAGAGGGTGTTTAAGGAATAGCTTAGGGGAAAGGCCAAAAAATTATTCCATAAACCTCCTACTTACTAGATTTGACCTTAATCAACCCTAATCAGAGGGTAAAACCACTAATCATACCCATGCTTAATTACATGAAGGGTAATTTGAAACCATATGCAATTACTCTAATTAAGCCTATAAATCCCAAGAAAATTAGGAGGCAAAGGTCATCCCCTAAAACTTACCTAAGAAATTTGAGATTAATCGAGGCCTAATAAAAGAGTAATTAAAATATACTTTCAATAAAACCCAAATTTAGAAAAAACCTAATTCAAAATTCATTAAAATTAATTTTAAAATGTCTAAGTTTAATTATCTATCCATAGGTTTTATTTCATTTTTTTTATTTTTCTATGAAGAGTTATGCATTTGAAGATCCATAGATTAATTAGGAATTAATTAAAACTTAACTAATCCTTGGTTAATCCTTAGCTCACGTGATGTGTGTGGTGGCTACATGCTTTACATGTCATGGGGGACAACTTGTCACCTCAAAGTCGGCGGTGCAGCTTATATTCTTGGTGCCGATCAAAGATGAGACAATGGTTTATAAAGGATAATTAAATTTCTAAACATGCTAAATAATCTTAGTCATCAATCTAAAATGTGTGGATGGATGGTGAGATGAGAAGTTCTTCCCTTAATCACGAGAGTCCATGATCAAGGGGAAGATCCAAGCTCGATCTAGCACAATCACACAAAATTTAACCCACACCATCTAGAAATAGCGGCAAATCCAGCGGTCAAAATTTGATGAGGTGAAAATTTCACAAAGCTCCACACCACATTGAGTTTAGTGATCAAAATTCCATACCTCCTGGTGCTGAGATGATGAGGTAGGGTCTTTGAGGGTGAAGCCTGTGAAATTCTTAAACCTTGGGATTGAGTGGATCAATGGATGGACCAACCCCTCCTTTCTTGGGCTTCAACTTTGATTGAATTTGATCCTTCCTTACTGTGGGAAGTTGAGGCAAAGCTGACTTAGTTCTAGATGAAGTGTGCAAGAGCAGGGAAGAAATCAAGTGTAGAATAAATTCACTAATGGATTAAGCTCTCTATTTTTCATTATGCAAAAGAAATAGGAAATTCAAATCCTCTAAAGTTTGGGAGTGCTCTCATGATTGCTCTAGCTTCAATAGAGAGAGTGAAAATTTCATTGAATTGGGAGTATATCTCCCCATGACAATCGAGGACACCTCCTTTGCCATTTTGATCTAATTGCTCAAATTGGAGAGGTTTTTTAGGCTATTTTGAGTGTGCACATGGTCGGTTTGATTCAATGAATGGATTACCAACTTCCCATGTGCCTGAATTGAGCTTCAGAGGGAATTTGAAATTTCAATTTTAGGCTATGTGGTCAGGTTTGGTCTAGTGGACAAATGGGCTAAAAATTTTCTTGGGTGCACCACTCATCACTAAGTCCCCTTGAGCTTTTAGGAAAGCCTCAGTGATTGTGAAGAGGGTATGACCAAATTACTCATGGGCTAGGCCAAAATTTGTTATGTGGCCTGTAGAATGTCATTTTACTAATTTTCTAGTTTGGACATGTTGGGTATCTGGAGAAACTAGGTTTGGCCAAGTTTCATTGGATTTAGAATCCATTTGATAGGTTTGGCTCATGTTGACCCATTTAGGTCAAAATGGGTCAACTTGTCAAGTTGACCAATTGGTCAAACTAGGTCAAACCAAGGGTTGGGAGTTCATATGACCATTTGAAAAATATTTTGGGGGCTTTGGTTTGATTCAATTTGGCATAGATTTGGTTTTGGCTCATATGACTCATTTAGGTCAAATGGGTCAAGTTGACCCATTTGACCCATTTGACCTATTTGAGGTAGGTCAAGGTTAGTTTTAGGTTACGTTAGTCATATGGAGTGGATTGGTAACTTTTTTTCCAATCAATTTGGGCTAAGTTCACTTTTGGCTCAACATGACCCCTTTAGGTCATGTTGGGTCTAAGGTCAATTGGGCTACGTTGGGTCTAGTTGGCCAATTGAGGCTTTGGTCAAGTTCAGTGATTTGGATGGACTTGACCCATTGGTTCCAATCAATTTGGCTTAGATCAAGTTTTGACACATTTTGGCCCTTTAGGTCAAAATGGGTCAACTAATCAAGTGGGCCAATTGGGCTGGGTTAGGCTCAAATGTTGGCTTATCAAGTTCAAACATAAGTCATGAGTGAACTTAGATCAATGGTTTCAATCAATTTGGCCTGTGAAATTTGGTATGTAAGGTTTCATTTTATCTTAAGTGTTGACTTGGTCAACCCTTAGGTTTGACTTGGTTTGACCCAATTTGGTTGATTGATCATCCCATGATGACTGTTGATCATGATGAGAGGGATATATGAGTTTGGTTCAATCCAATTTGCTTTGGATCAAAGTTGGCTCATAAGGGTACTTTAGGTCACTTTGGGTCAAGTGAGCCTAAAGTGGGTCAAATGGCTTGATCAAAGCTTGATTTGAAGTTGATCAATCTTGTATATGGACATATGATTAAAATATAAATCCATTTACAAGTGGTTTGAAGTCAAATGGATGTTGATCCATTTGAAAATTTCATATTCAAAGGAAGAATATGAAGAAGTTTTGGGTTTTGATTGAATGATTGAAGTTTTGGATTTATATGAGCTCATGATTGTAGGATTGATTGAACCATGAGAGAAAATCAAGGATTTGGCTTGATTTGAAATTGTTTTGACTAAGTTCAAGATTTTGACTTGAAAGGCTTAGATTAGATTTTGAGTGGATTTGAGTTTAATTTTTTGAATTGGTTTTGATTGTTTGAATTTATATTTCATTTATATATGTGAGAATATAAATCATCATGAAAAAATTCAAGGATTTGAAGTGGTTTAATCATGATTTAGGTTAAATCCATTAAAGGGAATGTAAGGATTTAAAGCAATTTTTAAATTGAAATTTAATTTTTTGGATTAGATTGATTTATATATTTCATTTATATATGAGAATATAAATGAGAATACAAATAAGTTTTGAGAAAATCCCATGAGTTTGAATAGGTTTGATCGATTTAGGTTAAATCCATTAAAGAATTTAATGGATTTAAGAAAAATTTCAAGATTTTAAATTTAGAATTTAATTTGAGGGTTTGATTTGATTGATTTATATTTTATATTTAATTTATATGAGAATATAAATAAGTTTTGAGAAAATCCCAAGGTTTTGAAAAGGTTTGATCAGGTTTTGGTTAAATTTTGGCTAAGTCCTTTAATGAAAATTAAAGAGACTTAAGAAAATTTTCATGAATTAATTTTGAATTTTGAATTTGATTTGATGGCTTTGAATTTATATTTCATATATATATATGTGAATATAAATGAGAATATAAATGGATTATAAGAAAATCTCAAAGATTTGAATAGGTTTAGATCATAGTTTGGTTAAAAGTGTTAAGGAAGGTTAAGGACTTAGCAAAATTTGAACAAGAAATTTTGATGGATTTTGATCATGGGTTTCAATCATAGATTTCAATCATGGATTTCATATGGAGTTGAATTGAATTTGGTTAAAATCATATAGAATTGATTTGGAGTTTTACTTGAAAGAAGGAAAGTGAGGAATGGTTTAAGCTAAGGGTAGGAAAATTTTCCTAACACCCTAAGGCATGACCTACTCTATGGCTAAAACCTTCTAAGTATTCTAGGGCTGGGGTGTCCACCTAATCACTAAAGTCTTATTAAGGAACTCTTAAAATCTAAGAGAAGTCCATGTCTAAGATGGAGGGTTGAGCTCATTCTAAAATAGGTCAACAATGATCAAGCAGTGAGCTCATTTAATCTAGCACCTAGATTAGCAAGATAATCAACACAAGCATTTCCTTCATGCCAAATGTGAGTGATTTTAAATAGAAGAATCACAGGAATGAAGTTTTTAAATTCTCAGTAAGGACAGGAGTAAAGATAGGGATAATGTTTATTCCAAAGTTTAAAAGACATTAAAACCATGAGCATCTCAATATGATTGAACCTCTTTAAATAAAATCACCTTATGAGCATTAAAAGAATAAATCCGACTTGTTAGAAATGATAATAATGTTTAATTTATCAAAATAAGAATATCTTATTTGAGTTTACAATCATTCCAATTATTATTAATCCAAAAGTTCAATTTAATAATTGAGTGAATGGTAGATAATAAATCATTAATGAACCACTACCATCAATTATCTTGAAAAGATGATCACAATTTATACCATAAGAAATAAGGGATTCAACTTTCCATTGATGCAAGTTTTCCAAATGGTCAACTTTATGACAAATAAGAGGATGCTTATCACAGTATTTAATAGACATAAGTTAGCCATGAGATTATTTTTTGAAAATTTCACCAAGTTTATGAGAAAATATGTAAATTCCATGAAATAGACTTATAGAAACCCACCTTAACATTATTACAACATTTATGCAAGAAATCAATGCATCCTTTTAGCATTTAAGAATCAAAGAATTTATTAAGGAGATGATCTATTCATTTAAGGTAAATTGGTAGGATGATGGTTTTGAATAAGATATAAAGGCATCAAATTTAGGTATCTTAAGAAGCAATACCAAGGAGAGCAAGTGAAATTCCCAAATAAAATTTTATTAGCAATTTTTGAATTAGGTCATCAAGAAGATGGGATCTTTTTTGACCTTTGAATAGAGAACACCAAATATTTAATAGGGAGTTATTGGTGTTTAAAGTTAGTGATTCTCAAGATCATTGATTTTGTTACTAGAATTTTTTAGAGGGAAATCTTGCCTTCATTAATAGAAAGACCACTTTCTTTACCAAAAATATTTAAATTCTTAATGTTTTTTTGATGTGATGGATGGAAGCATTACACAAAATAATGAAATCATCGCAAAACTAAGATGGGAGCATATACCAATTCTAAAGTACATTTTATTATTATTGAAAAGATCATTTAAGCTCCAAGGTATTAACAATAATAAATAGGGAAGGGGACAAGGATCACCTTGTCTCATGGAAGAAGGAAGAAACATAAGGCCTCACCATTAAGAATGAAAACCAAGCATTGATAATACAATTTTTTTTAATTAGGTAAATCAAATTGAGAAAATCAAAACAAATGAAGGATGTTTAAAAAAATTAGGAGATATTGAGCTTTTTGAAATATCTAATTTAAAAAGGATGTTACCACTTTAGTAGGAACATCCAAATCATGAATACTCAGCAAGAAGAATGTTATCAAAATATAGATCTACCAACAAAGCAATTTGGTTGAGGAGATAATTGAAGCAAAGGACTAAGTCTAGCAAGCATTTTAGCAATCAATTTATGAAAGAAAGTGCAAGGATAATAAATTTGAAATCACTCAAGAATCAGAATTATCAATTTTAGGTATAAGGATAATGGAAGTGCTAGAAAAAAAATGGGAAGAGGATTACTAGTAAAGAAATCAACAAGAACATCAATTAAGTCATATAATAATTGGCCAATCAGAAAAAATTGAGTGGTATAGCCCTCAGGAGCAATAGAGCAATGTTCATGTATTAAGAACTTTACCAATCTTATCTTCCATAGGAAACCTAGTAAGCAAATGATTGTCATCCTTTGGTAATAAGAGGGTCAAATGTGAGTTAGAAATATCTAAAGTGTGGCTATTGCTAAGCATATTTCTAAAATGGTTAATAATAGATACTTTTCTTATTAGTTTTAGTGATGATCTCGATTATCACTTTTAATTTTTTGGATAGAGTTTAAAGTTCTCTTCTTATTGAATAAAGCATGAAAATACCTCGTATTTCTATCCCCATCATCAATATGTTTACTAGCATCTTTTTGCTGCTAATAAGTTTCTTCCATATTCTGATAGTTAACTAGATTATCTTTGGCTTCATTCAAATCCTTCACATAGAAGAATCAAATAACATTTTCAAGATTATAAACCAAAAGCTCCATATTTTTGATATTACAAAGAGATTTTAAAATAATGTTTGTTCCACCAAACTAGGCTTTATTTAAGCCTTTTAAGCAAACCATAATCTAATCATTCCCCAACCTAGTTGTCGAGGTGTGGAACCCAATTAGTGGCAACAACTTTTAAAAAATCGAGGTGCTGAATCCACATATTTTGAAATCTAAAAGAAGAAGAGAAAGATAATATTTTAGAGTTATGTTTAACTAAAATCAAAAAGGGTGCATGATTCAAAGTTTTACTCAAATGTTCAGAGGTAAGAGGCCATTGATTAATCCAATGAGAGTTAAAAGTATTCTATCAAGGCATTGCCAAAGTTTTGAGTTGTTAAAGTGTAATTAGATCTAGTAAAACCAATGTCAATAAGGTTGCAATCGAGAATCATATTAGAAAATTCTTCCATAGAATGAATATTGGGAGAGCAACCACCCCTTCTTTCAGGAAGAAAGGATAGTGTTGAAATCAACCCCAACCAAGGTTTCTTAACAGTTAAAGAAAAACTTCTCAAATAGTCCCAAAGAATATTCCTACAAGCTCATTAAAGGAAGCATAATTAAGAGCCCAAAATAGAAAAATCACCAAAAGATTTGAACATTAAAACTTGTTGAAGATCATCTAAGATGGAAACATTTAAGGAATTATTCCAAAACACCAAATTTTATTACGGTATTAGAAAAATTATTAAAATTGAGCATTCTAGCAACATGATTGATCTTAGATGCATGTGAGAGGTTCAATAACAACAAGTAAAGATATATTGTTAATCTGGTAGAGACTTCTAACAATTATGGACAATGAGGGTTCTAATCCTCAAACATTCCAAATAAGAGAATTAAATATAAGAAAATATTAAATAAAATAAAGGAAACAAGAAAATAAAGGGTTTAGAAAGTAAACAACCTCTCCAATGCTAAAGACCATTATTTATGAGAGGATGAACCGGATCTAGTAGATGCGGTGAGTTCTATGAAACATTTTTGATTTGAAAGATTTCTTTTTTGAAAATAGTTTGGAATGTTTGATTTTTTATCCAAAGTATCACCATCGATAGGGGCGATTAGAGGTATTAATAATAGGATCAGAATCTGAACATTTCTAACAACTTCCACTTCTTCAAGATTAAGTACAAAGTGGGATTAGAATGAATGTCAATCTTAGGATTGGGAGAAGAGAGAAGTAGTACCATTTAGAGCACAAATACCAGTGTTAGATTCTGAGTTTTGTTCCAAATTTTCAACTTTATTCAAATTTTCATTCAAATTATCATTAAAATTCTCATGCTCATCAATTACAAGAGGCAAGGAAACCTAAATAGATTCATTTGTGAGGGAATCAACTTTTTTTCAGCCTCTTTTAGTTTTGAATTATCCTGAAAGGCAAGTTATTATGTAGAGAAGGATTTATTGACAAACCATCAGATTCAACATTAGTAATATCTTTAACCTGATTAGATTGAGTGGTGGGAGTAGCATTATTGAGAACATTACCATTTGAGTTGGCTTTGGGCACATCAATAGGTTTATTGACTTTATCATTAGGAAGAGTAGAGTTAGGATCATTCAAAATTTTCTTTTTTAGATGTGGGTGAAGAACAAAACACTTGGAGTTATCATGCCCGTGAATTTATAAGTGTGAGAACAAAATTGGAAATTTTTCAAATTCAACCTTTTGAAAATAACCAAACTTTTCTGAACCAATCCAGACTTCCTTATGATGTTTTTTAGAACTATCAAGTTCAACCAATATATGAGCAATAGAAGGATGGGATCTCATGTCATAGTGGTCGATCAATTTGAAGCGAGCCCCGACGAAATAAAACTTGATGAGTAACATAGTGAATCCTCATATTGAAAAAGCCAACCACACAAGAACAATGGTGATTCCTCTTTTATGTCAAAAGGGAGACCACTTTAAAGTTGCATTTGGAAATTGAATACAAAATAAGATCGATGAGAGAAAACCCTTGAGTAATCCAAATCATTGTATGTTGAATCAAAACATGTCTAGGATTGATCAAACCAATAGAGTTTAAGGTTGTGAAAAAAGAATGAATTTTGTCCAAATTCGGATGGCACAAAGAAAATTTACCAACCAAAGTAAATTCCAAAGGCTTTGCAAGCTTAACAACATCAAGATCGAACACATGAAAGAAATGAAGTCAAATCAGATTCATCGGAAGAGGAAAGGCTCTTACGGATAGAGCATCCTTAAAGGATTTAATAATAACACAAAAGGAGGGACATTAGATTCGGAATACCTAAGAAATTAGATGCCCTATGGTGCAAGAAAAGGATAAGCTATAGGGTCACAGAGCGAGCCATCTTCAATACACAACATCACCAAAGTAAGAAGAAAATGCTCAAAGGGGAAAATAATCGAGCATGAAGGAGGTTTTAGTTTTTATTTTATTTTTTTAAAATTTTTTAATTAATTAATTTATTTTTATTTATTTTTTATTATTTTATTTTTTTTATTTTTTTTATTTTATTATTTTTTTTTAGTTTTTTTTATTTTTTTAGTTTTTTTAGTTTTTTTATGTTTTATTAGTTTTTTTAGGTTTTTTTATTTTCTTTAGTTATATATTTTTTAATATTATTTTTTTAGGGTTTAAGGTTTAGGGTTAGGGTTTAGGGTTTATGGTTTATGGTTTAGGGTTTAATATTAGGGTTTAGGGTTTTTAGGGTTTAGGATTTAGGATTTAGGGTTTAGGGTTAAGGGTTTAAGTTTTAAGTTTTAGGTTTAAGGTTTAAGTTTTAGTTTATGGTTTAGGGTTTAGAGTTTAAGGTAGCACCCTAATTTTTTTAAGGCACAAGCGATGAGATAGATAAAAAATGAGCACCCATAGAAAAAATGAAAAACCCTAGGTAAGTAGAACCATCTATAATGTAATGACACAATTCCATAAGCAGTAAATCAGATCGATCATTCTTTAATTTCTCTAGTTAAATTCACCCACTCTCAGTAGCGAGGATTAGCCATCATATCCCATCTTTCCTCTCAGACCACCATGGTAACCTCGTCCTCACCCTTCCTACCACTACTTGACCACCACCTCCATATCCACACCTCCACATCCCCACCACCATTGATAACCCTCCATCTTTGCCTCCACTCTTAGATCTAGATTGAGCCTGGTTCGGTGATGTTCTGCCAAGATCTACCCATTCTTAAGGTTTAGGGTTAGTTTAGGGTTTAGGGTTTGTTATGGGTTTAGGTTTAGGGTTTTGGGGTTTTAGGGTTTAGGGGTTTTGGGTTGTACATTTAGGGTTTAGGGTTTAGGGTTGTAGGTTTAGGGTTTACGGTTTAGCATTAGTTTTAGGGTTTAGGGTTTATAATTTAGGGTTTAGGATTTTTATTTAATTTAAGAAAATGATAGGTTTATATTTATTTAGTTTATTTTTATTTATTTGAGTTTATTTTATTTTTATTTATATTTAGGTTAATTTTTTATTTTTATTTAATTTAGTTTATTTATTTTTGGTTTATTTATTTTAGTTTAGGTTTGTTATTTGATTTTTATTTTTATTTTATTTTTAAGGTTTAGGTTTTATTTTTTATTATTAGGTTTAGGTTTTTATTATATTTTTCTTGGTTTAGGTTTTAGGTTTTTATTTTAGATTAATTTTTAGGTTTTATTTTTTTATTTAAGTTTAGGTTTATTTTAAGTTTATTTTACTTTATTTAGTTTAGGTTTAGGTTTAGGTTTAGTTTATTTTAGGTTTAGGTTTAGATTTTATTTATTTTAATTTAGTTTATTTTAGTTTAGGTTTAGGTTTTTTTTTTGGTTTAGGGTTTAGGTTTTATTTTTTATTTTTTCAAGTTTTATTTTTAGGTTTATTTTTTAAGTTTAGGTTTTATTTAGTTTGTATTTTATTTTATATTTATTATAGGTTTAGATTTTATTTTATTTAGAGTTTTATTTTATTAATTTAGTTTTTTATTTATTTATTTTATTTTAGTTTAGTTTTTATTTTTTATTTTATTTTCTTTTTAGGTTTAGGTTTAGGTTTAGATTTTAGTTTATGTTTTTATTTTATTATATTTTTATCTTATTTTTGGTTTGGTTTATTTTATTTATTTTATTTTTAGGTTTTATTTAGTTTAGGTTTAAGTTTTTAGCTTTTCAGTGTTTGGGGTTTAGGTTTTAAGGTTTTGGGTTTATTTAGTGTTTAGGGTTTAGGGTTTAGGGTTTAGGATTTAGGTTTAGGATTTAAGTTTTAGTTTAGGGTTTAAGGTTTTTTTTAATAGAGAATAAATTCATATTCAACATTTTGTCTTTTCGATTTCATCAACCAAGTAGCACCCCAAGTTTTCCAAGACACAAGCGAAGACATAGATAAAAAATGAGCACCCATAGAAAATCAAAACCTTAGATATGTAGAATCATTTATCTTTATAAGACATAGTTCCATAAGGCGGTCGATTCAAGTTTCTCTAATTCCCATTAGAACCACCCCCTGCCTCTCGAGTAGTGGGATCTGCCATCCACGATCTCTCCCTTAGCCAGCCCTAACCTCCATCTCTCCTCCCACCCAGATAACCACCACTTCTCACCCCCACCTCCATATCCACAAGCACCTCGGATCCCCAACCACTGATAGCGCCTCCACCTTGCCTCCAGATAGATCTTGGTGAGCTTAGTTGGTGATGTTAGGTTCTTCCCATTCTTAGGGTTTAAGGTTAGTTTAGGATTTAGGGTTTAGGGTTAGTTTATGGTTTAGGGTTTAGGATTTGGGGTTCAAGGTTTAGGGTTATAGGTTTTAGGGTTTAGGGTTTAGGGTTTAGGTTTTAGGGTTTTATGGTTTAAGGTTTAGGGTTCAGGGTTTAGATTTTAGGGTTTATGACTTAGGGTTTAGGGTTTAAGGTTAATTTTAGGGTTTAGGGTTTTGGATTTAGGGTTTAGTTTTTTTAAAATCAAGTAAACTGGAAGGTTTAGGTTTATTTAGTTTAATTTTTATCTATTTGACTTTTTTTATTATTTTATTTTTATTTAGGTTAATTTTTTTATTTAGTTTATCTTATTTATTTTAGTTTAGGTTTTTATTTTAGTTTATTTGTTAGGTTTAGGTTTATTTTTTAGTTGAGTTTTATTTTATTTTATTTTTTAGGTTTAGGTTTTATTTTTAATTTTGGTTTAGGTTTAAGTTTTTATTTTATTTTTTTTTGGTTTAGGTTTATTTTATTTTAGCTTTATTTTTATTTTATTTTGAGTTTAGGTTTAGGTTTATTTTAGTTTATTTTATTTTATTTATCTAGTGTAGGTTTAGTTTATTTGAGGTTTAGGTTTAGGTTTTATTTATTTTTGTATAGTTTATTTTAGATTAGGTTTAGGTTTATTTTATTTTGCTTATTTTATTTTTATTTTAGGTTATGGTTTTATTTTTTTAGTTTAGGGTTTATGTCTTATTTTTTATTTATTTTTAAGTTTATTTTTTAGGATTAGTTTTTATTTAGTTTTTATTTTATTTAATTTTAGGTTTATTTTATTTTTATTTTACATTTAGTTTTTATTTTATTTAGTTTTTTTATTCTTAGGTTTATTTTTGTTATTTAATTTAGTTTAGGTTTTTATTTATTTTAATTTTTTTAAGATTAGGTTTAGATTTTTAGGGTTTAGATTTTAATTTTTAATTTTTTTAAGTTGAGGTTTTAATTTAATTTAATTTATTATTTTATTTATGTTTAAGTTTATTTATTTTATTATTAGGTTTTATTTAGTTTAGATTTTGATTTTTAGATTTTTAGGGTTTAGGATTTAGGGTTTAGGGTTTAGGGTTTAGGGTTTAGGGTTTAGTGTTTAGGGTTTAGGGTTAGCTATGGGTATAGGGTTAATTTAGGGTTTAGGGTTTTGACTTTAGGGTTTAAGGTTTTTTGGATTTAGGGTTTAGAGTTTAGGGTTAGTTTATGGTTTAGGGTTTAGGGTTTTAGGGTTTAGGGTTTAGGGTTTAGGGTTTAGGTTTAGGGTTAGGGTTAGGGTTTAGTTTAGGTTTAAGGTTAGGTTAGGGTTTAGAGTTTATGGTTTAGGGTTTTTTAGGGTTTAGGGTTTAGAGTTTATGGTTTAGTGTTTTTTAGGGTTTAGGGTTTAGGTATTAGAGTTAGTTTTATGGTTTAGGGTTTATGATTTTAGGGTTTAGGGTTTAGGGTTTCTTTTAAACTTAGTAAACTGGTAGGTATATGTTTATTTAGTTTATTTAGATTATTTTTATATTTTTGTTTATTTTATTTTATTTTTTATTTAAGTTTATTTATTTAAGTTTAGGTTTTTCATTTTAGTT
The DNA here is from genome assembly GCA_021442155.1 of Cymbidium sinense. Classification (NCBI taxonomy): domain Eukaryota; kingdom Viridiplantae; phylum Streptophyta; class Magnoliopsida; order Asparagales; family Orchidaceae; genus Cymbidium; species Cymbidium sinense. The sequence goes on from CM038214.1 coordinate 174,079,279, forward strand.
AATGTTTTAGGAATAGATTTATGTTTATGCTTATTTTTTTGTTTAGTTTTATTTTTATTTTATTTTTTAGTTTTTTATTTAGGTTTAGGTTTTTACTTTATTTCTTTAGGTTTAGGTTTAGGTTTTATTTTAGGTTTATTTTAGGTTTTATTTTTTTAGATTAGGTTTAGATTTATTTTTAGTTTATTTTATTTTATTTAGTTTAGGGTTTATGTTTATTTTATTTTGTTTTATTTAGTTTAGTTTATTTTAGTTTAGGTTTAGGTTTATTTTATTTTGTTTATTAGGTTTTTTTTACATTAGGGTTTAGCTTTTATTTTTTATTTTTATTTTTATGTTTGATTTAATATTTTATTTTTTTAGTTTAAGTTTTTATTTTATTTTATTTTAAGTTTACTTTATTATCATTTTATGTTTAGTTTTTATTTTATTTAGGGTTTTTACTTTTAGTTTTATTTTATTTTTTTTAGTTTAGTTTAGGTTTTTATTTATTTTATTTTAGTTAATTTTTATTTTTTTATTTTCTTTTATTTTTTGATTAAGTTTAGGCTTAAGTTTAGGTTTAGGTTTTAGTTTAGGTTTTATTTTATTTTATTTTATTTTATTTTTTTACATTTAGATTTTCATTTATTTTATTTTTTGTTTTTATTTTGTT